>OX637646.1:5218242-5641198 GCA_951802225.1 Euspilapteryx auroguttella
TTTTAATCGATTTCAGAAAGAGGAGGTGCTCAGTAAATGTATGCCAGTTTAAAGAAGGTGGGCTACTTTTTTGGTAAAAAATAAATTATTATACATTGTGTCTGGGGTGTAATAACATAATTTTAAGGGCATATTCTATGATCAATTACATCAACGAAAACAATCCATATGGGGGCCGCAGCCCTCCCTTGAGTATGATGTTTTCATTTAGGACTCTTGATAGAAGGCTGGGTAGATAGGCTATCTAAATAACTAACAAAAAATTAATTATTGACTTTATTATTTATTAAAGTTGGGAGAAATTGAAAGCGCTTTTACCTTTTAATGTTAAAAAGGTAAAAGCGAAGGGTATTTTGGTTGTTGATAATTTCTGAAAAGTAATAGACGTAGAGAAATATATCTAGTACCATTTTGAAGAACAACAAAAGCTAACAATAAAACAGTAAAAAAATTTACAAATTTTTTTGTGGTAACTTTGTAAAACTATAAAAAATGCACACTATCACACACTTAAAAAAAAGTAAAGGCAATACTTGGTTATTTTGTTATTAACGAAGGTAGCCTATATGTAAGGTATAATGAAGCTTCTGTGAGCCTTAGATCTTCAACTGTGAATTTAAAAAGCAGGTGGGGTCGACTTGTGAAAAAAAAAAAATCATACTGAGTTAAGGGTGAGGCTGCGACTCCCCCCCCCCTCCCATATGATGAGTTTTTGTCTATTAAAATGATCATAGAATACACCCTTAAAATTATGTTATTACTTCCCCGGACACACAGTATATTTAAACCAGATGTGAAAGAAAATATGTCAATCTTTATAAATCATCAATAAAAGTAATAGTGTGAATGCAAATAGATGAAGGAAAATACTTCAAACCCTTTGCTTGTGTTAAGGGCCTATAGGAAGAATTCACCATCATGATAAGTATAAATTAATACGTAAACGTTAAAGTGTTCACAATCTATATCATCAATATACAAAGACGAAAGATTTGATTGTGTATTTGTTTGTTTGTTTGCATTGAATAGGTTCCGTAAAGTAACCTATTTGAAAAATTATTTTACTATAAGAAAGTTACACTATCTCTCGATGTCATAGCCATAATATAGAATATTCTCAAAAATTAAGAATACATGGCAGTACGAAGTTTGCCTTGTCAGCTAGTTAATAATCATATCAAAAGTTTATGTTCATTAATAACATAGTATAAAATAAAGTCGCTTCCCGCGTCTGTCCCTATGTATGCTTAAATCTTTAAAAATACGCAACGGAAGATAATGCAGTTTTTTTAATCGATAGATCTATTCAAGAGGAATGTTTATATGTATAATACATGCAAAATATAGAAGTGTTACTCACACTGATAATTTTAGAGGTTTCTTTTCTAAAGTGATGTCGTAAATGCATTTTTTTGCGCTTACATTGCAAACGCTGGTTGAACCCTAAGAGATACATAAAAATAATGTACAATAGTATTACATCTCAAAAGGTTCTACAAACCTTCTGACCTCCCCTCTGAGAGGAACAGATAGGCGTGGGAGGGATACCGGATGTCGATCATCAATCCTTCCCAAATCGCCACGACGGCCACCGGCGGGTTTTGGTGGCTGTGAGTCTCACATACCGCCTTCACTTCCCCCGTTACAAAAAAAAAAGCAAAAACATTTGTCCCTCTTTTTCACACTTTACTGTTCTAAGCAGATTCCCACCGGGCCCTGCCGAGCGTATATTCGTCGCTCTATCGTTTTCTGGTGCGAAGTCATCTCTTGCCATGTTTCGGAACCCACTCAGTGGTACTCCATGCCCAGAGCTCAGATTTTATAAGTCCCATTTTAATTCAACCTTTTGAGCCTTTTGAGCTACATCCAACACTATTTGAGTTTTGTCATGACATACAGTTTATAGCAAGCAGTGGATGTGGAATTGTGGATCATGAGAGAATTGCATAATACCAACTTTTGGCCAAATACTCTCCTTACAGGCCCGACAAAATAAAGAAGTCGAAAGACGCGTTAAAAACGCCTTGCGGAGCCATTGTGGAGGGACTCATAAAGGCGACCTTACCCTTAGCCTGAATCGTAAACTCATGAACATTGCATTTTCCCCATCCTTGCCTACGCAGCTCAGACTTGGTTTTTCAATGTCATTCACAAGTCTAGGCTCAGGTCTTACAGAGAAATATGGAGCGAAGCCTTTGGGAGTTCGATCGGTTGATATGGTTCCAAAAAAACACCGAACTGGGCGCCAGAAGTTACATCAACAATTAATATTATAACATCGACAAAAAGTATATTATTGACTTCAAATCTGGTGTGCAGATTCCTCAGTGGATGTAGGAAGGAGTGTTGAGAAAAGGAAATTACTAATTTCACACGGGTACGGGATAAACGGAAGGTTATTATGAAAACTATCGGCTCTACCACAAAAAGAGTTAAAACGGGTTTAAATCACTAGACTAGGTTTAAATCACTATTTCGTCATACAAATTGGCGATTTTAGACCGTTCTAACTTTTTTGTGGTAAGGGGATATATTATTATTTTTATTTCGACGTGAAAATAGGAAAACGGGTTCTTCAGTGTTGGTAAGTGTGCTATAATAATGTATTTTCAAAAAACTCTACGGGAGCGGTAAAAACGGAAAGTCAATCAATCAATCATGTTTTATTCACGTAGGTAATACTCCAACCAATAAATAGGAGTGCAACCAGCTTATATCAATATTGGGAATTATGATAATATAGGTTTCTTAGGCACGGTTCAGTGTAATAACTCAAATTTAAACATTTAAAAACCTCCGACCCGATTTAGATCCTCTCATCCATTATTCAAGAGCTGATCATCTTCAAACGGCAGATCAGACAGACAGACAGACAGACAGACAGACATACATACATACAGACAGACAGACAGACACATACACACGTTAAAATTATAACACCCCTCTGAATTTTTCCTTCAGGGGTTAAAAATGAATTTTTGGAGTTGCCACGGAAACTGAAATATGTGTACAAAATTTAACTTACATAAGGACAAACCGATTGAATTTTTTATTTAAAATTTATATGTATGGGTGCAATCAAAAATGATTTTCCTAAATTCCTGACTAAGTCATCGACCAGTTATTTCCGTAAATGATAAAAAAGCGCGTGCTAAGCTCGGGTAAAAGCTAGTAAGTAGTATAATGAATAGCAGAGCAATAGAGGAGACTAACTGGTGAGGGGCGAGGAGGCCCAGGGCGCGCCCCACTCGCGCGGCGCGGGCTCGGGCGCGGGCGGCGCGTCGGGCGCGTCGTCCGTGCCGCTCGACTCCTCCGACTCCTCCTCCTCCTCCTCCTCGCTGGACGCGCGCGCGCGCCGCTTCGCCGCCGCCGCCGCCGCCGCCGCCGCCGCCGCCGAGTTGCGCGCTCGCGTCCTGCCGTTCTCTCCCCTGTACCACAAAATAATGGATTTAATACACTACACTCATTTTAATACTTATAAATTATTTTGATTTCAATTATTTTTGTTATTTTTTTCTGCTTCTTCAGTTAAACATTTAACTAACACAAGACGCATCATGTCTCGTCTAACACAAAGTGACATAATTTTATTATTCGGTCCTGTTTGTGTGCCTCCACATTTTTATAATTCTTGTTCAAGAGTGAACAGTAGTTCGGAAAAACTGTCAAGTAGAACTATTGGTGAACTTGACACGCAGATGCAGAGTAAGCAGGGGCCACCCACAAGTTGGCCAGACCACCCGGTGAGGGACTACGAGGAGGGTGTAAATTCAACAGTATACTACTTGTCTGTCACAAATAGCTCCAAGTGACAAGGCCGCCAGTTGCAATCAATGTATTTACTATTTATATATTTAACTAGCTGACCCAGCAAACTCCATATCGCCTTAGATTAAAAGTTTACACGATTATTATTTTACTACCTACGCACTAAAAATATGGCTGTATGGACCATGTCGCTTAACTAGCTTCCTTATGTCCGATTAATTAATAAAAATATTTTTCCTTTATTTAACTTGTTTTTTTTTTGTATGTTTAATAATAATAATAATAATGTTTATTTCAAAAAGCTATATCATAATACAAGTTCATCTTATATTACTTACATTAATTTTATTTTAGTGACATAAATGCGAGGCTTACATTTTGCATAAAATTAGTGTCAATATAGCTTTAAAACTAGGTAAAAACCTGTATTTTGAAAGCCAGTGATCTTTCGCATTTTATAAGTACCCTAGGTACTCTGACAGTAATCACAAATTTAATTGGTACCGTGATACTTCAATGATATTGAAAATATATGGTGTAGCAACCATGAACTGATCAGCCGTTTGAATGATGATCAGCTCTTAAATAGGTAGTGGATAAGGGGATCTAACTACCTTTCATATGTCCTATCGATTTTAAATTTGGTACCGTGTTACTTCAATAATATTGAAATGGTAAGGTAACCATGGCCTAATGTAGATGATAAGTCTAGTTCTAGTTTAGTTGATCTCGTTGACTCGGTCGGGGTCGGGGTCGGGGTCGGGGTCGGGTGTATCAGACCTGGGCTGGCGCGCGCGGGCGGGCTTGCGGCGGCGCTCGGGCAGCGAGCCGGTGCTGTGGTTGCTGTTCCCGTTGAGCAGGTCGGGCGTGCCCGTGCGCGTGGGCGGCGCCGACAGCTGCCGCCGCCCGCCCCCCGCCTCGCCCTCCTCCGCTCCCTGTCGACAGGAGCGCTACTTTATACACAGCTCTTGAAGAGCAATAGCTACGCTATGGCGCCCGCAACGCACACCAATGCCATTACTTGCGATTTTAATCTTGACATTTAATATAGTTAGCACTTCTCAATATCTATCTACACCTCTACTAGCGGGCATTTAACCTATGATCTGTCAAGCAAAATTTCAACAAAAGCAATAGGAAACCTTTTTTTTATAAGTTTCACTGAAAATGTGACTAAGGTTCAAGTTTAAGCAAAAGATAACTACGAATAGCTTTAGTAAATAACTACTTTAACTTGACTAGACCCATTGGCGATAGTCATTTTTTGTGCCGCCAAGTCAAAAAAAATTGGCTCTTTTTATAGATGCACACTTACCATGTTCCTTTATTGCATCCTTTGTTATGTTAATTATAGTATACGATACGACACAAATAATCAACAAACAGTTTAAATAATATTAAGTGTTAATATAATAAAACAGATGTTCTAGATATCATCATGCAACCTTTACCTAAGTACTTACAAAAGCATAATAAAAAATAAAGATGTTATGCTCAAAAATTATACTTTTAAATGAAAATAATAAAAAATTAACACGTAGACTCAAGCTTAATTGATTTCGCGAGGTTGATGTACCTAACTACTGTTTAATAAATGATTATTTTTATGCTGTGCACATAATTAATATAATAATATCACTGTTAGAATACTAGTACCTACTTGTAATAATATAAAAGTATATGTAATAATATACAGTGTGTCCGGGGAAGTTATAACATAATTTTAAGGGTGTATTCTATGATCAATTTCATCGATGAAAACACCCCATATGGGGGGTCGCAGCCTCACCCCCCCCCCCTCAGTATGATGTTTTTAATTTTTTTTTTGCAAAAGTCGACCCCGCCTACTTTTAAATTCACAGTTAAAGATCTAAGGCTCACAGAACCTTCATTAAGGTCTTGATCGAAGGCTAAGTAGTTAGGCTACCTAAGTTACTAACAAAATAACCAAGTATTGCTTTTACTTTTTTTTTTAAAGATGATAAACCAAAAAAAAAAATTTTTTTTGTACATTTTTTACGGTTTTCAAAGTTTTCACAAAAAAATTCAGATACTTTTTTTTATTTTTTATGTTTTATTGTTAGCTTTTGAGTTGTTCTCCAAATTGGTATTAGATTTATTTCTCTACGTCTATTACTTCAGAAATTATCAACTACCAAAAAGACCCTTCGCCTTTACCTTTTAATTTAAGATTTCAGTTTAACCCACTTTTATTAAAAAATAGAGTCAATATTTAATTCTTTTGTTAGTTATTTTGGTAGCCTACCTACTTAGCCTTCGTACAAGACCTAAATTAAGAGTCCTTTTAGGCGAACAGTGGCGCCACTCTAGAAAAAAAAATGTTTTCCAAAGTAAGGCTTTTTTTCAGAAAAAAGTGCTCCTTGTGCATAAAATCTTGGTCCCTAGTATTTTTTTTAAGTATTTAAAATAATATCTAGGTTTAGAATGTTTATGTATTACTGTTTTTTGCTAAAAGTAGCCACTTTTAGGAACAAACAGTAATACATGAAACAGTATAAACCTAAAGTGGCCACTTTTAGCAACAAACAGTAGAAAATAAATATTGTAAACCTACATTTTATTTTTAATACTAAAAAAATAATAGGGACCAAGATTTTATGCACAAGGGAGCACTTTTGTCTGAAAAAAAGCCTTACTTTAGAAAATATTTTTTTTTCAAGAGTGGCGCCACTGTTCGCGTAAAAGGACTCTTAATTTAGGTCTTGTACGAAGGCTAAGTAGGTAGGCTACCAAAATAACTAACAAAAGAATTAAATATTGACTTTATTTTTTAATAAAAGTGGCTTAAACTGAAATCTTAAATTAAAAGGTAAAAGCAAAGGGTCTTTTTGGTAGTTGATAATTTCTAAAGTAATAGACGTAGAGAAATAAATCTAATACCAATTTGGAGAACAACTTAAAAGCTAACAATAAAACACAAAAAATAAAAAAAAGTATCTGCATTTTTTTGTGAAAACTTTGAAAAACCGTAAAAAATGTACAAAAAAAAATTTTTTTTTTTGGTTTATCATCTTTAAAAAAAAAAGTAAAAGCAATACTTGGTTATTTTGTTAGTAACTTAGGTAGCCTAACTACTTAGCCTTCGATCAAGACCTTAATGAAGGTTCTGTGAGCCTTAGATCTTTAACTGTGAATTTAAAAGTAGGCGGGGTCGACTTTTGCAAAAAAAAAATTAAAAACATCATACTGAGGGGGGGTGAGGCTGCGACCCCCCATATGGGGTGTTTTCATCGATGAAATTGATCATAGAATACACCCTTAAAATGATGTTATAACTTCCCCGGACACACTGTATATTGATCATCTATACCAATATTATAAAGAGGAAAGATTTGTTTGTTTGTTTGTTTGTAACGAATAGGCTCCGGAAATACTGAACCGATTTGAAAAATTCTTTCACTGGTAGGAAGCTACATTAACCCCGAGTGTCATAGGCTATATTAGATTTTCAAAAATATTAGGGATCCTTACCCAAACTCAAATAATGTAACCCAAGGTGCAATATTTTTTCCGTTGTTTACATATTTTGACAGGTGGTTTGTTGTTGTTGTTTGTTTTTTATTCGGCCATTCTGGGCGGGCAAAAGAACATAGTCTATAGAGCCAAGTCTTTTGTAGTATCTTAAATTCTATGGCGTAACGAAGTAAGCCGGGAAAGCTCGTGAAACAATAAATTTCGTTATTCAAACTTTAAAACATGAAGTATTTACCTTTGAAATACGTTGTTGACTTGTTCATAATCAACCTTTTCATTAAATGATATAATAATATAAATGGGAAACAGACCCTTGTGCTGACCTTGGCTTTGGGATTTTTCAGTCTTTGAAAGTATCTCTCCAATTTAGTCCTATCTATAATGTGTAGGTAGTAGGAGACGGGCTTGCCGGTCCAGGAGACGGAGCCCCGCAGCGGCGACATCTCGCTGACGTGCATGATGGTGCCGATGTCGCTCAGGTTGCGGTCCGTGATGCGGAAGTTGAGCGGGCAGAAGCTCTTCGAGGAGACGATCTTGGCGCCGTCCTTGAGGTCCGCGAAGCGCTCCTTGAGCTGGTGGTCCACGTGCGGCCCGAACGCGAAGTTGTTCACGAACACGATCGTGGCCGCGTTGATCTTCTCGCGGTGCTCGTCCTGCAGGAAGTCCCCCTTCACCAGCTTGTACTCGCCGTGCTTCTTGCCGTACCACTTCATCCACATTCTGAAGTGCCGATCCATGCTCTAGAAAGAATGCGATCAAACACATGTTACAAACTTATTACAACTAAAAGTTGGTATTAAGATATTGCGCTCTCTATAGTATACAGCACTGTAATTCCCTCTCAAATTTTACACAGAAAAGGATTAGTTAGTATATAAAAGTACCTAAAAAAGCTTTATTTATTTGCTTTTACAGTAAAGACAAGGATTTCAGTGAGTTACTTTAAAAAGCATAACGAAATATGCAAATATGTAGTATGTTGTTTGTTACCTCAGCATATTTACTGGGCACCTCCGCCTTCTCGACGCCGACGCAGACGCGGCAAGGCGTGGCGGCCGCCATCTGCAGCACCACCTGCCCCACGCCGGAGCCGAGGTCCACGAACACGTCGTCAGGCGAAATCTCGATCTGGTCTATCATCTGGCAGATCAGCTCGTAGGAAGTCTCGCCGTATACCTGTTATTATTTGTTCAATTGTTAATGTTATGTAGAGAGCAGACTCATACCATCTAACAAATAAATTCACACAATATTATTTTAAACTAGTTGACCCGACAGACGTCATCCTGGCTTAAACTGATTGAAACGACTGACAGTTATATCATGGCGTTTGAAAAAGCGCAAAGTTAACAATGGAACTGCTTGTATGGGAAAATTAAACTGTTATTTTTTTCTTTCTTTCATGCAATTTTCCAATATTTTCTTATTTTAATTTTAAAGGTCCGTATTGAAATCATACTATTTAGTCGAATTATAGTAAAATAACTTTTTTTTTACTTGTTATTGTGTTCTGAGTTAGATTAATTATATTTAACTAGGTACTGGGATTTTTTACAATTTAAATAATGGAAGTTACATTTTTAGGTTACACAACTAATAAAAACATTGATTACAATAGCGACCAACAAACGATTTGGACAACCACGTTTGGCCAAATCGTTAAACGTTGAGGTTTCAAAGATCTGGCCAACGAATATTGGCCATTTCATGAAATGTGCACTAGAATAGTAATAGAATCGAAGTCGAAGTATGATCTTAAGTTTATGAGACTAGAGGCCTTAGTCTAGTTTCGTATGAATTATGATGTAAATTATGTTTAAAAATAATGATAAATAACCCTGTAAGAAAAAATTAAGAAAATAAATCACAATGGTTCATAATTTTCTTATTGTGACAAGTTTGTTGATGTTTGCTCTCCGTTTGCCGGCGGCGGGTTTCGAAACAGGGGCGTGTAACAGCTCACCTTGACATTGAAAATAAGTCAATTAACCACTTATATAATGTTGGTTTTATATCTTTTGTATAATAGACGTGTAAAGATTTTATCTTCACCTAGAGTATATCTGCAATCCTAAATTACTTCAATACGACATTTTGTGTATCTAACCAAGACATATAGAGTAAATTTTAGAAACGTCATAATGTTAAACTTTAAGATTAGAAATGTCATTGAAAATCATATGCACAACATTGATAGTACAATCAGCGGCAATGTCGATGAAGGTCGAATGGAGAGCACATACACAATGCGTAACCAGTGCAAACAAGAACATAGCTACATGGTTCAATATTGAAAGTACCAACTGCCAACAGAGTACAACTGAGTATTGTCCTTCATCAGATTATCAAAAAAACTTTGTAAGTACCAATTGTTTTATCTTTTTCGTATGCATTAAGAATTTACTTTTTGTTCAAACTGTAATTGTAAATGGTTAATAAGGACTTAATCATAAGTTTGGTACAGTACTTATAACTTAGTAGAGTAATATTACAATATTTAATATTGCTTGGTACCTTCGTTAAATGATACCCATGATGGTACAAGTTGTTTTATTACCTCAGGTGAGAAGGGCTCGTACTGGTTGAGCTTGTCCGGGTCGGCGACCGCCTGGTTGTAGGTCTGCTGCAGGATGTGCTTGAGCAGCAGCCGCGAGGGGTACTTGTTCAGCCGCGCCGCCGGCAAGGAGGTGCCTTTCTCCTGGAACAACGACAGCAAAATTTAAAATTTCAAAATTCCTTATACGGGTTTTCAGTTTCTGCTACAGCCAGTCAACATGACGCTGTGTACTAAAACTGTAAAATGTATTTCATGACGACTTTTAAATATACATCTACTAGTAGACCAGGCGAACTTCGTACCGCCTAACCTATTATTATTTTGTGCATGAATTATACTTATAAACCTTTCTTTTGAATTACTCTATTAAAAAACCGCATCAAAATCCGTTTTGTAGTTTTAAAGATTTAAGCATACGGGACAGACGTGGGAAGCGACTTTATTTTATACTATGTATGTATTGAAATAATAATGTAATAATAAAATGTTGAAATTAAAACTTTCATTATTTATTCAGAATATTTAAACTATTATCTAACTAAGTTATAACATAGAGGACACCAAAATGTGATTTTTTAATACAGAAATGTTAAACAAAATGTAATTGGCCTCTTGTTGGGTGCCAAAACTAAGTCGCTGAACTACACTTGGGTGGTTATAGTGGTATAGTATAAATCGTGACTTTCATTCGATATGTATTTTACTCTGAACTAGTCTGAACGTAAGATATTCCGCGGCCCTGACATTGAGCACGAGGCGAAACGGCGGATCGATGCGATACGTCATAATGTCGACTACCTCTCTGTGAGTTCACAGTTTCAAGGTTAAATTTTGTTGATGCTTTAATTGCATTGATTTAACAAGTTTAAGTATAAAGGCGAGCGGTCATTCGCATCGCTATAGATAGAAATCGGTGACGGGCCGAATGGCGGGAGCACGTGCATTGAATAGCGCGTCACTGCCCACTGCGGCCGCTCTACAGGAAGTAACGGGCGGCTTTGTTGCAATCATCACCAGTCTATCTAGCCAGCCAGCCGCTGCCGGGTAATACATTCTTATTGAATAAAACATTTCATAAATATCAATAGGAGTTCAGTTTAAAACATTCAAAGGCTTATGTAACGCCATGTTTGCATCAATTCCTTAGAAGATAGGATAATTATTTTATGGACTATTCAATCCATGGACTACGTCTGGACTGGTTTACGTCACTAAATATAATTAAATACAACAAGTATGTACAACACGGCATGTAGATTGTTATTTATAATGAACTAGAGGCTGGCCCGCGGTTGACCGGCGCAGATTGCTTACTTACCTATCTATACTAAAATTAAAGGATACTTTAAAGATGTTCGTTTGATAAGATAAAATGTGAGAACATTTTAGAACATAACCAAACCGCTAGTAAAGTACAAGTCTGTTCTTTAAAGTTAACATATCATTGCTCGCGACTGTACCTAGCATTTAATTATGTAACTGAAGGCAACCTGAAGTAGGCGGGAAAATCCCTATGGCATTCGTCAAATTCTTAGAGCATTTAAATTTATCTGAGGTTACATTACAATTTTTGTAACAATCCCACTGTCGGTGGAAGTAAACAAACAAAGCTAATTCTGCAATTTTAAGTCTTTATCTAAGCGGTTAGGTCATTTTGACTGCCAGACAGTTTTCTAAAATTAATTGATAATTATTTACGATGGAGTTTATTAGATATTATAATTACCCATCGCCTAGTTCCTGCTTTTGTATTATGTTTGTAATAATGTAAAATAGAGTTCGTTTACTATTCGTGGGCAGGAATCAGGAATAGATCGAGCTATGTATGTAGGAGTAGAATAGAAAGAGCTATATTTAGCCGCGAGTAGAAAATCAATACCGCCCTCGGCGAAGCGGCGGTCGTTGCTCGAAGTTCTAGCGACGGCAGCGGCGGCGGCGGGACGGCCTGCTCGCGGGCGTTCGCGGGCACCTTCCCACGTCTCGTCCTTGGTTGGTCCCGCGGAAGGCGCGACTCGGGTCAGGCCCGCACCCACATTACTTACACGATGCGAAAGTAATGGCTCAGATGCCCTAGCGCCATCAATTAGGTTTCAACATCTGCTACTACATAAACTTCATTTCAATGCCAAGCAAGACATTTGTAGACAGAAATAGAAAAAAGTAAAAGAGAAATTTACTGATTAAGTTTTGAGAAGCTATGTAACTTTTGGTAAGTATTAGTATAAAGTTTTTTTATTTATTTCAAAAACACAATAAGGTCTTACAGCAATTGCCAACACACACTTAATGGTAAAACAATAAAGAAATTCTACATTATTGTAGCTAGACTAGAGGCTGTCCCGCGGTTTATCCCGCGTAGATTACTCATAAACACAAAAATCCCGTTTTTTCCCGTTCCCGTGGGAATTTCGTGAAATCCCTTCTTAGTGCTCACCTACACTCCCCAAGGAACCCACCTGCCAATTTTCAGCTTTCTACGCCCAGTAGTTTCGGCTCTGCGTTGTCTGTCTGTCAGTCAGTCAGTCAGTCAGTCAGTCAGTCAGTCAGTCAGTCAGTCAGTCAGTCAGTCAGTCAGTCAGTCAGTCAGTCAGTCAGTCAGTCAGTAACGGAAGAGTTTTATATTATTGATTAGGTTAAGTATTCATTTTAATAATTCCAACAATTCTCAGATCTTATGATCAGAAATTTAAAGTTGTATAAAAACTCAGTCATAGTATTATATGGTTTTACATATAAGCATTCTATAAATACCTAGGCAATGTAATAATACCAGTTATTGTATACAATCACGAATTACACACTTTACCTATAACATAATACTTAATAGAACTGTATGAGTAGTGGCCGAATCGTTCCCTGCACCCTATCGAAAGTATAATATAAGTAGGTTAGATAGGGGAAGTAAAAAATCAATACAAAGAACGTTTTTAAATAAGGGAAACGACAAACGAAGGGACCTTGCAGATGGGATTTTCTTCATTCATTGATTCGATGCTAATAATGACCGGTACGAGGGGTTTCAAGGGTCTTTTTTGGACAAAATGAACAACAGGTGCAATCAGGTGATCTGTACATTCCACTTTTCATTGCAAATGCAATCAAAATATGATTCATTTACTTTGACCCAAATTTATTTCAATATATTGTCAGAATGCTAATTAAGATTTAATAAACAAATTTCATATATCCAAAACACTGCCTGGACATATGCAATTTGTTATTTAATCTTAATTAGCATTATGAATGACAATAATTATAATAAAGATATTTTGAAAAAAAAAAAACTTGTTATAATTGTTCATATTAAAATCTTGTTATAACGGTTCTCGATTGGTTGTTCTGGATTCTATAACGGTAAATTAAGACACGTCATTTGGCAACTGAAATAAGGGCTAAACTGATAGCAAATGAGTCTGTAATATGTAAACTTCAGAACTGTACATTGTTGCAATACGCGCTACGTTATCTTAATACATTACACAGCCAGAGCGTATGCACGAGGTGTGACGTAATCGGAGTTGCCTAAAAGTACTACATACTAAGCCCACACTTAAGACGATATACGCGAAAAAAATCAAACGACCGAGGATCAAAGGTTGTCCTTTTCCCTCAAACATACTGAGGGAAAAGGACAGTCATATGTCAGTCGCCCACATCGGTTACTACATTTTATTCGAAAAAGTAATAAATATTAAATATCTTTTTAATTATAACTTTTAAATCAAATTTAAATTACCAGAATTTAATTTACTTTATTATCATTAATTCCTATGTAGTTTCAACAAAAACTAGTTAGTAATTTCGAAGAACTAGCTATTCCCGTTTTTTGAAATGGTTATCTTTGACGAAATAATGTATCGAGGTTTTTTGATTCCACAAGTGTTTCTCAATTATAAAAAACTTTGTTATATCCTCATAAACGTTATGTTAAAATTCCAGATCTTTACCTCTTATAGTTTAAGAGAATTACTTGCTTTAAAAAACCTTAAAAACTCATATAGCGTCTTAATGGACGTCAATAAGCATACTGCACGCACGCCTCTTCAATATTGCTTTGCTCGGTGAAATTAGAAAGTAACGTAGGCTCTTCACTACATATTAGATTTTTAAGCTCGTTATGACAAGATGAATTGGAACAAATCTGCACTTTACCTTTTTATCAATATACTAGAGGCTGCCCCGCGGTTTCACTCGCGTAGATTTCTCATAAACACAAAAATACAGTTTTTTCCGTTTCCATGGGAATTTCGGGAAATCCTTTCTTAGTGCTCACCTACACACCCTAAGGAATCTACATGCAAAATTTCAGCCCGCTACGCCCAGTAGTTTCGGCGCTGGATTTTTGTGTTTAAGTGAAATCTGCGCGGGAAAAACCGCGGGGCAAACTTTAGTTTTGATATAAAAGGGTATAGTTTGCTATATCTTATGTTTTTCGCTAAGTAAAAAAAGACCGAAATTGGGTTAATGAATAAATAAAATAGCCTGATTAATCAATACATAGTATAAAACAAAGTCGCTTCTCGCGTCTGTCCCTATGTATGCTTAAATCTTTCAAAATACGCAACGTAAGTTGATGCGGTTTTTTTTAATAGGTAGAGTGATTCAAGAGGAAGGTTTATAAGTATAATACATCCACAACATAGAAGCGGGTAAGGCGGTACGAAGTTCGCCGGGTCGACTAGTTATTTAGTAAAAAATACTTTTTATGATTTTGCAATGTTAAAATGTAAGAAAATAGTTCATTTGAGAAACATGCAATATACGATTGTACAAACTTAATTATTATCCTAATGCTAATTATTATCTTTTCTCTCATTATTAAATAAAACTACCAATAAATTAAATGCGTTATGTGATTATACTAGACACAAAAATATTATCCTATGAGAACCAATAATAAGAAGACCATATACAGTAAGTACATACACTTTTAAAATATCTTTAAAAATCTACGTAATTACCAAACAAAAACTTTCTCCGTTGCTTTCTTCTAAATGACAAAAGAAACCTGAGTCATCGCTTAAATAGAAAGAGCTTTTCTCTGCTCCGTGATTTGAACTCTTACGACTTTAGATCTGAATCAAAATATTCGTGCAGTGATGACGAGCCGTTCACCATTGCGGTCCTGAGAGCAAAGGCGCGGCGTGGTCGTCGCTTGCGCAGCCAAAAAAAGGTCATTAACACGGCGTGAGACATTCGCGTTTAGCTCAATATTGCGGTCATCGCCCCCACATTCGGCCCGCGCCTGCTGGTAACGTCGTAGACGCCTTCACTTGTAGCTGTAGGGTATAGGTGCCTTTGGAGGCCTAATTATATATAAAAATAACCAATATCTTATTTCGAAAATTTAATAATAAGTGCACGTCGTGGAAGGTTCAGACAAAACGCAATTCAGGAAAACTGCCTTTCACCAGGATTTCAGAAATAAATCTGAAGGTTTGTGCGTGCACCCTTTCATGGTGAAAAGGCTGGATGGATTTAAATTAAATTTGGAATGGAATTTATTTACAAACAAATTGTAAGTCAAAGGTTTACCAAATAACTGTGTATTTATTTCAACATATAATTTGCTCGCAATTTTACGTCAGCACTTTATTAGTTATTTATACAAACTTTTACTTTGAATAACTTTGCACAACAAAATCAAGTGGTCTCAAGATTTTAGCTTTTTGCTTGATAACGCAAACAAAAATTACACGTAGTTTAAAAGAAACAGAATTGAATTGCACTAGGCGACCTTATCGCTCAGAGCGATTTCTTCCAGACAACATAGCGCACTACTTGAACTCAATGAGAGTTATGTTGTTGCAAAGTCGTCAGGTCGATTCTCCTCAAGGTTACGGTCGATGAGCTACAATAAGTTTACTTAATAAAGGCCTTTCATTAAAATTTTAACATAGAGAATTTTACTCTTTTACTATCTTTTTAATATAAATAAATGAAATACTAACAATAAATTGACACAACATAAACTAAAAACTTGCTCTTTTAAGAAGTCGGTTAAAATAGGTCTTAAAACCTTCTCCAGAATGTAACTAATACTTCTGTGAAAACGGCATCAAAATCGGTTTAGCCAAACTCAAGATAATCGCGGACAAACATACATACATACAGGTCAAACTGATAACCTCCTTTTCTGAAGTCGGTTAAAAAGTAAATTGAGATGGTTTCTGTTTGAAATCTGACTAGTCCACCGCACGCGTCAATTTATAAATAAACAGGGAGACCCTTCTGGAAATGATCGGTAAGACGGCAGGTGCGCATCCGTAACACACTCGCAGTCAAGTGGCCAGCAGTTGTTTGTTGGGTATTACTTATTCTTTGAGAAGTTAAGTGTAATAATATGTTTCTAATAGCACCTGCTCGTGTCTACTGATACTACACGTGATGTGATGCGCCATGCGCCTGATTGCCTCTACCAACCACAAACAAATAACTAGTCATGATCACGAGTGATGTGTTTTGGCGTCAAACTGAGAAGTAGCATGGCATGCGTGCGACGTGCGACGTGTATAAATAGAGTTAGCATCACACGACAGCGTCTGCGGACATCGATCGGCGAGTTGCCGCTTGCCGCCATCTTGGCCCTCGTGCCTCCCTCCTGCTTTTGGAGCCCCGCAGCCCGCGGCTCCCCTCCTCGGCTTGCCCCACATTCGCCGCATCGTTTTACTAGAGTTACACAGTTACACGACTGTGTTTACACTGCTTTGCAGATGTTTAGCGCCAGTTTGTGCACTCCCATAGTTTTCCTTCATGACGGTTAATAGCTTTAAACCCAAAAAAAAAACAATACCTAACTCTATACATTAAAATAGTTATGTAGACCTAATAAAACGAATAAATTATTAGTTGTAGAATTTGATTGTTCAAAAATAAACCGCGTTGTGATCAGATCATTCTAAAATGAAGTTTAGTGTAGTTTCCGCATGATGATATCTTGGCAAGCATTTTATAATAATGTGACTTAGTAGGTAGAAATAATTTGAAACAAAGTTATTTTTAAATCACTATACTAATGTTCACATAATATATTTCTATGTACAATATTCATAAATATTCTTCCGCGCCATTGTCCGTCTTGTCTTGACTAGGATCTCATGCATGCAATGCAAAGCGCTACGTAATAACTCTTAGGACGTTCGCTCAATAATAATTATCACTCTATTATTGTCCAACTTTAATCGGTAAAGTGAGACTAGCTAGACTGAACAACCTAATTTAAGTGTAACAAACAATACTGAACATTCAGTGCGTAAATAAATACACGTTCAAAATGACCTAGTTTAACGCATTCCGCTGAAAATCCAGTTGTGTATGTGCAGATAGTAGCCCAATTTCAGACCTGATATAATAAAACAGCTTTAATATATAGGTATATTGATAATAGCGTCCTGTCTATATACATTATCTGGTATTGTAGTCGAATGCTACACTATAACTTGTTAGGCTATTGCCGTTCACAATGAAAACAAGAATGAGAAACATTTTAACATGTGATAACTATACATTGCGGGTTTACAGCTAAATCTCTTGTGTAGGCAAAATGTATCACCCTTATACCCGCAATGTATAGTTATCACATGTCAAAATTATTCACATTCTCATTTTCATTTTGAACGGCAATAGATCCCCTGCTTCATTTTCATAAAGTTCCTCTATACTTTTCTGTGCTGAGTTGACTAAGCTGAAGGTGAACATCATCATCTAGCTAGCAAGACCTTCTCGATAACGAACTTAACAATTCTTGAGAAATGATAACCAAAGAGTTTCATAATTAGTACGTTTACGTCAATGTTGTCAGACGCGCGAGAATAAAAGTAGTCATTACAGATTTAATAAACCACACTATACTTATTTATTATTTAGTTTACTTGTGAAACGTATTGAACATTACAACTTTAACTAACATAAACATTTGTGAAAAACATCGTAGAACCAGTTAGTAAGAGACCAGTTTGATTTGCTATCTCTCATTCATCGGTTGTTGTGGGTGGGATCAGTTAAATATATGTCGTTGGTATAAGTAGATAGATGTGTATTTTATTTTTATGACATTTTGTAATTATAAATTTTATCTGACCCTCACAATTTAATTCTCTTGGTGCTATAATAGAATCTGCATACCATATTATTTCCATCATCTCTCCAGCGGATTAAGCGTAGCTTTGGCTTTTAGCATGTCTTTAGATGTTTTTAAATAATAATTTAGAAAAGCATATCAAAAGTTTATATTCATAATATAACATAGTATAAAATAAAGTCGCTTCCCGCGTCTGTCCCTATGTATGCTTAAATCTTTAAAACTACGCAACGGATTTTGATGTGGTTTTTTGTAATAGATAGAGTAATTCAATAGGAAGGTTTATAAGTATAATACATGCACAAAATGGTAATAGATTAGGCGGTACGAAGTTTGCCGGGTCCACTAGTTAATAATATAAAATCATCGAACCGCCCATGCCCAATCAATTATTTGCAATTCAAAGGACGATGTCATAAAATGTGCAATCGATTGACTTGCGTGAGCAGTCAAGTCACCTCAGTCAAGGAGGTGGCAAGGCAAACGACGGCGATGACCGAGCGGGCGCGAAGGGTGTAAAGGGCGTAGGTCGCGGGCGGGGTGAGTTGATTTGCGGAACGTTCGGGCAAATTAAATTTTACATGGTTGTAAAAACGTCAAACGTGTTTACTATCTAACTATTAATTATAAGACATAAGAAATCATTTCATAATAAGAATGTTTAGTATTAACTTTAAGAATTTAATGTTTGATATAGCATTTTTTATAACAAGTTTCGAAATGTCACTAAGAAACTTAAACGCAAATCATCATTAATCAATACATAGTATAAAATGTCGCTTCCCGCGTCTGTCCGACTATGCTACGAATTTTGATGCGGTTTTTTTTAAATAGATAGTGATTAAAGAGGAAGGTTTATAAGTATAATTATAATACATGAGCAACATAGTCATAGGTATGGCGGTACGAAGTTCGCCGGGTTGACTAGTATTAGATTAAAAAATAACCCCCGACGAAATTCAGAGGGGTGTTATAATTTTAAAGTGTGTATCTGTCTGTGTATCTGTCTGTGGCATCGAAGAGCACAAACGGATGAACCGATTTTCGTTTAGTTTTTTTTTTTGTATCTATACCAATATTATAAAGAGGAAAGATTTGTTTGTTTGTTTGTTTGTAACGAATAGGCTCCGGAAATACTGAACCAATTTAAAAACATATTTCACTGGTAGGAAGCTACACTATCCCCGAGTGACATAGCCTTTATTAGATTTTCAAAAAAATTAGGGATCTATTCTTAAACTCAAATAATGTAACCCAAGATGCAATATTTTTTCCGTTGTTTACAAATTTTGACTTGGTTGTTGTTGTTTGTTTCTTTATTCGCCCATTCTGGGCAGTCAAAAGGACATAGTCTATAGAGCCAAGTCTTTAGTAGATCTTATATTATATGGCGTAACGAAGTAAGCCGGGACAGCTCGTCATAGATAATTTCAGCCCGAGTGTTCTTAGCCATGTCTCATGAAGATCTGATCAGCGGTTTGAAGTTCATCAGCTCTTTGTCCTATCGATTTTAAATTTTGCACCGTGTTACTTCAATGATATTTAAAGTATATGGCTACCTAGCCATGTCCATTTGGAGATGATCAGCTCTAGTTCTAGTATAGTATAAGGGTCTAGTTTAGATGATATGACTCAGTCGGGGGTTTTTATTTTTTTTTATTTTGTTATTATAGAAATTAACTTTATTTACGGGGGCAGAACATTATGTCATACATGAGCGAAAATAACGTTTGGATGTAATGTAGGTCAAGTAGCTCCACGCGCGTCCCCCCACATTGCCGTTGCCGCCATAGAGACCGGCAAAGCGTTCTTTCTGTGGCTGGACACTTTTCATTTCACTTTCAACCTGCTCTACTTCGCGCCAGAAATTAGAAGATAACTATTTTTATATAATTAATGGTGTTCATCGCACTCTGAACAGGTTTTATGTTTCTTTGGTCGAAATTTGGCAGAATAAATATAAGACTTTCTATCTATACCAATATTATAAGGAGGAAAGATTTGTTTATTTGTTTGTGACTAATAGGCTCCGGAAATACTGAACCGATTTGGAAATTTTTTTCACTGGTAGTAGGAAGCTACACTATCCCCGAGTGACATAGGCTATATTAGATTTTCAAAATAATTAGGAATCCTTACTTAAACTCGAATAATGTAGCCCAAGGTGCATTTTTTCCGTTGTTTACATATTTTGACTGTTGGAGGTTTTGTTGAATTGTTGTTTTATATTTTAATAGCCCATTCTAGGCAGTCAAAAGAACATAGTCTATAGAGCCAAGTGTTTAGTAGTACATATCTTAATTTCTGTGGCGTAACGAAGTTCACCGTGCCAGCTAGTATCTTATCGTAATCGTTTTGTTTCAGATATTTGGCTAACATGACAACGAAAGAGTCTAAAAATTTCATTTAAATAGGACAGCTTGACAGCATCGTTCTCTATTTCGAAATACCTTGGTTGAAATAAGCACTGGAATTAAAAAGTTTACGTAAATATATACTACAACGTTGCGGGTGGTGGGCTGGTGGTGTAAATGGATGGTCCGAAACTAGCACAGTTTGTTCGCGGCGTACCCGGAATAAACAACGTGGAGGTCACGCCGCCCGTGACGCACGCCGCACACGGCTATGCCAATTATACTTGCCAAGCAGAGATTTACTCTATGGTGTTAACTTCTATTTCCTACTATATTTTTAAACTAGACGACCTGACGAACTTGGTACCGCCTAACCTATTACTATATTGTGCATGTATATACTTGTAAACCTTCCTCTTGAATCACTATCTATTTAAAAAAAACCGCATCAAAATTTGTTGCATAGTTTTAAAGATTTAAGCATACATAGGGACATACGCGGGAAACGACTTTATTTTATACTATGTATTGATATTGATGATAAGCCAGAGCCTCATTTTTTTTTTTTAAACTTATGTTATGTTTACCTGACTACATAATAACATTACGATTCCTTTTAGCATCGCCGTAGTCAGGTAAAAAAAAAAAAATGTTCTAATAAAGCATGTTAGAGTTGGACCATTTACTAATTTTTTAAAATCGGTCCATTGTTGTTATATAGACTGCTCAAAAATTGGCTTCGAGTTTCGACGTAGTCGTGTCAAAATAAACCACGACTAGTTTGTGTTGTAATAATAACTCAAATTTAAAAACCCCCGACGCAGTGATGGAGTTCGACTGCTCCGTGGCTCAGTTGGCAGTGATGTGGACTGAGTAAGCGTGTGCACCCGGGTTCGATTCCCGGGCGGGGCGAATATTGATATGATGAATATCAATGTTTGTTTCCGGTCTGGGTGTGATGTTTGTCTCTGTGTGTGTTTCGGGCACCCTAGATACAGGTTCTTCCTAGTTAGGGGCTCTGAGTGTGATGTGTTATTATGTGTTATTGTTATTATGGTACCAAATTTTAAATCGATCGGACATAAAGAAGCTAGTTAGATCCTCTCATCCATTATCCAAGAGCTGATCATCTTCAAACGGCAGATCAGGTCATGGTTACCTTACCAAATACTTTCTATAACATAGATGTACCATGGTACCAAATTTCAACTCGATGGGACCTAAGGAAGCTAGTTAGATCCTCTCATCCATTATTCAAGAGCTGATCATCTTCAAACGGCAGATCAGGTCATGGTTACTTTACCAAATACTTTCTATATCATAGATGTAACATGGTACCAAATTTCAACTCGATCGGACATAAGGAAGCTAGTTAGATCCTCTCATCCCTTATTCATGAGCTGATCATCTTCAAACGGCAGATCAGGTCATGGTTACCTTACCAAATACTTTCTATATCATAGATGTAACATGGTACCGAATTTCAACTCGATCGGACCTAAGGAAGCTAGTTAGATCCTCTCATCCATTATTCAAGAGCTGATCATCTTCAAACGGCAGATCAGGTCATGGTTACCCTACCAAATACTTTCTATATCATAGATGTAACATGGTACCAAATTTCAAATCGATCGGACATAGGGAAGCTAGTTAGATCCTCTCATCCATTATTCAAGAGCTGATCATCTTCAAACCGCTGATCAGATGTTCATCAGACATGGCTAAGAACACTCGGCCTGAAATTATCTATGATACAAAAAAAACTAAACGGAAATCGGTTCAGCCGTTTGGGCTCTACGATGCCACAGACAGATACACAGACAGACAGACAGACAGATACACACGTTAAAATTATAACACCCCTCTCTAAATTTTTCATTCGGGGGTTAAAAATGCAACAGCTGTAATCCAGCCGACCGACCGTCCTGTCTACAATTGTGCAAAGCATAATAAAATGCACCTCGTGGCTCATTGTCCCATTAAACGAACAAAAGTAGAGCTGACTTCCCTTAAAAACTCTATGCGCACATTTAATATTGAATAACAGTATTTCAAGGTTCTTTGTTAATCGATATATGAAAGGGGATGCAGGTAGTCGAAAACTTGTGCATTACCTCTCAGACGAAAAGACGTCCACTGTTGGACATAGGTCACCCACCTCAGGACAAACAATACATTTTAAAAATTCTGGAGATGTAATACTACACGAACACTATGCAGTTGTTATGTTACGACATAATATAACCTAAGCTAACATTTCCACTCCGCTGAGCAGGTGTTGTATTTTATACGCGTGACGTGTAAATTATATAATTAATAGCGCGAGAATTAGAAATCGGAACAAACAATACGGCTTCGTCGTCAGTCTGTCAGTACTGTTACAGGAAAATAAATATTGACATGGTCGATACTTCTTCGTTTCAGAAGCAAAAATAAAACAGTTTTTTTTTTTAAGATTCACCCCTAAATAAGATTTCTAAAAATGTTGCTAGTTCGGCGAGCGGGAGTAAAGAAGAATGTAGGTCACGAGTGGAATACTCACGAGTGCGACGACGGAGTCGATGGCGCGGTTGAAGCGGTCGCAGAGCGCCCTCATGCTGTCGTACGAATGGGTGTCGAAGTCGCACAGGATGTTGTTCTCCAGAGCCGCCTTCATCTCCGGCAGGTCCTCGCACACCCATCTGTTGGAAAGACAACTCTTACTTAATATTTCTTACTTCATTGCAACAAATCAGATTGTGTTTACAATGAAACCTTTTTGCTCTTTGCCTTTCAGAAATCTAGAGGTAGGGATCTATTCAAGAATAAGCATTACGTAGAATTTGTGAATATTAAGTTTCACTGCTGAGCAACGCTTGTTTTGTAATAACCTTTATTTTTTTGCGATCCTGCATAACCTCGAATGTCCTAATCTAAGAAAGGCTCAAGGTCATAAAGGATGAGAGCGCGTCCGGTCGAGATCAGGTCACAGCGTCTCGTTCCGAGCTCCAGCAGAGCCCATTGCAGCACCCGTCAAACTGGTTCTCGATTTTATTTCCGACTTCATTCCCACTTCACAGGTGGGTCCGAAACAAGGTTCTGTTTCGGACCCATCATCGGTTGGCCTACTTTTGGTATTGTGAATAGTCGGTTAATGGATAATGACATTGGATATCCATTGTCTTCAAAATGTATTGTATATCTTGTAGTCTCAAATTTCATTTCCAAATTAGAAAAAGTTTGTCTAAAATTGTCACCTGTTCTCCTGCTCATTAGGGTTTCGGTGCTGGACGGGGGGAAACCCTATTATTGAGATTATATACAATATCCGTCTGTACATATTATTTACATTTACTAAATGAAATGTTAAAAGAAACAAGACTCTTTTTAACGTAGGTACTTCAGTGAAGGTTGACTTCTCAATTCCGTTGTCAAATTTTTATATCCGATATAGGTATATACAATATTTTTACTTTCCATTTCCATTCTTATGCCATAGACATTTTAGTAAAGTGCTGGTTTTTTAAAATTTGAATCCTGGTATACAACTCTCTTACACAATTGCGATGGAATTGCGAACTAATGAGATCATTAATAAGCGAGATGCTATAAATAAGACAGGTTTGTGATTGACTAGCTAGATCACAGAACCAAAAGAACACAGATTTTAGATGTAGGTAGGTAAAATCCTGATAACGGTCTATGACGTCACTGTGCACGAAATTGCTTCGGTCAATGACTCTTTACAGTGTCCTTCACATTCTACAATCTCACAACAGTCAGAACTATATCACAAACATAATTAATTTAATTTGAACCCTAATTATAAAATGTGTGCAGTACTTTTGTCTATGAAACTACCTCCCTATTTAATGACTGACCTTGAGATTTAGACAAAATATTCTTATTTATGTTAGGTACCTATATAGTTTTCAGTTATGTTATTATTTTATGATAAATATCTTTAGTCTTCGCAATTTTTTTATACTTAACTCAAATGTTTAAAGTTTGTGAACAAGACAAGATAAGAGGATAGTATAGCAACGCAAAAATATTAAGAAAAACTCATGCTGTCTCCCCCTAACCACAACTATGCGACAGAGAGAGAGCTTATTTTATAATGAAATTTGCACTTCGGGGGAAAACGTTTTTCACTATCTAAATCTTAGCAAATCACAATGATTTTTATGTCCATCGCTTCAGCATAAAATAATCTAGTTTTACATGTTTTCCTTTTTTTTAAGTTGCATCCTTTTCGTAAAACAAACAAATTAATCCAACCAATATTTTATCACAAATCTCGATATTTCAGGGGCAATAAGTCTGAAGCTATAGCAAATTTTGAATAAAGGAAAACGTACCTACAAACCTTATTTATAGTGTTAGTAACATACTAAAACTTCATTGTGATTGAAAAATAATTAGTAGTGGAAAAACATTTTCTCTTTTAGTATGGACGCGTTGGTATTGAGACATGATCAATTCAGCACATTGTATTTTTTTTTTTTTCAAATTTATTTTTTTGTAGTGTATTGTCGCGCGCGACAGAAACGTATCGGTTTCATGCATTTCGTTTTGTATGGTTAGAAACATATTAGAACAGTGTTTTTGTGTTGCTTGTGTCATGGTTATAATGTGTTTTTAAGCAAAGAAAATGTATGAAACAGATACGCTTCTGTCGCGCCGCGCGCGTGACACAACAGAACACAACACAGTAGTTGCAAGTTCCAGCTTTAAAAACCTTTTCTGTGCTTCTGTTTAACCAAACACTTTGGTTCTTAGTTGAGAGCTTCCAAACAATATTAAAAAAACCTACACATCATCTTGTACACATTTAGCGATATGACACCAATTAGTTTTAATATGTGTCTCTGGCTCTGGCTGCACTTTGACATTATTTGGCCTTGTTTGGTTGCTACCTTTTATCTTTTTTTACCTTAGTTGTGTTAGTAATAAATTTTTTGGGCTTAGCATTATTTTTAATCTAACTTCTTTGAAATTTATAAAATCCAGAAGTCCCTCCCTATAATAGTACATTATTATACAAGGGTGTAAATAACTTTTCAGTACATTCATAATGTATGGAAATTCATATTCAACCAGGCTGTAATCCAAAAGTCAATAAAGTGTCACTTTTTCAATACGAAGTCAGGTACGAAAAGGGATGTTTTCGAGCCGGTGCAATGTAAAAAAATATATATTTACCTTATTGTTTCTACTATTTCCAATGCTCCATCGTGCTTGTCCTGCAACAATAATTCGACACTATGAGAAACTAAAAATACAGATACTCTAATGATTATAAAAACTTAGGTAAGCAATATCTAAAAATAAAGTATGCATCTGTCACCGGAATATAACAAGAACCGTAAATTTATAAATTTTCTTGGAAATTTATAAACTTTCGTAGGAGATTCTAAACAAGAGATAAATTGTATTATTTTACGCCTACATTTTCGTGAATTGATAAATTTACGAAACTCACTCGTAAAATAATAAGTAACCAATAACCAAACGCCATGTATAATGAATTGAAATTTACCACAGAGCTACGAAAGTTTTATGGTAGCCATGACCAAAATGTTTTATTTTGGTAGAGTGAAATAGAGAAACCCCTTCTAGGTAGGTAGGTCTTCTTCTTGATACTTAAGAGCCAGTTTACTGCAATGCTAGCGCCATTCTCGAAAAAAAATATATCTTCTAAAGTAAGGCAAATATCCAAAATGTAGCACAGTATGACACTAGATAATCTTACTTAGTATTTTTTGAGCATAGTAAATTATTCCTAACTTAAAGAACAAAATTATACGCAGATTGTTGCTAAAAGTGACCACTTTTGGCAACACTTTGTAGCTTTCTTTGGCCTTTAATTCAAAAGCTATACAACAGTGCCCTAAAAATACTAGGCTACATTATCTAGTGTCATACTGTACCATATTTTTCATATTTTCTTTAGTTTATATAACTCAAATTTAAAAATTTAAAAACCCCCGACCCAATTAGACCCCTCATCAACTTAAGTAGAACTAGAGCTAATCATCTTAAAAATATCATGGTTACCTTAACATATACTTTCAATATCATTGAAGTAACACTGTACCAAATTTTTAATTGATAGGCCAAATGGAAGGTGGTTAGATCCTCTCATCCATTATTCAAGAGCTGATCATCTTCAAACGGCAGATCAGGTCATGGTTACCTTAAAATATACTTTCAATATCATAGATGTAACATGGTACCAAATTTCAACTCGATCGGACATAAGGAAGCTAGTTAGATCCTCTCATCCATTATTCAAGAGCTGATCATCTTCAAACGGCTGATCAGGTAATACTTTCTATATCATAGATGTAACATGGTACCAAATTTCAAATCGATCGGACATAAGGAAGCTAGTTAGATCCTCTCATCCATTATTCAAGAGCTGATCATCTTCAAACGGCAGATCAGGTCATGGTTACCTTAACATATACTTTCAATATCATAGATGTAACATGGTACCAAATTTCAACTTGATCGGACCTAAGGAAGAAAGTTAGATCCTCTCATCCATTATTCAAGAGCTGATCATCTTCAAACGGCTGATCAGGTAATGGTTACCTTACCATATACTTTCTATATCATAGATGTAACATGGTACCAAATTTCAACTCGATCGGACATAAGGAAGCTAGTTAGATCCTCTCATCCATTATTCAAGAGCTGATCATCTTCAAACGGAAGATCAGGTCATATTAACCTTACCAATTACTTTCTATAACATAGATGTAACATGGTACCAAATTTCAAATCGATCGGACATAAGGAAGCTCGTTAGATCCTCTCACATTTATTCAAGAGCTGATCATCTTCAAACCGCTGATCAGATCTTCATCAGACATGGCTACAAAAAAAACTAAACGAAAATCGGCTCAGCCGTTTGGGCTCTACGATGCCACAGACAGATGCACAGACAGACAGACAGACAGATACACACGTTAAAATTATAACACCCCTCTCTGAATTTTTCGTTCGGGGGTTAAAAATATTAATTTTTTTCGCGCATGGGGCTAGCATCGCGGTAAACTGGCTCTTAAGGGCTTCGCTCTTGTCCTATAATACAAGGTTACTTTTTTTTATATATTATGCTATTATCCCTTAAAAGCATATTATAATCTGTCACCGTTATAGTGCGAAATACGTTAATATGCACTTTAGCGGGCAATGTGCACATTAACTGTTTAGGTCAGTTAATTTGCGAAATTTTATGTGAAATATGGGGTATCCGCACTTTACCTAGTTAATCATATTACCGGATGTCTCGCCGTTAAAGTGCGGAAAACAGAAAACTCCGATCGAAAATTCAAATGTAGGGCAAAATTGTAGGTTAGGTTAGGTTTGGCTTGTGATCCTTGACCAGCGTAGCGAGAGGAGCTTTGGTTACCTGTGTTTAACTGAAATCTAAGGCAACCATTTTTTTAACTTGACTGTATGCTTAGTCGTTACTCTGCAGATTACCTAGGGATTTTGCAGATTACCTAGGTAATGTTGAGAACAATATTTTATTTCGATCTCTAACGGATTCAGCCAGTTAGTGCACTTTTACTGAGTTTCGCACATTAGCGGTAACATATTAATCTATAGATAAACCTACCTAGTTTATAGTACCAGTAATCGAATTGTTTGGCAAGTCTGATTGTACGTAAGTCTATGGACGCAACATTTTCAGTGTCAAAATTGACCAATCAGAGAGCAGTGTGTTATTATCCGTATTTAAAAAAGAGTAAAATTAAAAGCTCTTCTGTGATTGGTCGATCCGTTTAGAATCTTACGAATTGATATCCGTTAGTTTATAGATTTACCACAATGCGTCGAAAATTTATAAATTTGCAAAAAAGTGGGCATTAAATAATTCTATTTATCTCTCGTTTAGAATCCTACGAAATTTCCTAGTAAAATTTATAAACTTGCGAATCTTATTATTTTCCGGTGACACATCCATGCCCATCAATTTTATTTCAATCTGAAAATAGTATTTATATTTATTTATTTTTTTATAACACATCACACTAAGGAGGCATTAGTATTTTTTTTTTATAAAATATTAATAAATTAAATCAAATTGTATAATTGCTTTCAAATTCATGTCATTTAATTAAAAAATTCATCCCAATTAAAATTAACAAATATCATTTAGTTGATTGTTATAAATATTAAGGCCTATGTGCACCTACAGCTTACAGCCTATGGCAGTGGACATCTTTCAGCTCAAATGTTGATGATGATAATGAACATTTAGTTACCTAACTGCAAATAAAATATTATATTGGCTTTTAGCGAGCGATAAGTTAAACCATTGCCTTTTTCTAATTTTAATGTGATTGTATTATTTTGGAATGAATGAATGAATAATAACACTTTATTGTACTCAAATATAACAATATGTTAACAATTAGCATACAGTAAGGTGACTATAAGCGACCTCATAGCTTAAAACAATTTCTATCAGGCAACCTGTTTTTTTTTTTGTTTTAATTCTTTCTTGTTTTTATTTTAAGGCAATAAAGCAATTTTCAATACAAAGTATAAAATAAAATTTTGTTACCCCGTCTTTGCCTATGTATGCTTAAATCTTTAAAACTATTCAACTGAAAACTGAAAGTCAAGAATAGCAAATGGGCGGTTTTCTGAAACGTTGTACGTAACGTAATGGAATATAAAAATAACTTGAAGCGTTTTTAAATTGATCTTAATGAATTATATTTTCTGAAAATAATAATGGTTCGCTTGAATTTTTATTAGTTTACCAGTAAATTGAAGTCAAAGCCGACTTGTTCAATTTTGTGTTCCATTATGTCACAGTTTTAAGTTTTCATGAAATTAAAATGAGTAAATAATATTTATAACGGTCTCAATTGATCAAATCTTTACAACAATAAGACTCACTAAAAAAAATCTGTTCTATACATCTACGCTCGTAACCGAGATAAAGACCTAAAATATAAAATTACGTCACATTTTGGCACACACCGCCTCAAAACTTAGCTTCTGTATGCTTCATACGACACATTATAACATATTTATATAAACTCCCGAAAACTTATGTTAATTGCCCTTTTTTTTATACATTACTTACAAAGTATTTATCTTAATACTTTTAAAATTATATCAATAAAATAACACAGATCGGGTGGGACACGTCACGGTAATGGAAAATGCCGTGACGTAAAAGAATTATAAAGAATTATTTACATGGCAATAAAAAACAACTGATTAAAAATAACATGATGAGAATGTTGATTTGTTACAGTTATTTTATGAGGCGGTTTTTTTAAAGGTTCTGAAGTGCAACAAAGTGTTTCTCGGGCTTGTATTTTATATTGTCGCAAGTGACATTCATAATTATTGACCCCTGTCTACCCCTCTGGTAATAATGAGTCACAACATAAAAAAAACTCAATCGTTACGATACAATAGGCATAGCGGGTACATAATTAGGATGTGAACAAAATTTCAACATTTGCAATAAAAATAAAATATCTATTTTAAACGACTATGACATACAAACAGAGAACATAGCCAAACACAAAAAATATTAGCAAAAACAAAAAAAAATATGCGAAATTAAGCGTGTCCTCCCTATATCAGCAAGGTTCAAAGTCAAAAATTTAATTGATGTCTTGCTTTTAAGGCGGATTCGGCAACTTTTTTGGGATCATTTAATGTCCTAAATTTCAAATTTAAACCTTTTTACAAGAGTTTAGAGTACAAAACAATAAAAAATTACAAGTTTTTGTTTTCTTTAAAATACGTTCGAGTGGAATTCCTCAATACGTCACGCGTACTTTTTTCCAAGTTTCAAAGAAAAAACTACCTTATCTAGGATTTATTACGATAGATATCAATATTTCTACTCCTTGTGCATTTACCGTATTTGATTATTTTCATCAGTTTAATCAAAAATCAGTCCAAAGTGATTGTGTACGTCACGGTGTCAAAATTTCCGTTCAACTACGAACGGGCATTTTGAAGGTAATATAGATTGCTTACTATTAAATTTTGGCAGTAATACGTGTTATTTTATCTAGTTCTGGATTAAGTTACTAGTTTCTTATAATTTTCATCGACCTAGGAGTAATTTTGAATAAATTCACGACGGGTAGCTATACGTCACATCCATTACGTGGCGTGATGTACTAGCGAATGTTAAATGTGATGTAATGGAATTCTAAAGCTTTGAGCACATTGGTAATTTACTTGTTATTACCTTCTTTATGGCTAAAGTGATATTATATTAAAAGAAGGACTAATTTTCTGTAATATAAATAGTTATTTGAAGTTGTAAGAAAGATGATCAACATCACATCATAGTCTTAGCCGGAAGATGTCCACTGCTGAACGTACTTTGGCTATGTTCTCTGTTTGTATGTCATAGTCGTTTAAAAGAGATATTTTATTTTTATTGTAAATGTTGAAATTTAGTTCACATCCTAAATATGTACCCGCTATTCGTATTGTATCGTAACGATTGAGTTTTTTTATATTGTGACTTATTATTACCAATGGGGTAGACAGGGGTCAATAATTATGAATGTCACTTGCGACAATATAAAATACAAGCCCGAGAAACACTTTCTTGCACTTCAGAACCCCACCAAAAAACCGCCTCATAAAATAACTGTAACAAATCAACATTCTCATCATGTTATTTTTAATCAGTTGTTTTTTATTGACATGTGCATAATTCTTTATAATTCCTTTACGTCACGTCATTTTCCATTACCGTGACGTGTCCCACCCGATCTGTGTTATTTTATTGATATAATTTTAAAAGTATTAAGATAAATACTATGTAAGTTATATAAAAAAGAAGGGCAATTAACATAACTTTTCAGGAGTTTATATAAATATGTTATAATGTGTCGTATGAAGCATACAGAAGCTAAGTTTTGAGGCGGTGTGTGCCAAAATGTGACGTAATTTTGTATTTAGGTCTTTATCTCGGTTACGAGCGTAGATGTATAGAAAAGATTTTTTTTAGTGAGTCTTATTGTTGTAAAGATTTGATCAATTGAGCCCGTTATAAATATTATTAACTCGTTTTAATTTCATGAAAACTTAAAACTGTGACGTAATGGAACACAAAATTGAACAAGTACAACTTTGACTTCAATTTACTGGTAAACTAATAAAATTTCAAGCAAACCATTATTATTTTCTGAAAATATAATTCATTAAGATCAATTTAAAAACGCTTCACGTTTTTTTTATATTTTTTTTTACGGTGGAATTCCATTACGTTACGTACAACGTTTCAGAAAACCGCCCTCCAACAGGTCAGCTAGATGGTCAGCTGGGCCGAGAATGGAGAATGAAACCTGGTTTCGATAGTGGCTGGACAGGCTGACAACATATGCTCCACCGTCTCATCCACTTCCATACAAGCCCTGCACAGAGGGCTGTCTGTTGCACCTATATTGTATAAATGCTTATTTAGTGAACAGTGTCCAGTAATTAGCCCTACAAGAGTGGTAAGACGTTTGCGGGACAGTTTTAATAAGTACTGTGTGAGCTTGAGATTGTTTGTAGGTACAAACGCTTTATTTTGTCTACAGTCATCGCGATTCGCCCATTCCTCAGAATGGTCGATTGCTGTTGCCTGAAGAAGTTTTTGTCTTATTGTTTCTGGGGATATATTAACAAAAGGTTCGGGGCCAATTGGCACCATGTTTGCTCCTATTTTTGCCAACTTATCCGCCTCGACATTGCCTGGGTTGTCGTTATGACTTTTTGTCCATTGTAATGATATATGGTTTCCTTGTTGGGTACACAGCCTTTGTAGCTCTTGATGACAGTCCAGCAGTAGCTTGGACTTGGTCATTGGCTTACGCAAGGCGCATAGCACTGATGCACTGTCTGTGACAATGCGGATAGTGCTGTTTACCGTGTCCCTTAGATTTTGCACTGCATGAAGTACGCTCAGCAGTTCCGCTTGAAAAACGGTTGCGTCTTTGCCCATGCTTATAGAGTATTGAAAGTTAAGGTCCGGAGAGAATACTCCACCACCGCTGCCTTTTTTATTCTTTGCTCCATCTGTGTAGATGTTTATGTTATAATGGTTGTTACTATCATTTTGATTGTTATCTAAAATAATAGCATAATTTTTTCTACATATATTGTTTTCATAATGCGATCACTGCCCATTAAAGAACAGGGAACTGATTTGTTGGCTATGCTTAAAATACGGCCGTGACCTGTAAGTGCTGTCTGTCTCGCCTAGAGGCCCAATGAGTCCAGCCTTATGGCAGCTGACTGGCGAAGCTACATGTTATGGATTACCGAAAAACAAGCCGGACGTGGAAGGACGTCGTCATTTTCTATAGAACAAGGTTTCTGAAAACCGCCCAAATAACACAAAACATTGTACAAAGCTCTCAATATAGGTTTTAAGCAAAGCTAGAAAATAACATCAAAAATCAAAAAACAAACTATCACTAGGAATAAAACTTGTGAACATGTGAAATAAACTTATGAAGGTTCAAAACCAAAGGGTACCTCTACTAAAAAAAGTCAACACCTTGACAAAACACGAGGTCATTACACTCTGCTGTAATGCTTGTGATTGTGAATTGTGTACATCAAGCAAATATTTCAGTATAGTAAGTACCTATATTCCGTTCTCAGTAAATGCATAGGCGAGAGACGGGTTCGGAGCAATGTGAGAAATTACTTTATCAAAAGTAACTAGGTATTTCCCATGGTATGATGCTCATGTGTTCCCCTTATTTTTATTTTATTAAAATTTGTTTTTGAATGTTATTTATTAAGCGAAACACAAGATATTAATCATGGCATGTTAATAATTACGGCTGCCTAATTGATTAAACCAACCTACAGCATCTAAACCCTACAAAATACTAATTTCCTTACCGAGCCATGACCTGACGTGAGGGGCCATGTATAAACAACAGGTTCCGCGCCTGCAGGTGAATGCAGGCGTAAATCCAAAGCCATGATAGCAATAACACTGCATTAAATAAAATAATATTCACTTATTCACTAAAATAGACACTTAAAACAAATGATAACAACATTATTTTCACTGCACTTTCACACTCACACACTTTGCACAACCGAGCGCCATGTTGAATTTTGTTCAACATGGTGTTTTTTTTTTTTTTTTGGTGTTGCAAGTAGAGAAAATTCATTTAATTTTTCTGAACTCGAATCTGCTGCTGCTGGTTTTTTATCAATCAATCAATCATGTTTCTTAGAATACTGATTGATTGAATATTCCTCTGCGTAGGCTGGATTGTTTGTTTTTTGCATGTCTAACCATGGTTTAGCCGTTGGTTGTTATAATTTAAATTGAAATTCGTTTCGGGATGATTTCGGCAACAGGTTTTTACTCATTTTGGGAAATTGATTTCTATGATTCTATGTGTGCGGCTATCGTGTAAAACAAAATCTATAAGCGGCCGGTCGTGTGTGCTGACTGCTGCACTCAGAACAAGACAAGGACTTCCATGGTGCTGCATGTTTTCTGTACGCAGGATGTTTGTTTAGCTACTTACCTATTAACTAAAGCGAAACAGTTAAAATGACGGTGCCCGATTACATTAATGTTCTAAAGCGGCAAATAGACTGCCTTACTTTGATCGCTAATCAGTTTAAAACACTGCTTTTCCAATCGACATTGATTATCATCCAAGCTAAGTCAATCCATGTGCTTGATCTAAATGAAAGCAATGGATCTCCAAATGATGTTACGTTTGAGATGGACCATGTTGTTACTAAAGCTTCTCTCCAACAACACCTCCTTTGGATTTTACTTCAGCCGGGTAACCTGGTGCTGATAGATATTAATAAATTATCAATGAGCAAGATTGAAATTACTAATTTCGCAAGTTATAAGATTCAAGAAATAGTAACAGGTGCAAATATGCATTTTATTAGTGAAAGTGATGAACACCTAGTTGCACCTTTCACTGTTGATGAAGTAACCAAAATGATGACCAACAGCGACACACTGCAGATTTCATTAAAAAAAAGTTACAGTTGGTTTAACAGGAATAACTTGGAATTTGTGGAAAGCAGTAACAATGGTTTAAAATTTTGGATTGATACAGAAACAGGGAATCTGCTTAGTGAGTGCCCAATTACAGGTTTTCAGGAAATACTAATATCAACTAGCTCAATATTTAAATCTGTATTTCTTTTTGGAGATAATTTAATTTTGTCGGATCATTCTAACATTTGGATCATAGATGTATTATCATCAAAAGTTTTCCATGAGCTAAAACTGGAGGGATCTATTCATCATCCTGTGGCAACATACAAGAATGCTTTTTACTATCTGAGTATCCATGAAAATTTGGTAAGTTGCAATTTAATTTTATCTTTTATCAAAGTAACTTTTAAAAATTAATTGGCTTAGTGACCTCATAAGAGCAATAAGTACAAAGCTTGCTTGGTCACTATTCTCTAATCTGTGCCGGTAGAACAGGCAGCAGTGTACATCTTTCTATTGAGATGATGATTCCATATTAATTACAGTAAACTTAAAAGTATGACTTGTGGTGGCGGCATAGATTTCCTCCCAAGAGATCCTCCAGTGGGGTAAGTGATTGTCAACCTGCCTGTCAAGCCCAGCTATTATGGCAAAACCATGCACACAACATTAGCCCTTGTGTGGATCTGGGGAGGCTTATGTCGAGCAGTGGACTATGCTTAGGCTGAGAAGAAGAAAACGAAAAATACTTTTACTCAACTGAGTTCAGATCTCTACTCAAATTGCATACATTACTACAAAAGCTTGAGCCTACTCCAACAAGTAAATAACAAGTTTTGCGGATTCATCATACACATATAATTCTAGTTAGTTCACCTTGATGACACAGTGTAATCATGTCATGGGCTGATTATATTGTTTCAGGTTTCAGTGAAATGCATTCAACATGCTACTGATGCAGAAAGTATTCCTGGTATCATAGATGTCAAAAAAGCATCCAGACAACAGTCTCAAGACTTCCTGAAGACCCAATTGCGATCTCTCATACAAGAAATTATTAATCAGGTACCTACACCTAACCCAGATGAAGCTGCCATAAAAATAAAGCCTTATGTAGAGCCAATTACTGATACAATGTTTCTCATTGAAATGTTCAGACAACTTTCTAAAAACAAAATTATATCAAAAGTTTTTGCATATCTAATGCAGAAAAAAATCACCAATGTTGAAGATCAAAAAATAATTTATGAAGTAAATGACTTCAATTTTAAATTAGATATCCTAGAGTATATTCACTTCAAAGGCAATAATGCTTATGATAATTTTGATATATTCGAAACACATTATCGGGATCTTTGCATACAATTCCTTTCCAATTCAGATTTTGATCTAGCCTCAATGTGCTGGTTAAAGTATGCAGAAATAAGAGAACCACTATCGTCAAACGAAGTTTTAAATATTTTGAATGCAATTCCAAACAACACAAAAATGGGCTTACTGATTATTTGGCTGCGAAATTTTACACCTTCAATGTTTGATGAAAATCCTTTCTACATAGATTTATTTGTTAAGTGGATTACAGATAGAGTTTTTAAACTTGAAAAGTCAGCCTACTGGCCTAAAATTGGTCTCAAATTCATTGATGATATAAAATCAGTTTTAGAATCTTCTCTTGAACCTATTAAATTGATACCATTGTCTATGGACGAACTGGATTTACTGAGAAATCAAATAATATACATAATTGAACTCAAGGAAAAATACAAAGTTAATATGTTCTTAAATGAACTTAGCACCAAGAACCCTACTGAAGTAGCACTGATTATGCTACATCGTTGCTATACTGAAGACTTGGAAAATTTCCTAAAAGATTATATTCCAGCTTTTGCTAGTAGGTACAGTTTGGATTTTGACGAAGTACTCACATCATACATTGAAAATGAAGCTTCAAGTGGCGGAGGAAATATCGAAGATATGCGATTTAACATTTTGCTAAACGCCTTTCGCATGCCGTATAATAAACTAGACTGCCTCCTAAATGTTTTGAGAGTTTTAGACGTACCTTGGAGTAAAACTATACAAGGGATTGCAATCAAATCTGCAGCTATGGCTAGCAATGATTTTACTCTAAATGAAAATGAAAAAAATTTAGCTCATGAAATAGCAGAGGAATTAAACTTCGCTAATCTGAAAGTAGTGTTAAAAAAATATAACTTCTCACTAATATGTACTGATTACAACTTAATCGTACACAAAATAGTAAATGCACCCATAGTCTGCCTTAACGATCTCAAAATCGTGATGAGTGTGATGACAACAGACAAAAGCTATGGCAGTATTTTATACATAGGCAGGTGTCTGCATGACTGTGATACAAAAGAGGCGTTGCATTATTTCTTTTCTTTATCTATAAGAAATAGAAAAATAATACTGAAAGCACTTATTTCTAAGTTTGAGCACACACTGGACTGCGAACGAAATAAAATTGATAAAGAAAGATGCTTCATCGACTTCTTTAAGGGCTCAAATAATTTAGATATGATTCCGCTTAATATGATTGAAAACATGTACCATTTGAAGAATTCATACGATACTAAAATGAGCCTTAATAATATGAATCGTGAGGAATCAATCTTATCAACACGTCATGATATAGATTCAGAAAGAAGTCGACATATGACTCGACTGACGAATGTGCACGTTACGCACGACTCTGCTATCTTAGACTTGTTATACAGAACGTCTTCTAGTTCTCAAGTACGCCAGATATTAAAGTCAATAATAAAAGCTTATTCTTTATCTCCTGAGATGTTCAAACAAATCGTTTATAAGGAATTATCTCTGTTCAAGGATGGAAACAATGGGTCCTTATTAAAAGATTGTTGCTCAGTCCTCGTGCAACTTGTCAAAGAATGTCGAGAAGAGCACATTCATTTATTAACTAAAGTACTATATTTACTAAATGCTCTTGTTAATACCAGTTGTGTAGTAAGAAACCTAGCAGTGGTTTGGAAGTTTAATTACATATTCTTACAAATATCATCAGTTAATACTATAAATGATCTTATAAAGTTCTTATCTGAAATAACACCAGATAACGACTTTATCCTTAATATGTGCAACAAAAACGACCTCTTGTCACTAAGAGTGTTTTCGGATTTAACATTAAAGCTTATTAAAGCAAAGCAACCTTTAGACGAAGTTTTTAATGTGATAAAACAAAGAAGCATGCAAAAAATTATTGCAAAAATCGTCATGTCAAACGACATTGATGAATTGTTGTTGACAAATTTATTGCTGATCCTAGATTCAGAAACTGATAATGAAGAAAGACGCACGTGGATAATCGATATACTTAAGGGGCAAAATGAAAATATGCCACCAAATATTGTGACGTATCTGACTTCCCCATTTACAAAGCGCAGTTTATGTCTCACCGAAGAACTCTCACAAAATGCAGTATCATACGCTCCTCAATATTTACTTAAGAGTAAATACAACATTAATTTAGAGGGAATTGCTGTTCCCGACATAACAGAGGAAACGTGGGATGTCAAAATGATTCTCTTTTACGTTTTAAAACAAAACAAAGATATCACACTTGATCGTCTTATAGATATTTGCTCCACATTGAATGTATCAGTAAATGATGGCCTCTCTTTGCAACTAGTGGCTTTACTTAGTTCATGGGAATTAAATTACGAAACGTACACAGACGAACTTGGTTGTCGACAAATCAACACCGAGCATAACGAAAATTTATTGCTCTCAAATAGCTTGGTTATATGGGAAAGTGTGAAAAACAAAGATTTTCTGAAGGATATATTAAATGATCTTTGGAAAAATGGAGAAGTATCTCTGCATGGCCGTTTGATATCAATAAATCCATATTATTATGAAGTCTATCTATGTATTTATAATTTAATACATGTGCAATCATCAGATCCCTTAAAAGTAAAGGAATACTTATTGCTGAATTTTTTGAAAGACTACAAACGGAAAAGTGTTCCCCAACAGTATGAATTCGAGCAATTCTCCGAAAAGGGAATGTTTCCTGAAATAGGATATTTTCGTCTTCCTTTTCCTCTATTTATGCGTGACGACATGTGGTCTAATCTCAAATCAGAAATAACTTTGGAAACGTATGAGACGTGGTTGCCGGCAGTTGCATTATTATCTCTAGACAGTAATTTACAAACAGCAAGGGATATGATATGCAGCAATGCCTTAAAACAAACAATGAAATCAAAAAAACCCGGAGAACAGACAGAATTAGAAACCAAAGAAATTGAACCTTGGCGACTTTCAACCCGGGAAGAGCCCCTTCTTCGTGCAGCTCACCGTTGTGTGAAGCATATTGCCAACATGGAGTGGGCCGGCGCATGTCTTTTCTATGTTTTACAGGGTTGTGCTAGAGGAGCTGATCAAGTCGCTGCTGCCCAGCTCTGCTATCAGTTCTCGCAGCGATGGGACGCCTTGCAACCAGGGAATCGCGCAATACGAAAAATGGAACGGCTTCATTCAACCCTCTCAACTAGGCATGTTTTGCACAAAATAGATTGGGCTTCTGAAGAATTAGTATATCTTATAGTTGAACCGGCCCAGCTGATACGAACCATGTACCTGCATCCAAAATTAGTTGAAAAGATCTCCCGATACGATGTCAACCGCGCTGCTAATGAGATCGCTGATAAAAACGGAATAAATATCAGTTCAATTAGAATTCAAATACTACAAAATATTCTGGAAAATAATAACAGCGACGTACACAAAAATAAAATCGGACTTAGCAACACAGAGCTTATCACAGCTAAATATATTTTGAAAGCAACTTGTCCTAAAATGGGTGCAATATATTTATCACGTATAGCTTTTGACGACGAGACTGATCTCAACAAATGTAAAAAACTTCGTGCTCTGCAATGTTTAATGAGTATTGTAGACTCAGATACGGCAATCAAGGTCACAAATAGTGATCGTCACAGCTTGTGGAACTCTATTTTAGAAATCTATTATGTCATCAATATAGAAGTCATGGATATGCCTTGGGTTGTGGAGACTTTTATGCAAGACAAGATTCGAGCACTAGAGCAAATCTATGCTACGATAGGTTCCAATTCCAACGTGAATGCTATAAAGTTAGTTGCCGAACTCTTGCGCAGGTATGGTAAAATTGAGACCATTAACAACATTATGCCCGCAATGATAAGAGCAAATTTGCATGAAGATATTATCCCACTATTATTAAAAAATTACTATTTGCCTAATGAGACGATACGCGCGGTCTGGCGAGCAGTGCTTCTGCGCCCATTCGAATGCGCAGACTACCCAATTACTGGCAGACAAAAAGCAAACTGCCTCAAATCAATTAATTTGTTACCATTTTGCCCCGCAATAAATGATGAAGTCCTCAAAGAAATTTGGAGACATTGCGTGAGATGTAAAAGTTATGGTATTGCCTGCTTGATGCTGCCGTATATGATGCCTGAAACACGTGACAGTCTTGAAGAATTATACAAAATTGACAGGCGAAATTTAATTGCGAGTCTAAAGAATTTACAATCTGAAACATTCTTGGTCTCTGGTGCTATGTCTGTACTGGAAAGTATGCCAAAAAAAAATTTCCGTTAAATTGAAATTATTATTAGTTTTTTCTGCCCATACATTTTAAATGTACCTATGTAAAACCTTTATTTTAAGCCTTGTAATTTTTTAATCACTTGAATTGAATGGTAAAGGTAACTAATACCTGAAGATAGCATATTGTGCACACAAAGTTGTGTTCCCTACCACACTTCAGCACATGTTATGCTGTGTACAGTGGTGGTACATAAGCAAGCATGACAATAAAAATGCAGGTAAATACTGCATTTTTATTGTCATGCTTGCTACTTTTAAGGTAGGTAACTTTTAAAATTTCCAGGTATATATATGTAATGTGTACCTAACTGTTTTATGTAAGATAAGTAAAAATGGAAAATAAACATTTTTGAAAATATTTTGTGTTTCATTATTATTTACTTAAGCTACATGCCTAACATATGGATTACTAGTAAACGATATACTACGGATATACGCTACTGCTGGCAACACCATTTCAAATAAGGGTGCATAAATTCCATGGCCCCGAGTTAATTCTTGAGCTGTTTCTCCTGAATTGTTTGTTTTTTGGGCGATTTCCACAGTCTCCTCAGAAAACAGCAAAACTAGTAACGTGGACTTACTATGAGCTTTTGCTGATGCTATGTGCAATGAAGTTTGTCCTGGAAAAAATAATGTAAATGTAATTATCAACCATGTCCATTTGAAATTTCATATTGTATTGTATTTTGCCATGAAATAAGACTGATATGCATAACTTTATCTACATAAAGTTATGTATGCAACTGTACATAATTAGGCATTAAAATACTCATGTGATCTTATTAAGAAACCACACTCTCTATTAATGCTTCTTATTATGTAGGTACCCATCACATAAATAACTTACATAGACGTACACATTAGGTACTACAATTACCTCCTTCAGACAGAGCACTTAGGTCTGCTCCTCCAGCCAGCAACCTAGCTGCTGCAAGATAGTTGTTCCAGTTACAAGCTGAATGCAATGCTGTCCAGCCTAGCTGAGTTTGTGTATTTACTCTCGCCCCAACACTTAGTAAATATGAAAGGACTACAACATGGTTACTATATGCAGCTCTGTGAAGAGGAGTATAACCGTCAGAATCCTTGACATGGATAAGGCTTATGTCAGCTGAGACAAGCTGTTTTACAGTTTCAAGATCACCATTTTCAGCAGCAAACAGAATGTGATCTTTAGGGCTACCTGAAATTGAGTTTACAATCTGTTCATAGGCTTCATTTTAAAGAAGGTATAAACAAAATCTATACCTATTGATACGGTTTGACATCTTTTATTAGTAAAATAAGATGTGTAATCCAACTGCATTAGGCAAGGATTGCCGTTTCGACCGCGCAACCAAGTTCTGAAATAAAAAAATGTTAACGCTCAGATTCTGTCGAAATTTGTCAAAACTGAATGGTGAAAACCAGGAATTTGTCAAAGCATAAATAAAGAAGTTATGAAGGTTTGATGGTGTCCACGCGAACGAAACAAGGAGAACCGCGCGGACACCATCAAACCTTCATAACTTCTTTATTTATGCTTTGACAAATTCCTGGTTTTCACCATTCAGTTTTGACAAATTTCGACAGAATCTGAGCGTAATCATTTTTTTATTTCAGAACATGGTTGCGCGGTCGAAACGGCAATAGGCAAGGTAGTACAATACATGTTTTTCAATATTGCAAAAAAGCCAGTGTTCTCTGCGATTAGTCTAGTGTGCACGACCATACACAATTGTGTTTAGCTGAATGAGTCTACGACATACATGCGGATCCAGGCCTTCCAATAAGAAATACTACAGTTTATACACTAGGAACCCAATGACTGATTTCTCATAATACTCTTGCTTAAAGTCACTTGGGGTCAACCCCAAACCACCTTGTGACCTTGTGTCTTATATTGAATACAAGCTTTGAGTCTTGCCTTGCTTAGAACCATGGGCCCAACAAAACACCATACAGAGATCAGTCTCACCTTGCCACATGAGCCACTCCTGTATTACTGTTTGTCAGACCCCATTTGCCAAACCAAGGATCTCATCCCACTGTAAGTTTAGATATTTACCTTGAGGATTCTCGACTACATCAACATCTTGGTCAGCATCTTCCCACCCTGACACAAACATGCCAGAAGTTTGCGGATTTCTCTTGCAGCGTTCAATTTCATCGTGAACACTTTGAAAACACGTTGGATCGAAATCATCCGCTTCCTCTGAGTCCGACATAGTTTAACATTATACCTGTGGCATGAATTTTGTTAGAAAAAATCATAAAATCTATCAAAAAAAACAAAAAAAACAAACCAGAATTTTTTATTTATAGGATAAGATAGGCTTGGGTAACTCCGGACCAGTGTTGCCAATGGCTATTTACCAGATTCCCCAAGATCACTGGTCAAATTCCCCAAATGCAGGGAGAAAAATATCCTGATTCCCCACAAAATCCCCTCACAATGAGATAGTGAACTATTGACGAAATAACTTTAAAAATTAACCATTTATTAATGACAAACACTTAAAAAAAGCAATATCACTTAAAAACCCGGTACATTATAATCCACCTCCGGTTTTCTCTTATTATGTTCAGGTTTATAAGTAAAAACTAGGTTAAATACATGTAACACTGAAGTGTACATTTAACTTACTCGAACAAAAACCAAAAAAATATCAAAACTTTTCTAATTTACTTAAAAGAAACAAATATTTATAACATAGGTAAGTATGTACATTTGCAAAGAGTAGGGATTACCAACTGAACTGACTGATTTTAGGGTGGGGTGATACATTTTCATTATTGTATTTCGCTATTATTAAGGTTAATAATCAAATCACTTCCCTAAAGATGTTTGAGCCTTTTTTTAAATAATAATTTTAGGCAGTAAGTAATTTATATTTTATCAATGGATGTTTTGGTTGTAAGTTGTTTTGAATGGTAAAATGCTAAATTCCCCGCATATTCCCCGCACAGTGCCTCTCCCCACAAATTCCCCAATCGCTTTGGGATTCCCCGCAGTTTGGGGAATTCCCCACACATTGGCAACGCTGCTCCGGACAAGAAGACTTAAAAGAGCTAATTCAATGAGTGCGGGTTTTGCACAGCCAAGTTTTGCACAGCCAAGTTTTTTGTGTACATGGCTACGTAAAACTTGGATGGCAAAAACATTGACGCGCATGAACAGGCCGTACAAAACTTGCACGAAGGTGTCGTTACCACCCAAGTTTTGTACGACAGAGTTTTGTACGACAAGTTTTGCACATCCAAGTTTTTCACGTACGTGTCGTTCATACCCGGCTGTACAGAGGTGTCGTTGGTGTCCCTTCCGTCACAAATTGGATTATATTTGGACCAATCACAACGCTCGGCACATCAATCATATTGTGTAGCTTTGTTTTCATTTACAAAATTATTAGGCTTACGTGTCTATGGTCAGTTACCTTTTTTTTGAAGGCAAAGGAAGCAATTTATTAAACCTTAAGATTAATAATATTACTATTTTGATTTTAAACCAATAGGTACCTACATTCATTACATACAGCTTGGCACAGATAACTAGAAAATAATGGGGGCGCCACTTTGTATGTGTAGACTTATTATTATTATTATTATTACGAGCCTGTACTGTCCCACTGCTGGGCAAAGGCCTCTCTCCCCTTCTTCCACTCATCGCGTTCTTGCGCGGTCTGCCACCAGTTTTTGTCTACTGCTCTCAGCTCATCGCTCCATCTCTTTTTCGGGCGACCACGGTGCCTCTTCGCGTCTTTTGGTAGCCATTCTGTCGCTTTTCGGGCCAGAAAAATCAATATGATTGTCGTTTGATAGGTTTTTGGGGTGCTGATAACGAAAATGACAATCATTTTAAAATCCAAGATGGCGGTCAGTTTTTTTTTGAAAAATCGATGTGGGTGTCGTTAAATAGGTTTTTGGGGGCGCTGATAACGCAAATGACAATCATTTTGAAAGTTAAGATGGTGGACAAAATTTTTTCGTGAAAAATCGATATGGGTGTCGTTTAATAGGTTTTTGGGGTCGCTGATAACGAAAATGACAATCATTTTGAAATCCAAGATGGCGGACAAAATTTTTTCGTGAAAAATCAATATGGGTGTCGTTTAATAGGTTTTTGGGGGCGCTGAAAACGAAAATGAAAATCATTTTGAAATCCAAGATGGCGGACAAAATTTTTTCGTGAAAAATCAATATGGGTGTCGTTTGATAGGTTTTTGGGGTCGCTGATAACGAAAATGAAATCATTTTGAAATTCAAGATGGCAGACTTTTTTTTTGAAATATGGATATGGATGTCGTTTAATAGGTTTTTGAGGGCGCTGATAACGAAAATGACAATTATTTTGAAATTCAAGATGGCGGACAATTTTTGTTTTAAAATATCGATATGGGTGTCGTTTTATAGGTTTTAGGGGCGCTGATAACGAAAATGATAATCATTTTGAAATATAAGATGGCGGACAAGATCTTTTCGTGAAAAATCAATATGGATGTCGTTTGATAGGTTGTTGGGGGCGCTGATAACGAAAATGACAATCATTTTGAAATCCAAGATGGCGGACATACATTTTTGCGTGAAAAATCGATATAGGTGTCGTTTAATAGGTTTTTGGGGGTGCTGATAACGAAAATGACAATCATTTTAAAATCATTTTAAATTCCAAGATGGTGGACAAATTTTTTCGTGAAAAATCGTTTAATAGGTTTTTGGGGCACTAATAACGAAAATGACAATCATTTTGAAATCCAAGATGTTAGACAAAATGTTTTCGCGAAAAATCGATATGGGTGTCGTTAAATTGATTTTTGGGGTCGCTGATAACGAAAATGACAATCATTTTAAAATCCAAGATGGCGGACATACATTTTTGCGTGAAAAATCGATATAGGTGTCGTTTAATAGGTTTTTGGGGGTGCTGATAACGAAAATGACAATCATTTTGAATCCCAAGATGGTGGACAAAATTTTTTCGTGAAAAATCGATATGGGTGTCGTTTAATAGGTTTTTGCGAAACTGATAACAAAAATGACAATCATTTTGAAATCCAAGATGGTGGACAAAATTATTGCGTGAAAAATCGATATAGGTGTCGTTTAATAGGTTTTTGGGGGCGCTGATAACGAAAATGACAATCATTTTGAAATCCAAGATGTTAGACAAAAATTTTTCGCGAAAAGTCGATATGGGTGTCGTTAAATTGATTTTTGGGGTCGCTGATAACGAAAATGACAATCATTTTAAAATCCAAGATGGCGGACATACATTTTTGCGTGAAAAATCGATATAGGTGTCGTTTAATAGGTTTTTGGGGGTGCTGATAACTAAAATGGCAATCATTTTGAATTCCAAGATGGTGGACAAAATTTTTTCGTGAAAAATCGATATGGGTGTCGTTTAATAGGTTTTTGGGGGCACTGATAACGAAAATGACAATCATTTTGAAATTCAAGATGGTGGACAAAATTTTTTCGTGAAAAATCGATATGGGTGTCGTTTAATAGGCTTTTGGGGAACTGATAACAAAAATTACAATCATTTTGAAATCCAAGATGGCGGACATAATTTTTTTTTTAAATCGATATGGGTGTCGTTTAATAGGTTTTCGGGAGCGCTGATAACGAAATTTACAATCATTTTGAAATCCAAGATGGCGGGCATAATTTTTTTGAAAAATCGTTATGGGTATCGAGTTATAGGTTTTTGTGGCGCTGAGAACAAAAATGACAATCATTTCGAAATTAAAGTTGTCAGACATAATTTTTTCGTGAAAAATCAATATGGGTGTCGTTTAATAGGTTTTTGAGGGCGCTGATTACGAAAATGACAATCATTTTGAAATCCAAATCCTGCAGATAGGACCTGAACCAGTTGATGACGTCAGAAGAAATATTGAAAGAGCCTAACAAAGCTTGGAGAATGTCAAAATCGACTGAATTAAAAGCATTGCTAAAGTCCGTAACCTGACCACTGTCCATGCCCCATCGGATATCGTCTGTAATTTTCGTAAGTGCTGTCACAGTGCTGTGACCAAGTCGAAATCCAGATTGAAAAGGGTTAAGAAGGTTATGACTAGAAAGAAAAGAGCTAAGCTGGTTATAAACAAGGCGTTCGAGAACTTTTGAAAGGAAATGAAGAATCGAAATTGGTCTGTAGTCTGTCAGTAAAGATGGTTTATTTATTTAAGGCAACGGAGTGACTGATGCATTTTTCCACAGAGACGGACACGTCGTCACTGCCAATAGCATTTGAAATAATTTGGAGAATGCTCCTCTTAACAGACTCATCAGTAAACTGAAGGAATGAAAAAGGAGCAAAGTCAGGAGTCGGAATTAAGGAAATGTGATTTAACGTTTGCGTTTTCAAAGGACCATCAAATTTTGAAGACGAGGAAAAGTGTTTGTTTAATTCGGTAACGTTTAAATCATTAGAAAGTGAGTTTTGGTGAGAACTTCCTACTCCTAAAGTCCTAAGAAATTTCCAGACTTTCGCTGGGTCACCTTTTTCAATTGAGTTATGGATGGCATCATATCCTATCATATCCTGTGGGGCGTCCCTACACATCTTATTGCAGCGATTTCGTAGAGACTTATACTTGTCTTTGTCTGCATCGGATGGGTCAGATCTTAGTTTGGTCTTGGCACGAGCCTTGCGAACCAAGAGCGACTTTAATTCTTCCGTTAACCACAGGAAGGTGCTTTACCTTGATGGCTCGAATGGGAGCGTGAACGTCGCAAAGTTTAGTGAGAAGAGAATTGAACAAGGAGATTTGCTTGTCAACGTCTGCCGCGTTTCCGATCACAATCCAGTCCACTTGTCGTGCATCTTCTAGAAAACGTTCCCTGTCCATGCCACGAAAATTGCGTTGAGAAAGAATTTTGGCTTTTGCTTTCGGAGATCGGAGTTCGTACGATAGGAAAACCATATCGTGGTAAGAGAAAGCGTCAGCCGGGCACTGCCCATGAAAACCAACATGGTGGGGAGAAGATAGTAGCATAAGATCAAGAAGAGACTGGACACAGTTTGGAAAATGATGCGTCGCATCCAGTGGTAGTATATGCATATTTCAAGAATTGACAATTGATTTTACTGAATTATATCGGGAGTAATTTTTTAACAAACATGTATTTAAAAGCACCCATTATAATAGAATGACTGTAGGAAGGGATTAAATTATTATGAGACTCTCAAATGAGGCGAAGTAATTATTAGAGCAGGATGGACTATAGAAGGCACCCAACAATACCTTGACGTTCGACAGGAGAACCTCCACGAAGAGATGCTCACCAGCATCCGACGGCGGAGGCTGTGTTGAACTCGAGATGATGGAAAAATTGAATATTCGTTCTCAGATAGATAGCAACACCGCCGCCGACGCTACCTGTGCGATCGTTTCCAATCAGTTGGAAACCTGGTAATGTGAATAACGAAAAAGGAAGACATGGTTTTAGCCAGGTTTCTGAAACGATGATGGCATGGATGTTCTTCCCGTCAAACGTAGCTAGCATGTCGGGAAAGTGGGCCGGAATGCTCAGTGCGTTCATTTAAACCACATTGAAGTTGTTCGGTACATATGAGAACCGAGAATTGATGAGGGTGTCGCCAAGGGAGGGAATACTATTGAAACTATCGTTCAACGTGCTATTCAACTATTCACTTGAGTCGCAAAGAGAATAATATTCGTCATCATCACTTTTGTCATCCGATATCATTAAAATATACAATACTATAAAGATAAATAAGGTAATATAATAAATATTTATAGTGAATATATACAGTGTGTCCGGGGAAGTTATAACATAATTTTAAGGGTGTATTCTATGATCAATTTCATCGATGAAAACACCCCATATGGGGGGTCGCAGCCTCTTCCCCCCCTCAGTATGATGTTTTTAATTATTTTTTTTTTGCAAAAGTCGACCCCGCCTACTTTTAAATTTACAGTTAAAGATCTAAGGCTCACAGACGCTTCATTAAGGTCTTGATCGAAGGCTAAGTAGTTAGGCTACCTAAGTTACTAACAAAATAACCAAGTGTTTTTTTATTTTATTATTTGATTGGTGGCTATGCAGGGCTTTAATAGCCCAGTATCACTGCGACCTTTGCATATCTATTGTGATCGCCACTATTATATTTTATAGTTCAGCATCAAGGCCTGTTGCTTTCAGGAACAACAGTATGTCCTAGAAACTGAGAGATTTTATCTCATCCGGCTGCAACAAATGTTTTCCGAGATGGATTGACCGTTTTTGTATTAGGGGACCACACTCACACAAAATATTCATCGCAGTTTCATCTGCATTTAGGCAGAGTCTGCACATTTTTGTGTCTTTCAACTTTAAGTTGAACATATGCTTGTTCAACTTGTAGTGTCCCGTGAGTGCTCGCACCAGAGTACGTAAGTTGTTTCTATTTAGCGCCAAAGCCTCCCTGGCAGCTTTGCTGTTGAAAGGTTGTATGGTTGCTTTAGAGTGATTTAAACTTAGATCTTTAACTGTGAATTTAAAAGTAGGGGTCGACTTTTGCAAAAAAAAAAAACAAAAAACATCATACTGAGGGGGGGGGTGAGACTGCGACCCCCCATATGGGGTGTTTTCACCGATGAAATTGATCATAGAATACACCCTTAAAATTATGTTATAACTTCCCCCGGACACACTGTATATACAATCAAAATACCACTGATCTACTCACTCACTCATCATCGCCCAGCCGAAACAGCTGAAAATAGAAAGATAAAATTTGGACAGTAGCTTTCTTACGTGACGTAGGCACCCACTAAGACGGGATTTTGGGATAACTTAACCGGGACGCCGTATACAGGGTGTAACAGTTTGAATGAAACTCCTAAACTGCTGGGTTTAGAGAGTTAAAATTCACACTGTATATTGTCATTGTATTACAAACATCATAAATGGTTTTAGTTTTTTATATTTTGCCCCTTAGTTCTTATACAGGGTGAAATATGATTTTTGCTTAAATCTAAACTAATTACACTAGAGACTTGTAATTTCCGAAATAAGGTCCTTTTTATATAACAACATGAAATATGATATCAAAACTGCGTTAATTAGTCCTGTAAGCCATTATACAGGGTGTTAAAGTTTGTATGAAAAACCGAAACCGCTCCTTATTTTGCTTAAAAATTAAAGTGAAAAAAAAAAAAATGAAAAATGTTTATTTCGTTAACCAAATAATGCTTTTAAACACTGCTAAAATATAATTATTACCTACATACAAAAAATTTTACATACGACTTAAAAATAAACTTTAGAAATTAAAGTGGGGTAGTTTTAACGTTTTAAAAGTGAGCGTATAAATTAGTTACCAGCGACCTTACACTAGGTGTAAACCTGTCTTGTAGGCGCCGCAAACTACGATTGCCAGAGATTTAGCGGGCGCATACGCGGTAGCGTTTCGGAATTTCGGTTAAATCGGTAACTCTGTCTTTCAAAAACGATAATATATTAAAATGTAGGGGCTTGGTTTTTTACAACCGCGAATTCTTTTTAACTTTTTTACATACCTATGCGGAAGAAGAGAGAGCTAAACTATCAGTAGGTACTGGCGAAGAAAAATCTTTCATCAACAATAAACAAAATTTTTAACAAAATTTCATCTCAATAGCTTAAGGTGGTAACTCTCGGTATGGTGCGAAATTCAATTTTTTTCGTATTTTTTAATTATTCTGGCAAAAGTAATAAATTTAATAAAGTAAAAAAAAAAAAATTCGCGCCATACCGAGAGTTACCACCTTAAAGATTGTTTCGTCCTCAGACGAAATTAGTGATTTGATGGTTCCTTTTTGCTTATTTAAGTGATTTGCTCCTTCCCGCCCCGTATATCAAGACACTATAGATCACTTTCTAAGTTATTTATTATACAATAGTTTAAGTTTCACTTTAGGTTTAAGTATTTTATTATAATTAAACTAGAGGCTGCCCCGCGGTTTTTCCCGCGCAGATTTCTCATAAACACAAAATTCCCGTTTTTTCCCGTTCCCGTGGGAATTTCGGGAAATCCCTTCTTAGTGCTCACCTACACTCCCTAAGGAACCTACATGCAAAATTTCAGCCCACTACGCCCAGTAGTTTAGGCTCTGCGTTGTCTGTCAGTCAGTCAGTCAGTCAGTCAGTCAGTCAGTCAGTAACGGAAGAGTTTTATATATATAGATTAATTTAAGAACGCAGAAGGCGTTCGTCTCGATAGGGTGTGTCGCGAGGAAGAGGGGTTCGCAAGTTGAAGATGGGCGACCTCTCTTGCTTTGACGGCGCGTAGTCTATACCAATATTATAAAAAGGAAAGATCTGTTTGTTTGTTTGTTTGTTTGTAACGAATAGGCTCCGGAAATACTGAACCGATTTCAAAAATTCTTTCACTGGTAGGTAGCTACACTAAACCCGAGTGTCATAGGCTATATAAGACTTTCAAAAAAATTAGGGATCCTTACCTAAACTCAAATAATGTAATCCAAGGTGCAATATTTTTTCCGTTGTTTACATATTTTGACAGGTGGTTTGTTGTTTTTGTTTGTTTTTTTATTCGGCCATTCTGGGCAGTCAAAAGAACATAGTCTATAGAGCCAAGTCTTTTGTAGTATGTTATATTCTATGGCGTAACGAAGTAAGCCGGGACAGCTCGTATGACATAAAATGAGCTAAGCGCCTGATTAGTTTTCTATGCAAATATTGCTTGAAAGTACGCATTGGTCGCGCACGTAAGGCGCGAACAAAGATATCTGCTTCAAAATTGAGTAAGTTGTAAGATTTCATCCGAACAATCATTCATACATACATTGCAATGCAATTTAAATAAAAAAAACATTTATTAAAACTTTAATTGTTAATAATAAAATTACTTAAACAAAACGTTTTTTATTTTTATTGTATAAATCACCTAGCTTCCCCGCAAGATTTCTTCTGCGTAAAGTATTAGATGCAAAAAAAACCGGTAAGTAATACTTATGCACCCAATGCAAAAAACTTATCGACATCTCGTTGATTGGCACGTAAGTAGTTGATAGTTAAGGGGCTATTACACCTTTCCTAAATCAGTCTCTGAATTCAGTCAGTCCTGATTCAGGACAGTGTAATTGCATTTAGGGAGCTAGCTTCCGATTTAGCCACCGACTTAGAACAAAGACGTCCTAGCTCCAGTGTTGCCAACGGATGAAATAGCAATCCGCCAGATAAGGTTCCTCAAGTGATGAGTTACTCCCTCATTTGAGGGGGCTCGTTACAGTGATGTGAGTGAGGACACCTGTGTACCTCGTATAAAACTCGTAAAACGGCTCGTGAGGAGTGAGGCGTCTCACTATTCCAAAATGAAAAATAAACCAAAATCTTGAGCATTTGAATGATGGAAGTTCCTTGTGTGTGTCGTAGAAGTGTATTGTGATTCGAGAGCATAACAAATAAACAAACCTTAAAAAAAAAGGTAAACTGACGGGAAATCTGGGCTTATGGCAAGGGTTTAAGCATTTCAATTAACAAAACCCGTTGTGGTAAGATGTTTTAGGGTGTTGACGAGCGCAGGAACTCTATCCATAAATTAGTATGTTTCGTATTTAGAAAAATCCTATGTCATTTTACAATGAGTCAATATAGGCAAATTTATAAATAGGCACAGTACGCTCAAGCAAGTACCACGACAGGCAGAGTGCTACTTAGCCCTTGAATTCAAAATATTTTTAATTTCAATTATGTAGGTATTGGGTAACATAGGTATTGCAATCACAATTTAAACTAAAACTAATTAAAAATTATTCTCTTTTCTATTTAAACATAACCTTTGCATATATATCTAAATCTACCTGCAAAATATCAATTTGTAATTTATAATTAAGATCAGAAAACTGTGTTTTATAGTAAATAAAATTATTATTATTATGTCTATTAATACTTGTAAGATTAGTCCCACTGCGGGAAGGTTTGGGCCTGTTTTTGGGTTGAAATGCCTCACCTCAAAATGAGGACTTCATTTCCTCAATCCTCATTTTAAATTACTGAGTAACCCATCACTCCTCAAACCACCAGAACACCACTTACAATAAGATGTCCCTCTCTAAAAACCGCTAAAATTCTCACTAAGATTATAAAACACTAGAGGCTGCCCCGCGGTTTTTCCCGCGCAGATTTCTCATAAACACAATAATCCCGTTTTTTCCCATTCCCGTGGGAATTTTGGGAAATCCCTTCTTAGTGCTCACCTACACTCCTTAAGAAACCCACGTGCCAATTTTCAGCTTTCTACGCCCAGTAGTTTCGGCTCTGCCTTGTCTGTCAGTCAGTCAGTAACGGAAGAGTTTTATATATATTGATTTAATGAAAATTAACCCCCTCGAAAAAAATTAAAAAATATAAAGGTTTTTATTTTGAAAGTAAAAATATAGCTAAATAGTAGTTTTTATTTTATTTTAAGATAATTCTCATAATCCGCTTTAAAAACCACTAGCCAATAAATGAAAAAAAAAATTGCCACTAAATGGGGGTTCCAATCCAACCAAACCACCAGATTTAGTGGAAAATCCACTAAGGTGCCAACACTGTGCTTCGATCGCGACTGACTAAGAAAAGGTGTGATAGCAAACTACGCTGCCTAAATAGTTTCCTAAAAAGGAAGCTAATTAGGTTGCTAATTCAGATACTGATTCAGGAGAAATGTAATCGCTCCTTTATATCCCTAGCTAGCTCATCTGTCTACGCTGCGCACTGAGTAATTGACTTGTATAGGCTTGTTCTTGTATTATTATTATTCTGAGGTTTTAGGTTTTAAAAAATTTGCCTTAGAGAAAATCATGAGAAAATGCATAGAGTGGAACAGTGGAACCTCAGAGTGGAAGTGGAACGAAACGGTAATATTCGATTGATTGATTGAACCTCGGGATTGAACTGTGACTGAGCAGTTCAGTGAAACGTGGTGAAACCATGAAATGAGCCATGAAACATGAAACCTAACTTCCAATCAATCAAACAAACGTAACGAAAAAACGAAAACAAGAAAAAAGACGGGAGGCAAATAATTAATGAAATATGAAAATACATTAGGTATCTAAGAACACAGTTGCACAAAACAATTGAAAAATTACGTAGGCCGTTTTTGCCGAGGTCTCTGCGACTTCACCTTCACGCCCTGCTTAGTGGCTTGGGTCTTTGCAGTTGTCGATGGAGCAGCAGCAGTATCATCCGCCGCTGGGGCAGCTGGAGCTGGAATCGCGTCGAGTTCAGCCAGATTGACTACGCTATGGCGAGAGCCGTCCGGTGCTAATACGAACACTACGCCGTTGCGTGTCCAGGCGTTCTTTACGCCATGTCGCTGCCTAGCCGCCATGAAGACGTCGTGCTGGAAAATTTTACTACCAGGGGCCGGCTTTTTGACGTACCTCTAAGCCTGTGACACCGCTTCAAATCTCCAGCCGCAACGAGCAACTGCAACTTGCCTTCGAGAAAGGTTGTCAGCACAGCTAAAGGGTCCTCATCCTTCTCTTCAGGCACGCCATGTATGAGCAGAATCTTGTGTCGTCGCTGGGTCTCCTGCTGATCCTGCTGTCGAACAAGCAAATCAATTTGCCTTTGCAGTGTCAATATTGCAGAGAGAACAAAGAGAACTGATTTGGATCCCTACCCTTAATGATAATATTGAATACATACAAATAGATTATGCGAGTCTGCATTTTAGACGTCAGCGCCCCAAGGGGTAATTCTCCAAACCACGTCATACAACATATTATATCCTTTAGATAGGTACCTACCGCACCTAGCTAGTTGGTTCCTATGTAGGTATTTTTTTCATGTAGACATCCTTTTTAGGTTGAGATTAATTGCACAAGCTGACAGCCAAGTTTACATTTTACTACTATCTCGCTTTACAGATTAATCTCAACATTAGATGTTTGCATGCTTATTATCTTACAATAATTTCAATAAATGTAACTCAAACTTAATTTAAAATGAAAATTCTATATTTAATTAACAATATTTATTATTTTCTTCTTTTGGTATAATAATCATTTGCAATTTTTTGAAAATCATCTATTTAATCACAGCGTTTACCTTTTAAAATTCTATTCGTGTGCCTACACCATGTTTTCATGTTTGCTTGAGGATTGTTGTATTGCGATTCAAAGTGAGAATGGCAAACTTTTCTGTATTTGAATATTTTTTAGTTGTCTAGTGCCAAAATATCACCAATATAATTTATTTTTTACAAAAATGGAACCCGCCTTTAATATACACTGACACATACATCAACTGAGCACTTCCTCTTTGTCGAAGTCGGTTCAAATAGGTACTAAAACCTTTTCCTGAATGTAACAAATACTTATCCGAAAACCGCATCAAAATCGGTTCAGCCAAACGCGAGATAATCGCGGACAAACATACATACATACAGGTCCAACTAATAACCTCCTTTTTTGAAGTCGGTTAAAAATACTATACAACCATGTGCGGAATCTGTCTGGTTGTCTCTCCGGGTTCGGCAAACCTGAAATTAATATGAATAATTAAGATTTTTGTTTATTATTGTTAATGGTTACTGTACTTTTAAAGCCATTATTATGTTTGTAAAATAAGTTTATGTTTGTCATAATGACCTAATCCCGTGGTGTGAGTTTGATCCCCTGAGGAATGCTAGAATCTTTAAGGCTTGTTGCGAATCATCAGTTCCGTGTTTCAGAAGATATGGTTCGTCCGCCCCATATACTTTACAATAAGTACTTTTCACTGAATCAATGATACATTATGAGCTAGGAAAGAATCTGTCTATCGTACTTATTACTTACCTATTTTATGCCATTATTTGCTGTTTGAATAGAATTATGTGGAAACGATACTAAAATTTAGAATGATAAAAAAGAACGAAATAAACAATTTTATTGTAGGCAGGTACTTACGAGTTTTAGAACACCCTGGTACAGCGACCTAGACCGGGAAACTAAAATCTATTTCATCATAACAATGTTTGCCCTGCGGGGATCGAACCCAGTGTTTCCACGTCTCAGTTCAAATCACTTCTAACTGAGCTGAAAATGACATTTATTATTATTATTTTAATGTAATGGACTTGACTCCACTTCAGTGGAGTATTTTGCCAATGTCAAGTTCACAAATTAGATTAAAAGGGTGGGCATAAAGCCGGGCAACGTTGTACGGTTATTTTAAGTTTATTCAATTATTGTTTTAAAGCCCGCTTACAAAACACGTGGTTTCAGAACCAACATTAAAACAATAATCCTGAAAATGACAGTCAATTACAAACAACATCACTGTAATGCCAAATATTATAATTTTTTATATGCAAAAAACAGATGTTATGGACAGAATAAGAACATTTGAATTCTATAAAATGTTACATCTAGCAACAAAATACAATCAGATATTCTTTCGTTGTCATAAACAATAGAAAATATTAGGAACATACCCTACTTCACAATCAATACATATCTAGCTTGGAGATTAATGTATCTGTTAAACCAAAATCATACAAGGCTGGTATGAAAAATCCTCTAGAGTCTGTGGATCTTATTCAGTGGAATGTTTTTCACTACATGTTTTCCAAGAAACTAAGGATGCATTTCCTCATCCTCTTCATCAAATTCTTCAATGTTTGACTGATAACCATCACCTTAAAAGTTGGAGAACATCATCGTACAGGAAACTGAAAATAGTAAAAAATTACTTGTAGATCAGATTAAAACAACTAGTTAAACTGTACAAATGTGATGTTAGTTTGCGTTTGGGCGTTCTTTACTTCGTTATTATTGTAGAAATGAAGTCACTATCTATGAGCAATTAAAGCTTGCGAAAATATTGGCATTCCATACTAATTAACGAAACATTAGTTAGGTATTACCTTGACTCGTAAAGAGATCAAAACCCGTATCCATCTTCACGGCGCGCTTTCAGCTCGGCAGAGTATATATGTTCTGTGGCTTTCAGCTCGCGATGGATCGATCTTTTTTTCTCAGAGAAGAGAGGTAACTGCTTGAACGATCCAGGGCAGTACCTACTAATTGTGTTCAGGTGGTTGGGAAGAGAATAAAAGAAATACATTTTTCTTGGTTTCCAACGTTGTTCTGCGTTCCCTTCAGAGTCTTAGAATCAGACATTGTTTGTTTGTTTACATTTTGTTCACAGAGAAGATAAGCACTAACCGTTTTAAGAGATAGTTAGGGTGGGATATGTTTTTTATATCCGAGGGAGCGAAATTTTTTTTAGTATCACTGTTTTGGCACCACTGACACCTTAATATTTAAATTTCATAGTAATGTACAGTGGCGGACACGGTCGGCGTAACACTTCCGGTTTTTCTGTATTGCAAAATAGCTCTTGTTCTTTGGTAATACAATCTAGGGCTGACGAAACATAGACAAATCTGTTACGGTCTCCTAGTCCGCCACTGTACGTAGTCAAGTGCATAATTTGCAAAGCACTAATTTAATTTATATTTAGATAGTTTTCAAAACGATTCGTATTAAAATAAAATTAATTCCCTCTGGGAACAGATTTTTCAAACTAACAAAGCTTACGTTAATAGGTTAATATTTAAATGGATTTTGTATTTGTTTTGTAAATTTTGTGTATAGCTTGTATAGCACTAATTATTAAACTAGGTTTTAAAAAGATTCGTATTCGGATAAAAAAGTTTCCCGCTGCCTATAGGTTTCTATAAACTACAAATATTTCAGCAAATAACATTGAACAAATGATATCTTTATTATTTATTTAGAACAAATTATAAGGTACATCAATCAATATATATAAAACTCTTCGGTTACTGACTGACTGACATACAACGTAGAGCCGAAACTACTGGGCGTAGCGGGCTGAAATTTTGCACGTGGGTTTCTCGGATAGTGTATGGCAGTACTAAGAAATAATTTCCCAAAATTCCCATGGGAACGGAAAAAAAACAGAATTTATGTGTTTATGAGAAGCCTGCGCGGGTGATACCGCGGGGCAGCCTCTAGTTTTAGTATAAAAAATATTTACAAAATACATTATGTTCCCGCTGGATATAGACCCACCGTTTTTGCTATTATTATTTTACTATATTATTAACATAAGACTTAACTTGGTTTGCCACAGATAACGGACAGATCAGCCCGAATACTGTATAGAGACAGGTATGTCGTCCCACCCACGCGATTCAGGTGGCCATCTTTCATTCTGTTGTTATTTAGACTGATTCTAACTATCTTATTTCCAAAATCTAAATATTCAATCTATACCAATATTATAAAGAGGAAAGATTTGTTTGTTTGTTTGTAACGAATAGGCTCCGGAAATACTGAACCGATTTGAAAAATTCTTTCACTGGTAGGAAGCTACATTAACCGCGAGTGTCATAGGCTATATTATATTTTCAAAAAAATTAAGGATCCTTACCTAAACTTAAATAATATAACCCAAGGTGTAATATTTTTTCCGTTGTTTACATATTTTATTTTGACAGGTGGTTTGTTGTTATTGTTTGTTTTTTATTCAGCCATTATGAGCAGTCAAAAGAACATAGTCTATAGAGCCAAGATTTTGTAGTCTCTTATATTCTATGGCGTAACGAAGTAAGCCGGGAAAGCTCGTTTATTATATTATTATTTTAAGCATTTAAGTATCTATTACATAGGTTTCCTATAAGGTTTATGTACCTTCTAGTATTTCCAAAACCTTTACCAACCAACCGGTTACCTTGAACCTTTTTTTTTTAATAACCACCATTTTATAAACTATATTACTTATCTATTTAATACTCTATATTTATACTTTTGAAGGCTAAAGTTATAATCTGCTAGTCGACATGGCCAACTTCGTACCGCCTAACCTATTACTAGCTTGTGCATGTAATAAACTTATAAACCTTCCTCTTGAATTCCTCTTTCTAATAAAAAAAACCTCATCAAAATCCGTTGCATAGTTTTAAGGATATAAGCATACATAGGGACAGACGCTGGAAGAGACTTTATTTTATACTATGTAATAATTGATTTACAATATACCGGGTGTTTCTGACAAAGCAGTTATAAATCAAAGGAAGGATTCAGCTCACCATACTTAACAACTTTCCCAAAGCAACATGGATCGATATCTCAAAACAAAAATCAGCTGTCCCGTACATTGACACCGCCAGCTAATCAATGTATGGAACAGCTGGTATTTTTTTTTGAGATTTCGACTTATGTTGCTTTGGGAAAGTTGTTAGTTATGGTAAGCTAAAGCCCTCCTTTGATTTATTACCACCTTGTCAGAACAACCGGTATATAAGTAAGCCGTAGTTGTCGCGAACATGAGGCTTTCAGTATGAGAAACTGTGTCGTTTTCCTTTAATTTTTTGTTTTTTTTTTAATTTTCAATATTTTAAGTTATATTTTTCTATTCTTATTCTCATTCCTTTTCTCTTATTCTTTTATGCAAGCATACTATAATGTATACTAACAAGTGCATTAAAATAATTTAATTGTTTTATTTAGTTCAAAATGGTAAACTGAAATGAAATACTACACGAAAACGAAACGAATAATTATAAACGTACAGTGAAGTTTTTATTCCATACAGAAATAGCAAAATAATTGCATCCAGTGATCATTTATCCGGCCGTGATATTCGCTACGCTAGAAACGTTCCTTAGTAATGTATACATATTTCTATGTATTGTATGGAAATGTCCCGCTGGCACAAATTAGTAGTGTATAAATGATTACAGGTTTCATTAATTTAAAAACAACATAACAATAATATTTTTTTTAATTTTATTCATCAAATGTTAAAATAATTAACAATAATTTCTTTTTTACAAAGAGAAACATACATAAACTGAGAACTTCTCTTTTTCGAAGTCGTTTAAATAGGTACAAAAACCTTCTCCTAAATGTGACGAATACATATCTGAAAACCGCATTAAAATCGGTTCAGCCAAACGCGAGATAATCGCGGACAAATAAACATACATACATACAGGTCAAACTGATAACCTCCTTTTTTGAAGTCGTTTAATAAATACAATAGTCAACGGTGCCAATATAACGATGCTAAAACTTATTTTCGCTCCTTTTTTAAATAACACTTAAATATTGCTAGAGTGGGCTCTCTTAAATCGGTAGTGTTTATCTTCTTTCTGTTTGGTTGATTGACTGAGACTGATTGACAATAATCTTTTGTTCTCATTGAAAATTTAATTCTGATTTGTGTAAATCATTTCTTCTTCCTGATTGGTCAATATAAATTTAGTGCCGACCAACCAAAACGATGTATTTCAAATAGGGTCTATACGCATAGAAATTGTCTTTGTTATGTCCGGAAGGTTTTGTACGACAAGTTTTTACCGTCGAAGTTTTTAGTGGTAACACGAAAGACTGTGTCGTGAAAAACTTCTCGGACGTACAGGAAGTTTTTGCCGTAAAGGTTTTGCACGACAGGGCTTTTACCAGCCAAGTTTTTAGTGAATGACACGAACGACCCTGCTGTACAAAACTTGGCCGTGTAAAACTTGGATGGTAAAGATGCACACCCAATTCAATTCCCTGAATAATCTGAATCACTCACATTTCCTAACGAGCCGGATCCCAAATAAGTCCGGAGTGAGAGCTCGGCTCGGACGATGAACCACGTCACTGAATCTGACTCAGTGACTGTGCTCGCGCGATCCGGTTGGTTTCGGCATTTCATTCGGGTTTAAGAGCCAGTATACAGCGATGCTAGCGCCATTCGCGAAAAAAATCAATATCTTCTAAACTAAGGGCCTTAGTTTTGATTTTTGATATTTGCCTTAGTCTAAGGCAAATATCAAAAATCAAAATGTGGCACTGCATGACACTAGATAATGTAGCCTAGTAATTTTTTAAGCACAGCAAAGTAGTCCTAAGTAAGAAGAACAAAAAAAAACATAGATTGTTACCAAAAGTGGCCACTTTTAGTAACACTTTGTAGCTTTCTCTGGTCTTTAACCTAAAAGCTGTACAGAAGTACCTTAAAAATACTAGGCTACATTATCTAGTGTCATACAGTGCCACATTTTTGATATTTGCCTTAGTTTAGAAGATATTAATTTTTTTCGCGAATGGCGCTAGCATCGCTGTAAACTGGCTCTTAAGCAATCTCTGAATTTCGGAAGCGTTCGGTTTTTTGTCCTTTGCAAATTTGTATCGATCCAATAGTATGGCTAGTAGCATGTTGCATGTTTTTTTATGAACTTCCATTTTTCAATATTTCAAAAACATTTGTAAATGAACTTTAAAAAATTGTTACGAAAGTCCAAATTTGTTTTCGTTGTAGCGCGATTGTTTAAGTATTTTCAAATTTAAATTGAAACATTGTTTTACAGTTGCATACTTAAGGGCCTGTAGTTTGAAGCTTCTTACCTAATTAGGTATGAGGGTCCCCCACCCTCGCAGCTGTGACATGCGCGCGTCGAAATGCGAAATGTCGCGGCAGTTTTAAATTTTATTACTTTTCATACAAGCCGAAGTTAAATCGAGATGTTTATACCTACCGCACAATTTTTCTTTCCGATTTTCGTTTCAGCTAACAAGAATTTGCGTTTAGGTAAGGTATTTGTAATAACGAGTTTTTTTTAAACCATCTGAGAAATATAAAACAGATTTCTTAATTCTGAAAAATATAGATGTAGGATTTAGTTTAGACAAGTTATTAAAAAGTAACAAGATCTAATGAATTTCACTCTGTAGAAATAAAACAAAGTAAACCCTTTTTGTAGTGTTTTTTTCCATTAGAAATACACTACTGATTGTTTTAATTTGATTTTGTGACTCAAAAAACATTACATACAAATTACTATATAGTTTGAGTTGATAACTTTTTGCTCAATTTACTATGTTTACATACCTATAAATGCGGGAAATAGATACATCTCTTAAACCACTTTCCCTATCGTCCGTAATTTATTTCTCTAAGAGTAGTCGTCATTCCCTGGCCACCACCAGATCTGACTTCAAAGGACTTTTTCTTAAAGGGTTTTCTTAGAGGGTCTTTAGACTAAAGTCTAATAAAATAAAAACTAATCCGAAGACAATTATTGATCAAAAAGAAAATATCCGAATCGGATATCCGACTTAAAATTACTTGGTATACCCTACATAACTTTAAGAACTTAGTAATTATATTATTATTTTATGCATTTCGGTTTTTTTTTCGGCGGTTTAATTTTTTGATAAAAAAGTTTTTAGACGTTCGTTTGCATGAGTGCCGCAATTGTACCTCTAATAATTACAATTATTGTAACGGATCACATTAAGATGGTGTTATTTTCAAAAAATAAATTAATATTGTAAGAAGTACACAATTTAATTATTTCTGAAAATGTACTTAATATATTTTTTTAAATATTTTTTTAATTTTAAAAAACTTGGGTTTCTTCTGATTTGACATTCTGTATTTAGGCATAGACAAAGTAGAACGCTGCGCTTCCGTATTGCCGCCGCACGTACTTGCAGGTTTATACCTAAAGTGCGGAGTAAGCCAGAAAAAAAGGCTTGACAATACATTCATCATCATCATCATCAGCTTGTAAGAGCCCACTGCTGGACATAGGCCTCTTCTCTGGCACGCCATGCACATTTACATTACATACATGTTATTTTATTTTAGTTAAATATGTAAACTGAAGGTAAACTATGTTTTTTGTTTTTAATTATATTGTAGGTATGATTTTGCGTGTACTGTTGGATTAAATAAAATTGTTGTGTACCTCTATTATCTATTGTTTAATTCTCAAACTGGCGGGCACACTGGATGCGGTAGCGCGTATATTGCATTGTAAGTATATAGGTTTTTTACGAGAAAAATTATTTAATAAGTAGATTTCCGGTTCGCTGATAACGAAAATTACATACCTACCAACATTTTGAAACCAAGATGGCAGAAATTCGAGCTATTAAACTTTCCAAAGGCAAGTCTGAGCTATCAAGCACTATACGCAAAATAACTTGTGTAAAATATTTAGGTCTATGTATGTTTATATAATATTATAATATCACTGTCTGATCTGAGACCGCTCGCTGCTACAGTTAAACAACCAAGTTTTCGTCAGCAGCTATTGTTCTATCATCCCTACGATTTAAGTTTTGTCTGTGAAAATAAAAAAGGTAAGTTTGTAATGCGACGGTTTTTTAAATGTAATATCGGTATCAAAATTGTTTTTTTTCAGCTTCATATAGATCCTAATCAGATGTTATGGTTCATTGTTTTGACATCTGTTGTCAAAACTTGTTTACATTTGAATAAAAATAAAACGAAATACGAGAGCGCGAAAACAAAAATTTGACACAGAACCGGCCTCGGCCGTGGCCACAAGGGTACTGACGGGGTAGGGAGCGGCGCGGCATGGCATCGGACCGCGCGAAAACGATGTTTTTTTTTAGTTTTTGCTGGTTTTTTGTCTTTTCGTTAAACTTAAAAATTCTTACTATAGTAGTATGTCTAAAATTTAGGGTCAGCAATTTTCATTCCAAAAATCAAATAAAAACAATCAGCGGTTTAAAAATAAAATGGAAAAAACGGAACAAAAAGGGGTAACTTTGAGATTTTTTTCTATCAACTAAAATTAATTAGATCCTGTTTCCCTTTAGTATGATGACTAGATTAGATCCTTAACTAACACATATATTTTTTTCAGAATGAAGACATCAATTTTGTATGTCTCAGATTGTTTAAAAAAATCTCAAAAACACAAATTTTTGAACCACCAAGCCTTAATAATATGCAGTTAACAGTCAATCGAATTTTGAAACTTGACCCCCAGTTTCATCTAAATTCCAGTACTTGTCGCTATAGTTAAAATACAGTTAGAATCGATTTAATTTCCGAATTATTTTACACAACGCCATAACATAACACTTTCACGAGCCGTTAACCCACTGTCAATGTTCGGGCGGCGGATTCTGAATCACACGGATCCAGATTTGAGGACTGGCGCAAAGTGCTTGGCGCGTATGGGAGTTGGAGTTAATAAGTGGACCCGGCTCGTTATGATGAGTAGAATCCACAGAACAAGGAGATGCTCTCTCTCTCTAAATAGAAATCGCGAGTAGGCGGAGCCCGCGTGCCTATCATTAGCTCTGCAGTGCCTATTCGTAGTTTTTGACAGATTTGATAAGCTCAGTTGCTTTAAGCTTCTTGTAAACAAACCACCAGGAAAAATATGAAAAAAAACCCACTAAAATGCCATATTGTGCTGTGTTGGAATGCAAAAATTAAAGTCGGGGACTTAAAAGTACTAATTATGCCGTATCATTACATCGGTAAGTAATATTTCACTGTATTTTTAAATAAATTTGAAATTATACATGAACAAGAAAACAAAACCATAAGTGAGAAAATGAAAACACCCTAATTACGGAGCAGTAAAATTGAATTTTCATTGAAGCCTGTGAGTCCTGTGACTGTGACTGTACCTTCTTAGCGTTCTTCTTTATCTATGGTATTAGACTCATGACTTTTTCTAGAACATTTTGACGACAGTTTAATGGAAATCAGTTAGAGATTGCTCAACATGATGAAAATCTATCGATAATTTTCTATGATAAAAATCTATCGATAATAATAATTTTCAGTGAAAAAAAAATAGGTATTCGCTTCGACTTGAAAACCTCTACCTTTTTTCGGTTTAAAATGTGCTTTACTTTAAAGTTAATTTCTTGAATACGAATGAAATTATATGAATCTTTCAACTTAGACTCTTGCGTATGAATGAAATTATATTAGCATCATCATCATATTACAATAATGTTGTAATATGTAAAAAATAAAGTCGCTTTCCGCATCAGTCCTTAGGTATGTTTTAATCTTTAAAAATACAGCGGATTTTAATGCGGATTTTTTTTAATAGATAGAGTGATTCAAGAGGAAGGTTTATAAGTATAAAACATGCACGTTCTAATAATTGGTTAGGCGGTACGAAGTTTGCCGGGTCGACTAGTATTGTATAAAGACAAGTCGTCACTCTTATAGTGTGCTATATTTTATTTTTCTTTTCATTTATTTACAGCCTGTGTTACTGGATCACCTTGGGCCAAGCTCAGAACCTAATACACTTAAGCATAAACTTGAAGATGGAGCCATCATGAAAGCTTCTTAAGCTAAGAGGAGTTTCAATAAACAATACCTAGAGAAGAAAAAATGCTAAATATTATGTATTAAAAAAACCAAGATTAGTTAAGAGTTTAAGGCAAGTAATAAACAAGCAAGTACTTCGATATTAAATAAGATAAAATAATATAAATATAAAACCCATCTTGTTTTATTGGTCTATCTACCCATCCACCTAAATTGTTTACTTTGGTTAAAATAAAGCTTCATTTAAAGTACAGTACTTACTCCAAAATTAATAATGCGCATGCAGATTAGCTAATTGTCGATTTCACGGAAACACCTCAATCAAAAATCATAATTCTACTAAATTACGCATGCAGAAAATGCACTTAACCTCCATAAATACATATCGTCTTACGTCGCTTGGGAATACGACCGTTGTCGAACAGTGACGAAGATTTCTATGCGCATTATAACTTTTGCAGTACTGTAGGTATATACAATTTTATAACTAAACACATTTTTATTTCTGAATCTTTATTTATGCGAAGCATAACTGTTGAATAAAAAACGACATTGGAAATAAATAAAAATTAAACTTTACACTAAAATAAACTTTGTTCTATGAGCGACTGGTTTTTTCATATGATAATACCAATACATCGCCAATCACCAAGAAGGCCGTTTGCGTAGAATACACATAGATTTTCGTAAAAAAAAAAGTAATTGTTACCTGTAGCCATATGAAAGAAAGTTGTATATCGATAGGTTTTTCTCATCGACAAACTTTCTCCCGCAATATGTACATCCCTAGCTTAGTTTTTCATTTTTCGACGTAGCCACCTAGTGTTTAGTAGCGGTAGTACAAAAGCTGTAGTTCCATCTAGCGTCGAATAGTAAAACTAGGAACAATGCGTGAGGATTTTAAAGCAAAGAGGATGTATAGCTTAGCTTTCTACCATGTCTTTGGAAAAACCTAATTTCATTCTTTTAACATAATAATATGTATGTCATCATTATCTTAAGTATTTCATAATTGTTATTTGATTTTAATCTTTGTTTATTTGTCAAAAAGGTTCATAGTCTACTTCAAAGTTTTGTGATGTAGATCTTTTCGGCTTTGTCGTTAATCACCAATGGTCACTTGGATTTCATAGTGAGCGTTTGGTTTATATGTGGTGAGATATGTGGGTAAGGCCGCCAATTTTGCCACTTAGTGACATAAAGTTACATACACACTTTTACGTTACGGTAACGCAGAAGTAACGCAAAAGTTACATATTTTTTTGTAAAGCTAAGAACACAACTTAGGTAATAATTTGAGTATATATTTTTTTAAATGTAATGAGTTCGAATCTATTTATATTTTTTTCATATTTAATGGTTAAATAGGGTTTTCTTTATTCACATAATAACAGTTGTTTTAGGAATAAAATAAATCAAAACGACCCACAAACCCAAATTGATTTTAATAGTTGAGCTTGTTCTCTCAACTAAATAAATAGAGTTACTAAAAATATAGCTAAATCGTTAAAGAAAAATAGTTATTTAAATACTTAATTGTAATATAAAAATTTACGCACACAAAATTCGATGAGCACATGGCTTTATATCATTTTATGTAACGTTACATAGAAAAAATGTTATCGGTTACATAAAAGTAACATAAAAGCAACGAAAAAGTCACATAAAAGCGAAAATTCAACATGTTTTTGGTCAGCATTTCGAAAGTAAACAGAATAGCAGGCTTAAACCTAGATTTTCGGATAATATAAGCATTGTCGAAACTATGAATACAACATTCATTAAAAACATGCGTATGCAGAGGTTAAAATAAAAAAAAAGGTTTTGCAATGTCGCTGACGAAGCACGTATGCACCACTTTGACATCAATTCATTCTCAAAATCATAGAGTTTTAATAGGTTTATGAAAAAAAAAATCGTTAGTGTTGCCAAAGTAATTATTACAATTAACCAAATTATATTCAAATGCTACGTAACTCGAGATAATTCGTCACATAAAAAATGTTACATAAAAGTGAAAAACTCGGGACATGGGTTCAAACATTGATAAAAACTAAATAAACAGAGTTATGATAGAATTCTTCCTTTTATTTGATAATAAAAATATCGTACTTAGGCTAGGCATAGAAAGATTTTTACTAACTCCAAAAAAAATTTCATAATTTTGTAAATTTCGTCAGCAAGTGTTTTTGGGACAAAGATAATTTGTATGAAAAAAAAAAAACTCACTTACAAAAAAATTAATTAAAATAAAACTACGCTAGCTACAGCCATTTTCTAATCGGCCATTTTTTCCCTAAAGATTGCTTTGCTAGAAAGCATAGCCGAAGTAAATAAAAATTAAAAAAATTAAAAGTTATCTAGGAAAACTTAAAATTGTAGCAAAAAGTGGCAAAATTGGCGAGTACTTCAAGCTGTAATCCTCATCTTTTAAATCTTCGCTAAAACAAATTTTGAGAATGCAAATAATTAGTCATGAATTGATCCAAATTGGTCCACAAAGTAAAATAATTAGTCCACTTATACTTTAGAAGTTATAGCCAAATGTTTGTGAGGATTATGGCTTGACGTTCAAGCTGTAATCCTCATCTCTGGTCCAAGAAAACGGTAGGGCCTATCGACTTGGTTTAGGTCTAAATAATTAGTCCTCAATTGATCCACACGACATGCCAAATCTCTGAATTGGTCCTCAAGAGGTTCCGGAGTTATAAGGGCATCTTAGTGAGGATTATGGCTTGAACATTTGGCACCTTCAATTATCTCCGGAACGCCTATAGCTATTGGTTTGAAATTTTGCCAAAAATTAATCCTCAATTAGTCCACCAGAATTATAATCACTTCGAACTAGGTTTTCTTTGAAGAAGTACGTTAAAATCATCAGTTTTACTTTCCCATACATTGCGATCCATGTACAGTTGTGCACAAAATAATTGATTAACATTGATATTAACCAGTTACCTAAACGATTTTTTAGAAAGGTGAAAGTGGGTTTGGTTTTCGCTATGTACTTATGTTTAAGACAGCCTGATTGATTGATTGCTATCACTAGTTGCAGGTGAATCATTAATGTACCAAAAAAAACTTCTATGTATAATTTAAATTTTTGTAAGTTTATATTCAATTAAAAGTTTACAATAGTGTCTTTTCTTACTTAACTTAATTAAATCACCGTTTATATCACAATACTTATACTTACTTACTTATTTTTAATAACTAACAATAATCTCAGTTAGTTCAATTATAATAATAACAAAAAAAAAATGTTTTAATAATCACAGTTGCTTTATTGCAATAATCACAGTTTTTTATGGTGAGGTGGTAACTTTCGGTATGGCGCGAAACTATACTTTTAATAAATAAACGAAATAATTTTATCAAGTATTTACATTGTTTTTTTTCATGTCCCCTTTTTGGCTACAAATATACCCGTTTTAGCTACATTCTAGTCCTGTTCTAGTTTAGCTAATACTAGCTCTTCGACATTCGAGAACCTGGCTCTATTTTCAAGTGCGCAGTTGCGTGCGCACACGCTGCCTTTGAGTGGAGACAAGGATAGCGCTATTTGGCCAATACAGGGTTGATAAGAGACAACAGTCCCGCGACGCGCGTCAGGCGCTATACTCGTGTATATATTATTTAATGTAACTCTACAGGAGTATCGCGCATGATGTCTCTTATCAACCCAGGATTGGCCAAATAGCGCTATCCTTGTCTCCACTCAAAAGCAGCGTGCACTCGAAGATAGAGATCAGTGTTACAATATATACAAATAGATAGTAGACGTAAGCTTCCCTTACACTGTGTTGTTTGTTACTGTTGTCATCAATATCATCATACATACATAATATCACGCCTTCAATACATAGTATAAAACAAAGTAGCTTTCCGCGTCTGTCCCTATGTATGCTTATATCTTTAAAACTATGCAACGGATTTTGATGCGTTTTTTTTTAACAGATAGAGTGATTTAAGAGGATGGTTTAAAGTATAATACATGCACAATGTAGTAAGAGGTCGGGCGGTACAAAGTTAGCCGGGTCGACTAGTATTTTATACAATAGTAGTAGGTACCTAATAATAATAATATAAATAGTACTTACTTACTCCCCGCAGCTCCGTCTCCCCTCCGCGTTTTAAAACACATTTTGCGTAATGGACAGAAAGATCCAATGTCGCCCTTACAAAATCGCTTATTATTGCTTACATCCAAAATAATAAAAATATGTATACATACACATAGATAGCAATTTACGTTGACACAGACACATAATGTCAAACATAGTAACACTGGTTACTTTAAATAATTAATTAATGAGAGGTGCAAGCGCAAGTACATAACAAATTTTTGTTGTTGTTTTATTTACACTTGAACCAACTGTGATTTTGTTAAAACTAAATATTTTTTGCAATATAAACGGTGCTGTAATTAAGTTAAGTAAGAAAAGAAACTATTGTAAACTTTTAATTGAAGTACATGCAAAAATATAAATCATAGATAAAGGTTTTTTTTGGTTAAATATCTTGGTAAGTACATTTACGTAATTGGGAACTCGTCAAAATAATAAGTACATACTTTACCCACTTTACTCTTCTAAAGAATCGTTTAGGTAACCGGTTAATATCAATGTTTATCAATTATTTTGTGCACAACTGTACATGGATCGCAATGTATGGGAAAGTAAAACCGATGATTTTAACGTACTTCTTCAAAGAAAACCTAGTTAAAAATGATTATGATTCTGGTGGACCAATTGAGGATTAATTTTTGGCCAAATTTCAAACCAATAGCTATAGGCGTTTCGGAGATAATTGAAGGTGCCAAATGTTCAAGCCATAATCCTCACTAAGATGCCCTTATAACTTCGGAACCTCTGGAGGACCAATTCTGAGATTTGGCATGTCGTGTGGATCAATTGAGGACTAATTATTTAGACCTGAACCAAGTCGATAGGCCCTACCGTTTTCTTGGACCAGAGATGAGGATTACAGCTTGAACGTCAAGCCATAATCCTCACAAACATTTGGCTATAACTTCTAAAGTATAAGTGGACTAATTATTTTACTTTGTGGACCAATTTGGATCAATTCATGACTAATTATTTGCATTCTTAAAATTTGTTTTAGCGAAGATTTAAAAGATGAGGATTACAGCTTGAAGTACACAAATTGGCGGCCTCACCCATGTGTGAGTTTGGACACACTGGTTTTAGTAGGTACTAAAATCTCATGATGCTATTTCTATTGTATTCTCTTGTTCTGTGGTAGAATCCCAGAGCGGATCCGGACAAGATAAGTCCAATCACTCTCCGGAGCTGGGAGTACCGCAGTAGGTACCCAAGTCTATTTTAATAGTCTCCATTTGGGAAGAAAACTGCCAATTTATGCCGCTAGTGTCGTTTGTACATACGGTCGACCCATAACATACAAAGTTTTGTATATGATTTTTATCAAAAGAACTCACTGTGTAGCTGTTGGGTGTAAGGAAAATGAAAATCTTATGTTTCCTAACAATTCCCGGCTAGGAAGCTATGAGGTTAAAGGACTTCTAAGAAACCGAACGGATGGAGGCAATGTTTTCGACATTTTGAAGATTTCTACTACCGAGTTATTAGTTTTACTACAGGTTTGTTCTTAACTAGAGGCTGCCCCGCGGTATCACCCGCGCAGAATTCTCTTAATCACAAAAATCCCGTTTTTTTCCCGTTCCCGTAGGAATTTCGGGAAATCCCTTCTTAGTGCTCACCTACACTCCCCAAGGAACCCACTTGCCAATTTTCAGCTTTCTACGCCCAGTAATTTCGGCTCTGCGTTGTCTGTCAGTCAGTCAGTCAGTAACGGAAGAGTTTTATATATATTGACTAGAGGCTGCCCCGCGGTTTTTCCCGCGCAGAATTCTCATAAACACAAAAATCCCGTTTTTTTCCGTTCCCGTGGGAATTTCGGGAAATCCCTTCTTAGTGCTCGCCTACACTCCCCAAGGAACCCACGTGCCAAATTTCAGCTTTCTACGCCCAGTAGTTTCGGCTCTGCGTTGTCAGTCAGTCAGTCAGTAACGGAAGAGTTTTATATAGGTATATTGATTATATATATTTTTTCGCTGTTTAGTGGGTCTGCAGTCCTCGCACAGGGTTTCTGACCCATCTTGAGATAACACATCACACTCAGAGCCCCTAACTAGGAAGAACCTGTATCTAGGGTGCACGAAACACACACAGAGACGAACATCACACCCAGACCGGAAACAAACATCGATATTCATCATATCAATATTCGGCCCGCCCGGGAATCGAACCCGGGTGCACACGCTTACTCAGTCCACATCACTGCCAACTGAGCTACGGAGCAGTCGAATGAGATGACCTTTGATTGTTTTTAGGTTAAGTTTTGTTTTGCAAAAGTCATTTAAAATGGTTTTTTCGTATGAATTTGAGTACATACACCTTAGTAATTAAATGTGAACTTAAAATAATGACAAGCAAATAGTCCTAGCTAACATTAACTTAAGTTCAGTTTTTATGAACTTTCAGCACTCGGTGTCCTTTTCCGGAATAGGGCATTTACGTAACGTACTAAGCGGATCACATTCACACAATTCATTAAACATTCATCATTAAACTCTAACATCCCTAAATTTCAAGCATGTACTTAATAATTTACTATGAATAAAAAGGTCTTGAAAATTGTGACTATCGGGACCCTTACTTTCTTGTCTACTCCAGATTTACACCAACATTTCAAAGTTAGTAAGAAACTATCAATGATATGAATACGAATCATTCCATGCACATCTCTATTAATAATGAAGCTTCCATTATGTACAGATTTGGAGTAAAAAAAAATATTTTTTTCTAACAAAGTTCTGCTTTGATGAGTGTGACGGTCGGGACCTCAGGTCGGGACAAGTCAATGTGACGGTCGGGACGAGTAAGTAACAAATCAACAAAAAATATGTTTTTTTTATTCTTTTATTTAGTTTAATTAAAGTTTATTTTACATTAACATTAACAATTATTTTTTTAAATCACCTATATATTGCTAAAACGACAAAAATGCGGTCCCTTAATCATTTTACTCTTACGATTTCTTTTATGTCTTTGCTTTCTGGGGCTTTCTATATACACAGTTACTTTGTCTTGGTTTTCCTTAGCTTTCAGTGTTCTTATTCTACTTTTTTTTTCTGAGTAGGTACTTCATAAGTTTTACGTCTTCTGCTGGACAATAGGCCTTTTTTTGCTAACGGGGGCCACTCTAGTACGTTTCGGCCCAAACTATATCGAAAAACCAATAAAGTCTGAGAAATACATTTAATTGTAATATGGTTAGTCTTATTTAAGAGGAGTTTATTGGAATTAAAAAAAATATTATTGTACGGATCTGAGACCAAATTCTCTCCGCAACTGACTCATTTTTCGTTTCGCTCGCGCCGAGTCGCAGACACAGCTCGAACAGAAAAGACGTGGAGTCGACATAAGACGATCAATATATGTAGATAGTTATGAAAATGCAAAAAAAATATTATCCACGCTATTCTTCATGACAAAACTTTTTTTTATTGTGAATGATCTTTTTGAATTATCAAAATCAGACTATTTATTACTGAATCAGAATATTTTATTTGTTAGCACAGGTAAGAATAATGCTAATATGTACTTACATACGATGATTATGGGAATTTAAGTAAGTTCGCGCACGCCGCTAAAAGTTAATATATTTACTCGGATGCGTGTGACGTCATCTCGTCTGAACCAAAATCGAACGAACGCAATTTTCGGCAAAGGCGACTCTTTTTTTTATAATTTTATTTAAAAAGTGCATTGTTTAATATGTATAATTTTAGTTCCACTCAATCATAATATATATTTATCTAAGATGTTTTAAATTTTAACGTAATTAAAGTTTGGTTATCGATAAAGTAAAGTAAAAATTAAGATGCACAAACTTAGCGAGGCCATCTTTATTCCAATCTCGAGAACTGGCCAGAGGTGACACAATGCAGGAATAGAATAACTAGGAGAAATAGGGATAAATCAACTGTCAGAAATTGATACTTTAGAGGCTACATTAAAAAACCATTCTTATAACCTCAATTTCTGCTTTTTAATATCTTTTGTTACGCCATAGAATATAAGATTGTAATAAAGACTTGGCTCTATACACTTTGTTCTTATGACTATCCAGAGTAGGCGAATAAAAAAACAAACAAGAACAACAAACAACTTGTCAAACTATGTAAACAATGAAAAAAAAATTCACCTTGGGTTACATTATTTGAGCTTAGGTAAGGATACCTATTTTAAAAATAAATCTAACATAGCCTTTGACACTCGGGGATACTGTAGCTTTCCAACAGTGAAATAATTTTTCAAATTGGTTCAGTAAGTATTTCCGGAGCCTATTCGATGCAAACGAACAAACATACAATCAAATCTTTCCTCTTTATTATTGGTATAGATATAGATTAAGAAAAGTATGGCATTCATTTGTTAGGACGAACGCAGTATTATTAGTATATCTTTACTAATACATGGTAACAGTAATTATAAATAATAACACATCACACTCAGAGCCCCTGACTAGGAAGAACCTGTATCTAGGGTGCCCGAAACACACACAGAGACAAACATCACACCTAAACCGGAAACAAACATCGATATTTATCATATCAAAATATTCGCCCCCCCTGGGAATCGAACCCAGGTGCACACGCTTCTCAGTCCACATCCCTGCCAACTGAGCCACGGAGCAGTTACACAACAGTAATAGTATTAAAAAAAATCTTGCTTAATACTTTTCTGAGAGCGTAATTACTTGTAGTCAGGATTTAGTTTTTAACTTAATTTTTATTTTGATTACTTTGTGGTTATAATAATTATGTATTTTCATAGGTGCTTTATAAAATTTTTATTTCACATAACAATAACTTTTGACATAATGACATCTGTGAGTTGTAGAAAAGGCGACTCAACAGATTTTGTTTCGCTGCTGTTTTGTTTATATTTTATATAGGGTAAACTACACGATCATAGTATACCTTCCAGATTGTCCTGGTTTCATTTAGAAGCTGAAAATAATGATTTTTGTCATTTTACAGCATTAACTACGAAAGTCATGTATACTTATTAATTATTTTATTAAACTATTAACGCAATTTCAAACTAATGACTGATAAATAGCGGAGGGTGCCAATATTTGGTTTTATGGTTTAATGGTTTCTATTAAAATATCAATATTAAATAGTTATACGCACAAAACAACAAAAACATAATTTGACGATTTAGATGTTTACTCTGCTGATATAAATTACCTAAGATACAGGTTTTACCTAGTTTAGGGGCTGGAATTTATGTCTATAAATTATGTATTTTATGTATTGCTCAAAGCTGTTTTTGATTATCATTTTTGTTTGTAATTTATGTTGTTGTGCAAATAAATTATTATTATTATTAAATTAAGCCAAAAGAAATTCGAAAAAGTGACAATCATGGGGCAGTTTACCCTAGGTCGAACATTTATCAAAGACCACGTGACCTGTAGGAGAACCGGCGCACACGTCCTCCCTCTACGAGCTGCACGCAGCATCTGAAGTATTGGTGGACAGTGACAGAAGTTCAATGATTTCATACGAAGAAGAGACAGGGACAGTCATCTGTCAGTCGTGCAAATCGGATTCTTGGTTCTGCGCCACCACCTGGTTTTTAGTGAAAAGCAATTAATATTTAATATCTTTTTAATTATAACTTTTAAATCAAATTCAAATTATCAAAATTTAATTTACTTTATTATCATTATTCCTATGTAGTTTCAGCAAAAACTAATTAGTAATTTCGAAGAACTAGCTATTCCCGTTTTTTGGAATGGTAATCTTTGACGAAGTAATGTATCGAGGTTTTTGTATCCTCGTTGTGTTTCTAAATTATAAAAAACTTTGTTATATCCTCAAGAAGGTTATACTAAAGTTTCAGATCTCTACCGTCTGTAGTTTATGAGAATTACTTGATTTAGAAACGCCTTCCCAGCGCGTATAGCGTCTTAAGTCAAGCCTTATTTGGCAGATTGCTATTTCCACCGTTGGCAACACGCCATCCATTCAAGTCAACTAAAAGACATAGGTACAAATAGATAGTTGTAGTATTCAATTTATTCAAAGCTTAAAAAATTACACAACTGTATCTACTTTTTTCAATTTTCTTTTTTGCGGTTTCCCTTTCTTTCCTCTTTTAACAGCAATTGATTTTTGCACTTTTTTGGTAATCTCATCTCGGATGAGATCCTTTGTAGCATTTATAGCCGATTCGTAACTATCCAAAAGGTTCTCAAAAACATCATCAGTAATTTTGATTTGAGGCAAACTTTCTTTACCACCTGCTCGAAGTAGCACCTGAAAAATTAAACATGTGTACACTGGTATAGAGATGTTTCACGTTGGCAATATTGCCACTCCCGTAAGTTTACAAAATTGCCGGCAGTTTTGGCATACTGCCCCGTACTTTATTTTGATACGAGCTTTCCCGGCTTACTTCGTTACGCCATAGAATAAAAGATACTACAAAAGACTTGGCTCTATAGACTATGTTCTTTTGCCCGCCCAGAATGGCCGAATAAAAAACAAACAACAACAACAAACCACCTGTCAAAATATGTAAACAACGGAAAAAATATTGCAACTTGGGTTACATTATTTGAGTTTAGGTAAGGATCCCTAATTTTTTTGAAAATCTAATATAGCCTATGACACTCGGGGTTAATGTAGCTTCCTACCAGTGAAAGATTTTTTCAAATCGGTTCAGTATTTCCGGAGCCTATTCGTTACAAACAAACAAACAAACAAACAAATCTTTCCTCTTTATAATATTGGTATAGATTAGAATTTTTAAACTGTTTTTGTTTGCTATTTTTGTATATTCATCAAGTCTCAATAAGCTCTTAAAATGTTAAGTAAGTGGTACTTAAATTCAACCACTGGAAGTAGGTGTAAAATTACATGTTAGCTGCATACAATAAACACATAGGTAGGTGAAACTAATAATAATCTTGTTAACCATTTCATATCATAATTAACATCTCTTAATTGTGATGCCACAATTTGAAAATCACAGGATTTTATATTATCTAGAAATATTTAAGCTGCCGGCAGTTGGCAATATTGCTGTCAATATTCCCTGTAAACTTACAGGTTTCAACTTTCCGTCAAGATAGAAGTTTTGCTTAAAATGAAATTTGTAATGGTCTTCGTGTTCAATAGCGATAGTTGATCAATAAAGACTTTCTTTACTTTCACAAAAATGTCTACAATGCTCCCAATTACTTCCGCTAACGGCAATGTTGCTGGCAAGCTTGCCGTCAAAATTCCCTGTCATGGCAAGATTGCCGGCAACGGCACATCAGAGGGCCTATTACGGCAGCTGTTTCAATATTGCTTTTCGTCCTCCTAGTGTCAAAGTCAATACAAAAAAAACGCAGAGGACGCAAAGCAATATTGCAAAAGCGGCCGTAATAGGGCCTCAGAGGGCCTATTATGGCCGCATTTGCAATATTGCTTTTCGTCGTCCAAGTGTCAAAGTCAATACAAAAAAAAACGCAAAGAGGACGAAAAGCAATATTTCAAATGTGGCCATAATAGGCCCTCTGTACACTGGTATAAGTATACTATTTACGGTTGGATTTATATGTATACTAGCTTTTGCCCACTCGCAAGCGCTTTTTATAAAAAAAAAAAATATGAAAAGGGTAAATAACAAACTGGTTAGGTAATTTGTTACTCAGAAATACCGGGAAATAATTTCTAATCACACGCATACAAAAAAAAATCTATTCAAGTCAGCCACTGTCAAAATTGTTATCTTCCTATCTTCATCGGTTTCGACTGGGCTATGATGAGTGTAAAAATTTGATACGCGTATTAATATTTTGTATAAAAATGCGATACTGACATTTTATGTACACGAAATGTTTAATTTGTTCTCTTGGAAAAAGATTTTTCGTCACCCGTTGAAATTAACTAAAACTGTTTCCCATTATAACACCACTACAAATTTTTGTAATACCTGTATTTCTTAAAAAATCATGTTGCCTATTCTCTTAGTTCTAAACTTTAGAACTTTCCAATCTAAAGGTTATCTATAGAGTATTTAGGTGACAGACAAACACAATGTGTCCGCCATCTTGGATTTCAAAAACATATTTTTTTCGTAATTAGCGCCCCCAATAATCCAGAAACGTCATTTTGATTTGTAAAATAATAAGGAGAGGTTTTGGTTTTCCATACAAACTTTTACACCCTGTATTAAGGCTTCCAGGACTAATAAACCCAGTTTCGATATCATATTTTATGTTTTAATCATTTAAGGAATCAGGAAGTCTCTAGTTTTATTAGTTTAAATTTTAGCAAAAAAAAATGTTTCATCCTGTATAAGAACTCAGGGGCTAAATATAAAAAAAAATTATGGACGTTTGTAATTCAAAGAGAATCAATAGCGTAAATTTTAACTTTCTAAAACCAGCAGATTAGGAATTTCATTCAAACTGTTACACCCTGTATACGTCGTCCCGGTTAAGTTATGCTGAAATCCCGTCTTAGTTATACGGCGAAGTTAATCCTAAAATCCCGTCTTAGTGGGTGCCTACGTGACGTAACGAATTTCATCTTTCTATCTTCAGCGGTTTCGGCTGGGCTGAGTGAGTGAGTATACGTGAGTAGATCAGTGGTATTTGGATTTTTATAAATATAAATGTATCTAATAAAGACAATTTCTAAGTTTTAATAAAGAGATAGACTATTATAATTGTCCATATATTACACTTATGAATAGCTAATATAGAATAAGTTTAAGCGATAAGCCTGCGGCCATATTGCTAAAACTTATTGCCCTTGCACTCTCCTATTCCATATTTTACTGTTTTTGAACTTTTATTTTGGCACTACTGCATTTTACAATGGCTTTAAACCTCAGAATAAAGACAAGCATAGAAACCGGGCTAAAATAAAAAGTTATTTTCATATTGTTACGCTCCTTACTAAACGGCAAAAAGACTATTAGTTAGAGAGAGATAAAATATAAGAATTCTTTGCAAGTTTTCTTCTTGTGGTATCAAAGTGGTTTATTGATGACACTGGTTTATTAGTACCGTACAAAATTAAAAACCAATAATTTGGTACATATTTGGTGGTTTGTTTATGGTTTGTTTTATTTTGACGTATAATATGACATTGTAAACATCGGTAGCAGCTCCAAAAGTTTTATGATTATTTTTTATGAAAAAGGTGTGATAAATTGGTTTTGTGATTGTGAATGTTTAACTTAATGTATAACAATCTCTTGTGTAGTGACGGGATGTGAATCAAATGCGTCAAGAAATCAAAATCTTGATGTTTCGGTCACCTACCATTCGGTAAATAATTTTGTTTCATTGTAGACTTCTGGGCACTATTTTGACTAATAAATTATCAAGAACATCAATTTTACACGCTGTTTGTCGAACTCGTACCTAAATTTATTGAATTATTACGGTAAAACACCTTCTGTAAAGGTTATGATAGTGTTGTGCCAAAATATGTTTAGACAAAAGTTATCGAACCTAAATCATCCGTTCTAACTTAAGGACAAATAAAAATCAGACATAATAATATGCTAATTGTTGTCTTTTTTTTCAGTTTTCAAGTAAATTATATACTAAAAACAAAATGACTGGATGCTATAAAGAGACAAGATTTTAAACATTCACAACATACTGTTTTATCAACAAAGAAGATTTAAGATGGTGAAGATTATAACCTGAAACTGTAACAACAGTTTTGCTGCTGCAATTTGAATAAGTTGGTTGGTGGTAATCATAAAATATCGCCTTTCAATTGCTTATTTTATATCAAATTAATTAAATGTTATTCGTTATCAACTTAATGTTAAAGGAAATAGGACAGCGACATTCAGTGGACGATTCATATTTCATATCTAAGAAAGAAATGCAACCAGAAAATACCATCATCTCAGCTAAAAACGTCTACTGCTGGATATAGGCCTTAAAGAAAATATCGTGACATACAATTTGCCCATTCTGGATAAAACAGGTTTAAGTTTATCTATGTTTTTTTTCTGCAGATCCTCATAATTGTATATGAAAATTTCAAGTTTAAGTTGCGGGATGTCATCGTTTAAGTTAATATTCTCTAAGATACCTGTTTTCTAAAAAAAAATACGAAGGCTTTAATTAATATATATTTGAATAAATTATTATTATTATTGTCTTGAATATAATATTTAAGAACATTTTTCTTGCTTTCTTACAGGCCTCACAAAATACTTTGATAAAAAAAGCTACAGAATATATGAACCGTAAATTTGGGTAAACCAATGCTGTAAACTGTAAACAAATAAAATTCAATGAAAATTTTACTTTGTGATAAAAACAAAAGCGCCATTGTTGCTGCAGGATATCACTTACGTATGTATAAATTGTTTACACCCAGGTTTTATAATACTTACTCTCTTTTATAAGTTTTAATTAAAACATATTATATTTTTAGGTCTCAAAAAAAAACCACAAGCAGGGTTTTTTCACATACAAACAAAGTGATGATCAAGATCAACCCAGGCAAAAACAAACATTTGAGGTGCAGAGTGCAGAGCAAGATTATTGAAAATGAGTGTGTAAAGAAAGAAGCGCATAATTCATACATTATGAAATTTCCAAAAATAGATTTGTTTTACTTGTTTTATATATACATATTATTATAGGCACACATCTTTTAGTTTTAATTATTTTAGAGCTGTGCTAATAATATCTGATGTGACAGAGTTTTTTATGAACGGCAAATCTTTAGAAATAGGTAAGTATTATTATATTTTTATCAAGAAACCCGTTTTATTCATTAAAATAACTTATTGTGTGCAGTAGGTTTCCTGGAAGAAATCGCTTTAATCGATAAGGCACAATTGCCCTTATTCTTTTTCTGTTAAAAATGTTATACGGTTTGTTACATTTTGCATTTTGTATTTGCATTTTTATAGCAATGAAGCGTTTTTATCTTTGTCTTTGTTTTCTTGTTATTATAATACCATACAATTACTCCTGAATTAGTTATGATAAGTTCCATAATAAAGAACCATGTCTTGTATAAAAGTATAGACAACTTGATTTAGGACAAGTTATTTTTGCCATCACTAGCTTTTAAGAAAATTAAAAATAAAAAGTCGAACCCAGGTACGGGCAAGGTGCGGAAGAGTCATACGACCCAGTGGAGAAAGTATATTGGTCTCTTTTTAACATATTCAATGGTTGCACTTGAGTAAGTAGCGTAACACAATGATGTGACTTTTTATTTTAGGACTCCTTCTATGCTTGTCTTTATTCTGAGCTTTAAACACGTCAGCTAGATGAAGGCACTCCTCTACCATCGACAGAAGAAGAAGAAGTGTTTCTATCTTATCTTAGAACAATCTTGTACTGAGATTGTATAGTCTAAACGCCACCGAAATGTACCAAATAAATAAATTAGTATTTAGCTATTATTATTCAAAATAAATATAGGTCACCTTAAACATGTGAACTTGGTTGGGCAGCAGCATGGTGACAGCGCTGCCCTCGCGGCCCGCGCGGCCTGTCCTCCCCACCCTGTGTATGTAGGTCTTTATGTTTTTGGGCGGATCGTACGAGATCACATAGTCGCAGTTTGGAATGTCAATCCCTCTGGCTAATGCATCTGTGCTTATCAAACTGGAAAATAAAAATAGTATAGGCAAACACTTCACCAATAATATTAAAGCAAATGTTAATGCTGCAGTAAAATGCATGCTCTATCAGTGATCTGTCTAAAAAAATATAAAGAAACTTACACATCCACTTCAGATTGCTGAAACTTTTTGAGCACTGCTTCACGCTTAGATCTGTCAAGTGCAGCCGACAGCTCCGCAACATTCAACTTGTCTTTGCCCCAGTGGCTCAGCAACATCGTCAGTCTGTGGGCAGACAGGGCAGCATTCGTAAAACAGATAACTCTCTTCCAATTCTTTTCAGCTAACAGATGATATAGAACTAGTGGCTTTTCTTCAGCTGAACATATGGCAAATTGCTCTGTCAGCTCATCAGGTGTTGTATACTTTTTGATATGGTCATCATCTTCATACTCATTCTGCAGACCTGCAGAGAAAAGCTTTGGCTGGAAGAGACCCCATTGATCTAACTTCTCTGGATCTTGGGAGAGAGTGGCTGAGAAGAGCAGCTTGTGCGGAGGCTTTCTCTGCTCCTGCAGTTTGCTCCAACTAGCCCCAGTCACTTTCCCTGTCATCAACTCATCTTCTAGCTTTATATGCCTATCTAGATGGTAAAGCCAGTCATTTTGTATATGGTCCATGATTCGATCTGCTTCATCAATGACTAGGAACTTGAGGTGTTTTAAAGTGAAGCCATCAGTTTTTTTTATGTGTTCAACTAGTCTGCCAGCTGTGCAGATTACAATGTCAAAATCACTGATCCACCCTAGAGTTTCAGCTGAAAAAATGTAAGCAAGTTGCAATGTAGCAAGCTAGTATTTTTAACCCCCGACGAAGGAATTCAGAGACGGGTGTTATAATTTTAACGTATCTGTCTGTCTGTTTGTCTGTGTATCTGTCTGTGGCATCGTAGAGCCCAAACGGCTGAACCGATTTTCGTTTAGTTTTTTTTGTATCATAGATAATTTCGGGCCGAGTGTTCTTAGCCATGTCTGATGAAGATCTGATCAGCGGTTTGAAGACTATCAGCTCTTGAATAATGGATGAGAGGATCTAACTAGCTTCCTTATGTCCGATCGATTTGAAATTTGGTACCATGTTACATCTATGATATAGAAAGTATTTGTTAAAGTAACCATGACCTGATCTTCCGTTTGAAGATGATCAGCTCTTGAATAATGGATTAGAGGATCTAAGTAGCTTCCTTATGTCCGATCGATTTGAAATTTGGTACCATGTTACATCTATGATATAGAAAGTATTTGTTAAGGTAACCATGACCTGATCTTCCGTTTGAAGATGATTAAATCTTGAATAATGGATGAGAGGATCTAACTAGCTTCCTTACATCAGATCGATTTGAAATTTGGTACCATGTTACATCTATGATATAGAAAGTATTTGTTAAGGTAACCATGACCTGATCTTCCGTTTGAAGATTATCAGCTCTTGAATAATGGATGAGAGGATCTAACTAGCTTCCATATGTCCGATCGATTTGAAATTTGGTAACATGTTACATCTACATCTATGATATAGAAAGTATTTGTTAAGGTAACCATGACCTGATCTTCCGTTTGAAGATGATCAGCTCTTGAATAATGGATGAGAGGATCTAACTAGCTTCCTTATGTCCGATCGATTTGAAGTTTGGTAACATGTTACATCTATGATATAGAAAGTATTTGTTATGGTAACCATGACCTGATCTTACGTTTGAAGATGATCAGCTCTTGAATAATGGATGAGAGGATCTAACTAGCTCTCTTATGTTCGATCGAGTTGAAATTTGGTACCATGTTACATCTATGATATAGAAAGTATTTGTTTAGGTAACCATGACCTGATCTTCCGTTTGAAGATGATCAGCTCTTGTATAATGGATTAGAGGATCTAAGTAGCTTCCATATGTCCTCTTGAGTTAAAAATTTCGTACAGAGTTACGTCAATGATATTGTAAGCATATGTTAAGGTAACCATGACCTGATCTTCCGTTTGAAGATGATCAGCTCTTGAATAATGGATGAGAGGATCTAACTAGCTTCCTTATGTCCGATCGAGTTGAAATTTGGTACGGTGTTACTTCAATAATATTGAAAGTATATGTTAAGGTAACCATGCTCTTTTTAAGATGATTAGCTCTAGTTCTAGTTAAGTTGATGAAGTTTCTGACTGGGTCGGGGGTTTTTAAATTTTTAAATTTGAGTTATTATCAAAGTGAATGAACTTTCAACAGTTTCTTTTGTTAAAAAATATATGTAAGAAAATTACTGTATTTTATTAACTGCTGCTGCTCCTGACGCAGAGGTGCTGAACCGCTTAGCAAAGCAACATTCAATCCAACTTTTCCAGCAAACTTTTTAAACACTTTGGCAACCTGTGTTGCTAACTCTTGTACAGGCAAAACAATCAGTGCTCTGACATGATGTCCCACTTCATTCATTAGAACCTAAAACATAAAAAAAGATTATGCATATTTTAATAAATAAATGAGTGCCTGCATTTTTCATGGGAGAACTTAAAGAACCATAGTGTGATTGCCAACCCACCTGTCAAGAGAGGCCAATCATTGCAAACCCTCCTTCCCTTTCCATAAATGTTTGTCCTTATGACAAACCTTCCCTGGACTACTACAAACATTTCAAAACAAAATGAGCTAATTGGCCCAGCCATTCTCAAGTTTTAGCAAGCAAGATTCATTTTTAAACATAATAAATTACCTGAACAATAGGCAAAACAAATGATAATGTCTTTCCACTGCCAGTAGGAGCAGATACACACACATCATTTGGCCAAAATGGGAATGGCAGCTTATGTTGCTCTAATATAAAGGGCACAACCATCTCTTGAACTGGAAACAAGTTTGTAACTCCCTCGCTGAGGAGGGTAGTTTTAAGGATGGGGTGCAGCCAATAAGTGCTTTCAACTAGACAATTAAGGTTTTGGAGACTGGTTGGTATGCTTAAAGGATGCGACAGCCAATGTGGAAGCACTCTTCTAACCTGAAAAAGAATGATTTTATAGCTCACTCACATGACATTAAAACTACATATCAAGAAACAGAGAGTAACAACTCCAACACGGCACATCTATGCAACTATTATAAAATTAAATATACATGTACATGTACGAAATGCATGTACAAAGCAATACTATTCTTACAATATTTTTTTTTTGGAAATCCTTTACACCTAGGACTTTAAATTCAGATGAGGTCTTATCCTTGTTATTTTTGCTTTTATGTAATGCTTTAGGATCAATGCCAAAATCGGAATTCATTTTTTCAGTTTCTGGTATCTCTTGTGTGTTGTCCTTTAGAGAAATTTGAGCTGGAATCAATGTTATTTCATTTATCTGTTTCTGCTTTATATTGGCCTTTTTTCTTTCTTCTATTTTTTGTTTAAGTCTTTGAAGATGTTTCATTTCTTGATCCACAATTTCTGCTTCTTCATTGGGATCCTTGTATCTGAAAAGTTGGGTGTTGTTAATTTTTAAGAGGTAATTTTTCTTAATCTTTTTGTAAATCAGGGAACTCCTGTCCTGTTAGTTGCCACATACCTGTTGATAACAAACAAATCCATGTTTTCAGAGGTATAAAGCAATACCAAAATCAATGAAAATCTGCACGCTCGAGAAGCACGTCGTGTTCACAGACCAACTAGAGATACTACGTATCAGACGGCCATCTCAGTAGGTACAGTCACGGACACGGTCGGCGTAACACTTCCGGTTTTTCTGTATTGCAAAATAGCTCTTGTTCTTTGGTAATACAGTCTAGGCCTGACGAAACCATAGACAAATCTGTTACGGCCTCCTAGTCCTTGACTGTACCTAATAAAAAAAATTGCCATAGCCATAGAAAAAGACGTTACTAGTGATGAATGACAGAGGCTGCACGGTCTTGAGACCTTTGCCTTTCCCAAAGGGATAAAAAATGGGAAAAAAAAAATGATGAATGACAGTTGTTTTTAACCCCCGAACCGAACGAAAAATTCAGAGGGGTGTTATATATAATTTTAACGTGTGTATCTGTCTGTCTGTGTGTGTATCTGTCTGTGGCATCGTAGAGCCCAAACGGCTGAACCGATTTTCGTTTAGTTTTTTTTTGTATCATAGATAATTTCAGGCCGAGTGTTCTTAGCCATGTCTTATGAAGATCTGATCAGCGGTTTGAAGATGATCAGCTCTTGAATAATGGATGAGAGGATCTAACTAGCTTCCTTATGTCCGATCGATTTGAAATTTGGTACCATGTTACATGTATTTGGTAAGGTAACCATGACCTGATCTGCCGTTTGAAGATGATCAGCTCTTGAATAATGGATGAGAGGATCTAACTAGCTTCCTTATGTCCGATCGATTTGAAATTTGATACCATGTTACATCTATGATATGGAAAGTATATGGTAAGGTAACCATTACCTGATCAGCCGTTTGAAGATGATCAGCTCTTGAATAATGGATGAGAGGATCTAACTAGCTTCCTTATGTCCGATCGAGTTGAAATTTGGTACCATGTTACATCTATGATATAGAAAGTTTTTGGTAAGGTAACCATGACCTGATCTGCCGTTTGAAGATGATCAGCTCTTGAATAATGGAAAGTAAAAAAAGTAAAAAGTAAAAAATGATTTATTCAATACAGGATACAAGATATCGCTTATTGAAAGTCAATTAGACTAATCTAATTAATATTGATACCTTATTTCGTAAAGTATCCTATACTGATAGAGGCTAAGTAATTCAGGGTGCCCACTAATTGGCTCAGGCAAACAAATGTTTGCCTTGCCTTACGACAATGGTCGCCTGGAGACGCCCCCAAAAGAGCCCTCCTCTGTCAAATGATTCTACTCCCTTTCGCAATGATTTTACAGCGTAGAGAAGAAAGGGGTAACAAACTCTACTTTACAATTTATCTCTCTCTTTTTTTTGTTCTTATGTGATAAAACAACTACGTACTAAAAACAACGTAACTAAAAACAAAGTCTCATGATCAACGCAGTCAAAAGCCTTCGAGAGGTCACAGAAAACCCCAATAGCATCGTGAGAATCCTCCCAGGCTCCATAGACATCGCTGATGAGTTTGTGTGTGACCTGCGTCTAAGATAGACCGCCCTTTTTGTGTAGGAAGTTATTGACTGAGAAGTGAGACGCTAATTGTGCAAGAATAAGTTTTTCAAATATTTTACTTAAGGCTGGAAGAACCGCGATTGGTCTATAATCAGTGGGGTTTTCGGTATTTCCAGATTTAAAAATAGGAATGATTTTGCTGTACTTCAATAAATTTGGAAAAATGCCTTTTTCGATACAAGAGTTAAAGATTAATGCTAGATGAGGCGCTATTAGTGTTATAACAGGTTGAAGTACTTTAATTTATATCCCCCATAAGTCTTCTGTTTTTTTTTAAATTGAGTTCCTTAAATATCTTAATAATGCATTGCGGTCCAACATGGCGAAACGTGAGTGGAGGCGGGGCGATGTCAACATGTTCCTTAAGTATAGATTTCACGGCGCTGGCAGATGCGTTAAGGTCTTTAGTGGTTTGAAATGGGATGTTAGCAAAGAATGAATCGAATTCATTCGCAATTTCCGACTTATCTGTTACGACTTTACCATTTAAGTTTAAAGCTTGAATGCTTTCCTTACCGTTAGGTTTACCAGTTTCTTTATTAATAATACGCCAGACAGTTTTACTTTTATTTTTCGAATTTCTAATTTTATTATTTAAATTAATAGATTTAGCTTTGGTGCAAACTATCTTAAACAATTTAGAATAATTCTTAACATGTTCAAGAAATGAAGGGTCTTGATCAAAAGTTTGGATGAGAGGATCTAACTAGCTTCCTTATGTCCGATCGATTTGAAATTTGATACCATGTTACATCTATGATATAGAAAGTATATGGTAAGGTAACCATTACCTGATCAGCCGTTTGAAGATGATCAGATCTTGAATAATGGATGAGAGGATCTAACTAGCTTCCTTAGGTCCGATCGAGTTGAAATTTGGTACCATGTTACATCTATGATATTGAAAGTATATGGTAAGGTAACCATTACCTGATCAGCCGTTTGAAGATGATCAGCTCTTGAATAATGGATGAGAGGATTTAACTATGTTCCTTATGTCCGATCTAGTTGAAATTTGGTACCATGTTACATCTATGATATTGAAAGTATATTTTAAGGTAACCATGACCTGATCTGCCGTTTGAACATGATCAGCTCTTGAATAATGGCCGGATGAGAGGATCTAACCACCTTCAATTTGTCCTATCAATTAAAAATTTGGTACAGTGTTACTTCAATGATTTTGAAAGTTAAGGTAACCATGATATTTTTAAGATGATTAGCTCTAGTTCTACTTAAGTTGATGAGGGGTCTGACTGGGTCGGGGGTTTTAAATTTTTAAATTTGAGTTATTACTCTTATTGTATGCTTATATTGAACAAAGGTCTCCAGCGTATTCAGCCTTCTTTTTTTTTTTTTGGCCTGCTCACCTAAATTTTTTATATTTCAAATTCTTTAAATTATAATATTAATATATTCTTGATTCTTGTAAAGAAACTATAAGCTGGCTATGCGACTTTTAACTATCTTCATAAAAGTCATTATATCTTATCGCATAGCATACTTACCAGACAACAGTTTCTCTACGAATATTATAACAGCCTTAAAAATAAATGAAACTAAAACATAATTGGTGAGTTTGTATATTTCTGGCCCAGTTGAAAATGTCGGGCTTTTGTCTCTCAGTTTACTAAATAAGTTTTCCGTGGCCATTATTATGCTAATAGTGTGGTGGAATTAGTGTAATAATGTGCCCTTTATGGAGAACTGTCTAGTGAACTGAGAAATTAAGGCGGGCGCTCCCGAACAATTCTGATCGATGTCCCGCGAAAAAGTCCACGTGTGAACATTGAAATGTGAGAACACCCTCGCATTTCAATGGGTTAGGTTAGGAACCTAATTTGGAAAAATAAAGAATTATACTACCTCAGATTAATGAAGACCAATAGATCAAACCTTAGTGACGTCACGCGTAGGCAAAGAAATTGACAATGATATCTTATTTCCTTATTATAATCCTACAAAATTAAAGAGTCACTAAAAATCTACGATGGTATGGTAAAATTAGCAATCCTCTATCCTCTCTATGTCGCGTTATGGTTTGTGGCATTTTCAAAGGTAAACATCGGCAGATATTTTTATTTTTTCAAATAATTTCGTAATTTAATGGTGTGTGTATGTTAAACAAAGAAAAGCAATTTATTAGGAGAATGTCCTGCATGGTGCGCAATTGCAGATCACTCTATGGAAATAAAGAAAACTTGGACGTAAGAATCAGTTTTCACGCGTAAGTATTTTTCCTACAAAATAAACTTAAAAATGATATGAGAATAAGAGACAATACTTCGGAATGCTTATTATAAGTATCCAACGTGATTCATATTAGAACAGGTTGTTAATGTTAAGGCCGTCAAACAAAACAATGTATCTGTTACGGTAAATGTGAATAATGCGGTAATTATGCATAATTACTGGTTATTATGCATAATTCTCGGCATTTGCGGTAAATGTAATAAAAAAACTCTGAATTTATCACATTTTTCCGGTAACTATATTATATGATCAAACGAACTTCTCAAGTGAAGTTCGATCAATATTATATGAGTGGTTTCATTTGAAGATATAAATCATTTCACTAATAATTCCCAGTCCTCATTAGTAAATGTAATAAATTACATTTATATTCATCAGTTTGGAGTGTTTAGATCTGATCTGGAAGGTAATTAGATCCCCTCATCCACTAATTAAGAGCTGACCATCTTCAAACGGCTGAGTAGATGAGGGGACCTAACTACCTTCCATGACCTATCGATTTTAAATTTGCTAAAGTGTTACTTCAATGATATTGAAAGCATATGGTTAAGTTCGATAAATATTCGATCTTTAAAAAGTCATTTTAACCAGTTATTGTTAGCCCTCAGTAACAGCCTTAAACATATCGATGTACTAGTGTTAACAGAACCTAACATAAATTTCTCATTGTTGTCTTTTTATCAGATAGACGGATTTGTTGTCAATGCCTACACGCGCTCGGGACGGAGCGGGGGAGGGGTGCTTGTTTACTCGCGAGTCGAGCTAGCTGCGCGTGAGAGCGGGATAGAAGCGCGACTACCGACGGGTGCCGCGGAGTGTGTTCCCATTACACTACATTTTAATAATGAAACTATTTATCTTATTGCAATTTATAGGCCACCTAGATATAAAAAAATTGATAGAACTAAATATTTTTTAGAGGAGTTACGTAACTTGCTTAATCGATTACCAAATACTTCTCAGGTAATTTTATGTGGTGATTTAAATATAAATCTTTTAAGTCCTCAAGAAAATAATGTATCAACATACGAAAACATGTTGGCTGAATTTGGTTTTGCTAAATGCATTAACGATGTGACCCGCAGGGAAATTGTTAAAGGTAAATTGGCGGAATCTTGTTTAGATCACATTTACATAAGATCACCTACAGTAATAATTAACTCAGCAATAATAAAGTATAAAATTTCAGACCACTATCTAACGGCAGTATCTGTAGAATGGAAACAGTCACATTCGTCGAATTTGCGAGTCATTCGTGGGCGCGAGCGCGAGTCAGCCGTTGCTCCGACGACGGGCGCGGCCGCGGCGGGCGCGCAAATATTCTGTCCCGCTCCAACGCACACAACTAAAGTTGTTTTAAATAACCGTTTAGTTAAAGATAAATTATTAGAGATTAACTTTGAGAAGCTTCTAAGCAGTAATTGCCCTATTGAATTATACACTAATTTGACTGGTTTGTTAACCAAAATATACATAGAATGTTCAGAAGAAAAAAATGTACCTATTAATAAAAACTTTAGAAATAATAAGATTTGGTTAAATGAAAACTTAAAGAAAATGATTTTAACAAGAGACAAATTATACACAGTTTGGTGTAATGATCCCAAAAATATGTCAAAAAGACTGAATTATACTAAATATAGGAATAAGTGCAATAAAGCTATAAATAAATGTAAATGCGAATACGATAAAACAAGTATCAAAGACTGCAAAAATAATATTAAGAAGGTATGGGAAAAAATTAATGATTTATTGGGAAACAAAAAACAACCGATAGATAATTTAATACTTACAAATATGAAACAGTGTGGTGATATAAAAGAAATATGTAACCAATTCGCTTCGAATTTCTCTTCTGAAATCCAAAAAATTAAACATAGTTGTGATGAAAAATGGCTGATTAAGGCTTGGTGGTTCAAAAATTTGTGTTTTTGAGATTTTTTTAAACAATCTGAGACATACAAAATTGATGTCTTCATTCTGAAAAAAATATATGTGTTAGTTAAGGATCTAATCTAGTCATCATACTAAAGGGAAATAGGATCTAATTAATTTTAGTTGATAGAAAAAAATCTCAAAGTTACCCCTTTTTGTTCCGTTTTTTCCATTTTATTTTTAAACCGCTGATTGTTTTTATTTGATTTTTGGAATGAAAATTGCTGACCTTAAATTTTAGACATACTACTATAGTAAGAATTTTTAAGTTTAACGAAAAGACAAAAAACCAGCAAAAACTAAAAAAAAACATCGTTTTCGCGCGGTCCGATGCCATGCCGCGCCGCTCCCTACCCCGTCAGTACCCTTGTGGCCACGGCCGAGGCCGGTTCTGTGTCAAATTTTTGTTTTCGCGCTCTCGTATTTCGTTTTATTTTTATTCAAATGTAAACAAAATTTGACAACAGATGTCAAAACAATGAACCATAACATCTGATTAGGATCTGTATGGAGCTGAAAGAAACCAATTTTGATACCGATATTACATTTATAAAACCGTCGCATTACAAACTTACCTTTTTTATTCCCACAAATAAAACTTAAATCATAGGTTACTTATTATATAGTTATATCATATCTTTGTTAGTTCTGTGGCGCCGATAACGCAATATTAATATTACATTAGCACAATATTACGTGGTATACTTACTCAAATTACTTTAAGAAGGCAGTAATTTATGTCTTAATAGAAAATGTTTCCTTTTTATTTAACGCTTTTCGGTTTTTTCGGCTGTTTAATTTTTTGATGAAAAGATTTTATTTTTTGCTTTTCAGTTTAATTTTAAGGAATTCCCCCCCCCCCTCACTTCAAGGTTCACCTTCACCTCAAATCACCCTCCAAACGCTGGTCTCACACCCCTGAAGGTGGTCAGACGACCTGGTAAAGGTTGCGGCCTATGTCCAGCAGTGGACGCTATCGTGTGAGATCGGCTGCTTAAAATCAAAACCTAGTAACTCGTTTTAACAAAAATATTCAGGAGAGCCAAAAAACGGGTCGACCACTTTAATTCGTTGGCCCGAAGAAACCAGACGCAATAGCGATTTCGGTTTTTGACCAAAAGTTTGACTATATTGTTGACTATAGTCACACTTAAATCGATCCCACTATTTTTTTTTTTAATTTACCCAAATATGACAATGAAAACAATTTCAAAACATAGTATTTCACACTTAGTTAATTAACTAAGTGTGAAATACTATGTTTTGAAATACAATCTCTGAGTTAATTCTCTACTTTTTAAAGCAATTTATATTTTTAGTTGTACGTTTCGAATGAAAAATGTTATTTTTTGAAGTGCATTCATTTAAAAGTTATACAAATGATTTATTTGTGGCAGAATTAAGTTTTGTTTACTATTTGGTTACGACTCGTGGTTAATTCAGCCAAATTTGTATACTGTTTTTGTAACTTACTAAATTCCATCAAAATTTGATTGATTTTATAATCGGCGCCAAATTCAAAACATAGTAAGTCAGCTTTCAAATTCATAACCTAGTAAGTCGGTTGAGTTGCTAGGTTTTTTTATTTGTAATCCGACATGCGCTATGTTAAGAATATGTACTTCATGGAAATTTCAATAACTTTTCCAAATTGGGTAGACTTAAATTAAATTTTATTTTTAAAATTACGTTAGAAACTGGGTGTTTTAAGGTTCATATGAAATCTATACCGCCTAGTAAGTCGAAAAATGTCAAAAATGGTTTTTTTGCAAAAACACCAGTTACTAGGTTTTGAATTTGGGCAGCCGAGATGATGATGATGATTATTATTATATTAGTCGGCGAGGCGCTTCTCCAGAAGTCCCCCAGAGTCCTCCAGAAGAAGGCAGGTAGTCGCCACTTACAATGGAACTGGTGGGGCGAGTGTTGAAAATTTTGCGGTTTTTGTAATCCAATCGTCGTAGGTCGCCAATTTAGAGAACTCCTATGTCCGCCCGCCTGCAGTAGAAATAACTCCAGAGGTTGAAGAAGGGATGATATATTTACACATGGTTAGGTACACTATTTACAAGAAAATGAATGCATGTTAATGTGTACAGCGGCTGAGATGTACTGCCTAGCGCACGCAGGGCGTTGCGCGAGGCGTCGTGCGGGGCGTGCTGCGCCCAAATCAAATGTATAGCAATAGTATGAGACCGTTTACGGAGACGCGCATAGGCCTATGTTCGATATCGTATAAGGAAACGCGTCGGCTCCCGCGGCGGCGCCCGCGGCGGCGGCGACCGTGGTGGCGCCTGCGTCGGAACCCACACGACATCCCGCACAACACGCCGCGTCTTCGTAAAGGAGGCCTTAGGGTGTGATTTTAGTTCCAAATAAAAAAAGTTATCAACTCAAACTATATCGTTATTTGTTTTAAATTAAAACAACCAGTAATGTTTTATTTATATTGAGAAAACACTACAAAAAGGGTTTACTTTGATATTTATTTCTACAGAGTGAAATTCATTACATCTTGTTACTTTTTAATAACTTGTCTAAACTAAATCCTACATCTATATTTTTCAGAATTAAGAAATCTGTTTTATATTTCTCAGATGGTTTAAAAAAAACTCGTTATTACAAATACCTTACCTAAACGCAAATTCTTGTGCGCTGAAACGAAAATCGGAAAGAAAAATTGTGCGGTAGGTATAAACATCTCGATTTAACTTCGGCTTGTATGAAAAGTAATAAAATTTAAAACTGCCGCGACATTTCGCATTTCGACGCGCGCATGTCACAGCTGCGAGGGTGGGGGACCCTCATACCTAATTAGGTAAGAAGCTTCAAAGTACAGGCCGTTAAGGATAATTATGTAAAGAAAACGGACGTTTGTATGAGGTGGCAACCAGTAACAAGCAAAGTGGTCAAGCGTGTAATAGAAAATATGGATTCAAATAAATCACCTGGTAGTGACCTCTTACGCATGTCCGACTTAAAATATTTAGTAGATAAAATTAGCCCTGTTTTGTCCAAATTAATAAACCTATCTGTACACAAACATGTTTTTCCTGACAAACTAAAAGAGGCTATTGTGCGTCCAATCCACAAAAAGGGTGACCGTAGCAATTTTTCTAATTATAGACAGATTGCAATCCTCTCAAGTGTAGACAAGATAGTTGAAAAGTGCATAGTGAATCAAATATCATCTTACCTACAAAAACATAGTATATTAAATGAATGTCAACATGGTTTTCAAAAAGGCAAAAGCACAAACACGCTGCTGTCAAATTTTACAGATGAAATAAATACATACCTAGAAGAAAAAAAGTTTGTTATTTCAATTTTTTACGATTTCAAAAAAGCATTCGATACTTTAGAAACGGAAACTCTACTTAATGGATTGGACGAATGCGGTGTAGTTAGACCATTAAACGACTGGTTCCGTAGCTATTTAACTTCGCGCTCTTATCAAGTAAAGATAGGGGGTACATACAGTGACAGAACAGAGGTGCAGTGTGGTGTGCCACAGGGATCTGGATGTGGACCGATATGCTATCTGATGCACGTAAACAGCCTTACTGGAGTATTACAGCATTGCACCGCCCACATGTTTGCGGATGACCTATGCACACTACATGCTAGCACCAAACTCGTAGACGCATGCAAATTAGTTCAACAAGATATTGACGCCGTCGTTAAATGGTCCCATGACAATGGTATAATCTTAAATTCCGATAAAACTAAATTATTAATCATTCATTCCCCATATTTAAATAAAGAAGACTCTCCAACCAATTTTTACACACATAGTTTTGCTTGTTTTCACAACAAATTTGTTAATTGTACTTGTAAACCAATTGAAGAAGTTGAAACTGTTACATACCTTGGTGTAAAAATAGATAAAAGTTTTTCTTGGTCTCATCATATTGACTATTTGTGTACTAAGTTAAGAATACTATTAGGTAAATTTTACCACTTAAGTTTCAAAGTTCCTAAAAGTACAGTGGCGGACACGATCGGCGTAACACTTCCGGTTTTTCTGTATTGCAAAATAGCTCTTGTTCTTCGGTAATACAGTGTAGGGCTGACGAAACCATAGACAAATCTGTTACGGCCTCCTAGTCCTTGACTGTACATTAAAAATGTTATATTTTGCCCTAGTCGAATCAACTCTGGATTAAGCCCTCGAATGTTATGGTCTGACATTTAAAACCTATATTAATAAACTTGAAACTCTACAAATTAAATTCCTTAAATTACTTGTAAACAATAAGACAAAAAGAAACTGTAAAGGCGAATATAAAAAATATTTAAAATATGTAAAATCTTACCGATAAGCTTAAAACACAAATACCTTTTTCTCGTAAACAACCATAGCAGTCGACGGCATAATCTAGACTTGATACAACATAGTCATAACACACGAGCACATGCCAGGGGAAACTTCGAAGTACAGTCACGGACTAGGAGGCCGTAACAGATTTGTCTATGGTTTCGTCAGCCCTAGACTGTATTAGCAAAGAACAAGAGCTATTTTGCAATACAGAAAAACCGGAAGTGTTACGCCGATCGTGTCCGCCACTGTACCTCGAATTAACAACTATTTTGGTGACAGAACACATAAAAAACGCTTACCTTACCTACTGAATAAATTACCTGAATCTATTATCCGAGAGCCTAATAAAAATAAGTTTGCCAGGATGCTGAAGAGCTTTCTCCTAGTTGTAACATGACGAAAATTTGTCGACTTTGTCGTATCGATCTGTCACTTTTATCGATTGTCTCCATACATTTTCCCGCATTTAAATGTCAAAAACGATCAAAAGTGACAGAACGACTCGACAAATGGTCCGTCATGCTGCGTAGGCTGGACAAGGTGCAAGATTAAAAAATAAATCGATACTATAGTGTTTATGACATAAAATTGTACTTATCTAATTATTTTGTATAATTTGTGAGACTCATTCGATCCCGCAGACAAACCGTTTAAACGGTTTTGCGGGACTATGTATATATTATGGTAATAAGACATGTTTAATAAAATATATAAATAATAATAATAATAATAAAAGTAACCATGATCTTTTGAAGATGATCAGCTCTAGTTCTAGTTTAGTTTATGAGGGGTCTGAGTGGGTTGGAGGTTTTAATTTTTTTATAAATTTGAGCTACTTATTTTATTGTTATTGTTTCACTGATTTTCATTGTTTTAGTTCTTATAATTTTTGACTGATTATTTGATAATTCTATAAGCACACAAGGAGGACATATAGAAGGTAGTTAGATCCAATCATCCACTATTTCAGAGCTGATCATCTTGAAACGACTGATGAGGTCATGGTTACCTTACCTTATTCTTTCAATATCATTGAAGTAAACGGTGAAAAATTACAAACAATTGGACATCTGAAAGGAAGACAGATCCACTCATTTACTATTTTAAGGGTTGATCATCTTCAAACGGCTGAGTGGATGAGGGGGACCTAACTACCTATGTCCTAACGATTAAAATTTTTCAACATGTTACTTCAATTATATTGAAAGTTAATGATTAGGTAACCATGACCTTTTGAAAATTATCAGCTCTAGTTCTAGTTTAGTTGATGAGGGTATCTGACTCGATCGGGAGCTTTTTTAATTTTGGTTATTCAAAGCTTGTGTTAACATTTACCTTTGTTGCATGAAAATAATGCATAATTACCGGTCAATGTGAATAATTTATCACATTTACCGCGTGCGTTGGTAATTATGCATAATTACCAGGAATTATGCATATCGATAATCAAGTCGATGAATGATTAACTTAACATTTTCTTCCTGGTTTCCGAACACTGAACACATCCGCAGGCTCTGGTTTACTGCCACTGATCGCAGGGAAAAGTATATAACAAAAATTTTTGGAACTCGGAACTTCAAGCCTGAATGCTTTGAGGTTTGCAACTTATTGAGATTTCACTTTAATCTTTCCCAGTGAAACAGAAGTTTCTTTGGTAAGAACAAAACAATACTTACCAAAAAAAAATCTAAACATCACACTTACCCTGATAATCAGGCAAAATAAAAAATAATTTTAGTTATTTGACGTACCTAATATGGTATGGTAACATGGTAAGTACCATACCATAATGTATTGTATAATGTATGTACATACCTATTATGTCAATTTATAATGGATGTCACGCATTTACCATACAACAAACTGTATCTTTATTGAATAATACAGTTAGACATTTAGTGTTAAGTTCAGCATAATTATAATAATAATTTATTCAAATATATATTAAATATAGCCTTTGTCTTTTTTTAAGAAAACAGGTATCTTAGTGAATATTAACTTAAACGATGACATCCCGCAACTTAAACTTAAAATTTTCATGTACAATTATGAGGATCTGCAGAAAAAAAAACATAAGTAAACTTAAACCTGTTTTTATACAGAATGGGCAAATTGTATGTCATGATATTTTCTTTAAGGCCTATATCCAGCAGTAGGCAGTAGATGTCTTTCAGCTGAGATTATGGTATTTTCTGGTTGCATTTCTATCTTAGAAATGAAATATGAATTGTACACTGATTGTCGCTGTCCTATTTCCTTTAACTTTTGGGAGCGCAGCTCTATCCCTTAACTGATCTACAAAAGAAACTCTTTCTTTGTGCTTAGTTGACTGGATGTATATTTTACAACATGATAACAGTAAACTGGTGAGATGAATAATAAACAGTGACGGATGACAATGACATAATTATTTACAAGCATAGAAAATATGGATGAAACATTGGTTGTCGTTAGTATGAACAAGATGAGTGGGGGATGATGGTTCGCCACACCAGCCCCCCACGGAGAAAAATAAACACAGGTTTATTTTATACAGAAATAACAAAATTAGATACAAAATATACATATTATGACCGACTATCTATAAAAATGACACATGAGCAATATAAAAAGTAATTATACAAGAAAAAAGAATCAAAATATTCTATTATACAGAAGAAAACATTATGAATTAGCTACAACAGCAACCGAACATAATAGGTAACAAATCATTCACAAGTCTAAAATTTCCCTAAATTTAACTTTGCGGCCTGACCGTGGTATTCTGGGCTGTGCAGATGTTTTAGGAGGAGCGACTGTTCGTAGGATGGACTTAGGAGAAATGCTAATGACCGGACGTTGCGGAGCACCATCCAACGAAGGCTTTGGGGCGTTGTCAACTGGTTGCTGCTGCTTTGAAATGAGGAGAGGCGAGTTTCGGTCTAAATCAGATGTAACATAAGCAGGTTTGGTGCGGTCTATGCTTACCTCGGATCTCCTTCCAGAGATCTCTAAGGTAAGAGTTTTATCATTTCTCTGCAAAACCTTGTAAGGACCAGTATAAGGTGGTTGCAGAGACCGTCGGACGGTGTCGTCACGCAGGAAAACATGCGATGCATTTGAGAGTTCTTTGAAAACAAACGTCTTTGGTTCCGTGTGGCGTGTTACCGGTACAGGACGCAGTTCAGACATCTTTCGCTTTAGCCGTGCAACGAAATCGTCGTCAACGGGTTTAGAAAAATCACTAGGCACCAAAAACTCGCCTGGTAGGCGTAGCGTTTCTCCGTATAAGGCTTCTGCGACCGAGTGATTCAAGTCTTCCTTGAGTGCCGACCTGATGCCTAACAGAACAAATGGAAGAGCGTTATGCCAAGAAGTCGCGTGGCACATGAGTGCGGCTTTTAGATGACGGTGAAATCGTTCTACCATCCCATTGGCTTGGGGGTGGTAGCTCGTTGTACGAACCCGTTTCGTGGCGCCTAGATCCATTAGCCTGTTGAATAAATGAGATTCAAACTGACGTCCCTGATCAGTTGTAATAGTAGTCGGTACGCCAAAACGGGAAATCCAACCGTGTATGAATTTACTAACGACCTCTTCGGCTGTGATCGAAGTCATCGGCCAAACTTCCGGCCAGCGTGAAAAACGATCGATCGCGGTGAGACAGTATGTGAAACCGTTGGAAAATGGCATGGGACCTATGATGTCGAGGTGTACGTGACGAAATCGACCGGATGGAGTGGTGATGTTGCCGAGTGGGGAGGTAACGTGGCGAGTAACCTTGCACTTTTGACAAGCGATGCACTCACGTGCCCAAGTGCGGCAGTCTTTAGCCATGCCGGGCCAGACGTAGCGGTCAGCTACCAGGCGTGCCGAAGCGCGAGCGCCGGGATGACTTAATCCGTGCAAGCGCTCGAATACGGCCCGTCGGCACTGCTCTGGCAGGAATGGTCTGGGTTTGCCTGTCGAAACGTCACAAAGAATGGAGATGTTGGAACCGGGTATGAGAGTGGGCTTGATTTTGAGGGATGGATACTGTCCGGCAATTTCGACAACGTCCGCCACTTGCTGAGCTTTTGCCAGGGACGCTAAATCGTCCTCAAGCGAGATGGTCTCAACGCGGGACATCGTATCGGCGACGACGTTGTCTTCTCCCTTAATATGTTTAATGTCCGTGGTGAACTGTGAGATGAAGGTGAGTTGATTGAGTTGAGGTGGGGGCAACTTTTCGCGGCGTTGGATGAATGCGTAAAGTAATGGTTTATGGTCGGTGAAAATGGTTGTATGTTGCGCCTCTAAAATGTGCCGGAAATGTTGAACTGCTGCGTATACTGCGAAAAGTTCGCGGTAATACGCAGGCCATGTAGTTTGGTTCGGCGTCAGCTTTTTGCTGAAAAATGCGAGGGGTTGCCAACCGTGATGCGACCACTGTTGTAAGCATGCCCCAACATGAGTGCTGGAGGCGTCTGTGTACAAACCTAAACGAGCACCTCGTTTAGGATGTACAAGTAAAGTGGCCTCCGAGAGTGAATCCCGACAAGCGTAGAAAGCACGCTCTAACTCGGGCGTCCAAGGCATGTCCTTTGTACCTTTTAAGTTCGTCGCCGTCAAGAAATCGACTAGCGGAACTTGCATTTTGGCAGCGTTGGGAAGGAACTGACGGTAATAATTAACCATGCCAAGAAATCTTCTAACGCCTTGTGCAGTTTTTGGCAGAGGAAATTCTCGAAGAGCTGAGATTTTGTCCTCTGGTGGGCGAATACCATCCTTGGAAACCTTGTATCCAAGGAAGATAACCTCGCTAGCGCCTAAGACGCACTTCTCTACATTGACAACAACGCCGTAGTCAACGAGACGTTGCAGGACGATGCGCAGATGTTTCGTGTGCTCCTCAGGATCACGCGAGTAGATGAGGATATCGTCAATATACGGGAAACAGAAATCAAGTCCCCTGAGGATCTCGTCTATGAAACGCTGGAACGTCTGGCCTGCGTTACGTAACCCGAACGTCATAAAGGGGAATTCGAAAAGGCCGAAAGGAGTAGTTATGGCTGTTTTGCATACGTCCTCACTAGCAACAGGAATTTGTTGGTACGCTTTCACCAGATCTAGCATGCTGAAGATCGTTGAACCAGCTAAATTATGGCTAAAGTCCCCGATATGACGCACGGGGTACCGATCTGGCACAGTGCGAGCGTTTAAGGCTCGGTAGTCGCCACATGGTCTCCACATCCCGTTCTTTTTAGGAACGAGATGCAGAGGCGATGACCAGGAGCTGCTAGACGGACGTGCGGTACCTGCAGACACCATGTCAGCAAATTCCTTCTGGGCAATTAGTAATTTTTCCGGCGCAAGACGGCGCGGGCGTGACGTAACGGGTTGCCCCTCTGTTGTCGTAATGTAATGCATAGTGCTATGCTTAATGGTACGACCAAGAGCTGGAGGGCGGGTTGCCTCAGGGAATTCCAAAAATATTTGATTAAATGATGAATCTAATGAAGGTTTTTTGATCGTTCTTATGCTCGGCTGTTTAATATTGCGGTCAACTCCTGATGCCGAAAGACTAGTTAGCTCGTCGCGGAGTGTGCCGCTGCGGCAATCAGGTAATAAATGGTAAAACGATAGAAAATCTGACCCGATTATGGGAACGTCGACATCTGCGATGATGAAGTCCCAGCGAAATTGACGTCGCAGTCCAAGGTCTAGACTCAGTTTGATATTTCCGTATGTGTGGATTGAGCTACCGTTTGCAGCAGACAGGGATAAACCGGTGTTGGTATAGCGACCGTTTAGTAATCGACGTGGAAAACAACATATGTCTGAACCGGTATCTATCAGAAAACTTACTCTAGAATGCCGGTCAGAAACGAAAAGTCGATGGCTTGAAAGGGGGCGGTCGGTACTCGCCACTACCGACCGCTGCTCCAGTTTAAATGGCTGCTATGAGAATTCCATTTGCATCTACGCTCGCATTTGTTGGCGCTGGCACCAAAATGGCAGTGATACCAGCAAAGATCGCGATGGCGTTGACGCGAAGAGTTCTGCTGACAGGTATCTTGACTGTCTGCGCGTTCGCGTGAGCCATCAGAGCTTCTACGTAGACTCTCGAGGGTTGCGACAGCTTGCGTCAGCGCATCGATCCGATTTTGCAAGGCGGCGTAGTGATCTTGAATAGCGCTACCAGCAGCATCAGGTTCATGAGCGTTTGTAGAATTGTCCATATTAAAAATTTAATTAATTCAAATTAAATGGTCAGGGCGCAAAAGCAAAATACACCAGAAAAAATATAAATAAGCAGAGAAGTTTAAAATTTATGAATATAACTGTATGCTAAAAATAAAATAAAAATGAAAACAGCATTTGTATGTAGAAGTAATAAAGTTTAAAAAAAAATAATAAAGTTGAAATTTAAACGCACACAAATCGCGACATGTGTGAACGCGGCCTAAAAATAAAACAAAAAATCACTTTTTTTCTGTCGTGGTCTTCGGTAGTTGACAAACGTTGATGGTTGCCATGGCAACGTAGGTTACGAAAAAAAAAAAATGAAACTGTCACCGAGGTTTCCTGGATCTCTGATGTAGGATAAGAAGGAGCTGATCACTCACCCTTTGCTTTCGACTCGCAGTCTAAGAAAATTATACTTGTTGTGCCTTACTGGGTCGCTTGGAAGGGTCTTTTCAGGTCGGAGATCCCTTCGTGAGCGACGTGGTATATGTGTAGGTACTCGTGTCTGGTACCTACTTTAAAACTTGAGAAAAAGTCGGTGGTCACCAATTTGGGAGCGCAGCTCTATCCCTTAACTGATCTACAAAAGAAACTCTTTCTTTGTGCTTAGTTGACTGGATGTATATTTTACAACATGATAACAGTAAACTGGTGAGATGAATAATAAACAGTGACGGATGACAATGACATAATTATTTACAAGCATAGAGAATATGGATGAAACATTGGTTGTCGTTAGTATGAACAAGATGAGTGGGGGATGATGGTTCGCCACAAACATTTAGTTGATAATGATTAACATTTAATTAAGTTGATATTAAATAAGCATTTGAAAGGGCAATATTTTATAATTACCACCAACCAACTTATTCAAATTGCAGCAGTAAAACTGTTGTTACAGTTTCAGGTTATAAACATATTTTGGCACAACACTATCATAACCTTTTTAGAAGGTGTTTTACCGTAATAATTCAATAAATTTAGGTACGAGTTCGACAAACAGCGTGTAAAATTGATTTTCTGGATAATTTATTAGTCATAATAGTGCCCAGAAGTCTACAATGAAACATAATGATTTTCCGAATGGTAGGTGACCGCATTTGATTCACATTCCGGCACTACACAAGAGATTGTTATACATTAAGGTAAACATTCACAATCACATAACCAAATTTATCACACCTTTTTCATAAAAAAATAATCATAAAACTTTGGGAGCTGCTACCGATGTTTACAATGTCATATTATACGTCAAAATAAAACAAACCATAACCAAACCACCAAATATACGTATCAAATTATTGGTTTTAATTTGGTACAGTAGAAATAAACCAGTGACGTAAATAAACCACTTTGATAGAAGAAAACTTGCAACAATTTCTTATATTTTATCTCTCTTTAACTAATATTCTTTTTGCCGTTGAGTAAGGAGCGTAACACTATGAAAATTACTTTTTATTTTAGCCTGGCTTATGCTTTCATCCTTATTCTGAGACCCTCGCATTTCAATGGGTTAGGCATGGGTTAGGTAAGGAACCTAGCAAAGATGTTGGAAACGAACCTAAGTTATGACGATTTACGAGCTGGGAAGGCGTTTCTAAATCAAGTTTTTGCTGAAACTACATAGGAATAATGATAATAAAGTAAATTAAATTCTGGTAATTTGAATTTGATTTAAAAGTTATAATGAGGGGTTTTCAAAGTGACAGAAAAGAAAAAAAAAAGTTTCATAATACGCCGGTAGATGGCGGTGTCTAAAGCAATATAAGAGAAATGGGAGATCGAATATTGACTGAATCTTTGGATTGCATCATTTTCTGCTAAGTATAAATCTTAATTTCACCTACTCCGTCACTGCCTCAGTTAAATTTTAATTTTTATGTTTCATTTTGAGCTATTGAATCATTAATTTCAGCTTGACCTATTGACCTATTGCAGAGCGCCATCTGGTAGCAGCTTAATAAAACTTGTTTTTTTCTTCTGAGCTGTTAAATTGAAAACCTCTCATTAAAAAGATATTAAATATTAATTGCTTTTCACTAAAAACCAGGTGGTGGCGCAGAACAAAGAATCCGATTTGCACGACTGACAGATGACTGTCCCTGTCTCTTCGTATGCAATCATTGAACTTCTGTCACTGTCCACCAAAACTTCAGATGCTGCGAGAGGCTCGTAGAGGGATGACGTGTACGCCGGTTCTCCTACAGGTCACGTGGTCTTTGATAAATCTCGACGTCAGACGCATAAGGTCGGATGTGTGATTTTGCTACTTTTCAGGAGAGCGTTTAGAAAATTGTTGTTTTAATCCGATCAGATATACGAAATCTAGAAAGTTTATAGTCCACCTATTACTTTTATTTCGTAATTCGTTTATTAAGCTACAGTTAGGAATAAAATATTTTATTACTACCATACAAAAAATAGAAAATATGTGCATTTTTTTAAAACAAACCCAAGATCCGACCCTATGCTTGTATAAAATATTTTTTTTTGACATCCGGTAAGAAGTATCTGAAATACAACTTTATGCCTCTAATAAAATAGCAATGTTTTGTGATAGATCTTGACATGCACTCTTATAAATAACTAACAAAAGGTCGTATTTTTATTTAGACGCCGTTAGTTATTAAATAAATAGCTCTGTAACAAATAGGATCATATTTTTAATCAACTAAAAAAATATTTATTTTAAACAAAAATAAACTTTTCAATATCAAAATATCCCTCTCTTAATATCAATATATATAAAACTCTTCCGTTACTGACTGACTGACTGACTGACTGACTGACTGACTGACTGACAGACAACGCAGAGCCGAAACTACTGGGCGTAGCGGGCTGAAATTTTGCATGTAGGTTCCTGAGGGAGTGTAGGTGAGCACTAAGAAGGGATTTCCCGAAATTCCCACGGGAACGGGAATTTTGTGTTTATGAGAAATCTGCGCGGGAAAAACCGCGGGGCAGCCTCTAGTCTTAATATAAAACGTTAATCTCAGGGCTAAGTAAGTTTTAAAACAAATAAATAATATATAAAAAAAATCAATATAGGATACAAGCATCTTGGGAATGATGAATATAGGCTAAAGTGCTGATTGAAAGAGTGATTGCCCAAACGGAAGAGAAAATTTGGAATGTGCAGTGCAAGAAGGTTTCAGAAATAGAATGGGATGTACGGATCAAATCTTCTCGTTGCGAGCCATTGTAGAAAATCATCTCGCAAATAACCAGAAAGTATTCTACGCTCCCGTAAGGTTAGAGAAGGCCTATGACGGTAGTAAGGGAACATTTGTAGGTGACACTTTCTGTGTATGGGATGGACAGCCATCGGGTGCAGGTGCTGAGTGAGACTTCTCTTCGAGAACTCTAGTACATTGTGTCAGGGTGTACGGAGCCTACACAGACTGGCGGCATACGGCGTATCTTAAAGATGACCAGCCAGAAACCTATAGAGACGCAGATTATACATAGAAAATGACGTTGGATTGGTCATGTATTTAAGAGACCCGACGATCACATCCCTAAACAGACTCTGATATGGCACGCATCAGGTAGCAGAAGGCCAGGTGGCCCTCGCATCACCTGGAGGCTATCGGTTAAGAAAAAAATCGCAAAAACAATTCTTAAATGGCGGGATCTGGAGCAGGCAGCCCAAAACCGTTATAGATGGAGTAAAATACTTCGAGTCATTTGCCTCTGATGAGGAGGGGTGATGATATCATTACACAGACTGGTTAAACATCTCAACGGGTTTCAGATTCAGATAGGGCTGTGTTGCATCGCCACTCAACTTGTTCATGGACTGTTGTTTATGAGATTTTAAAGAGAACAAACATGAAATGAGAATGAGAGTTGCTCGTCAAATGGCTTCTGCTGAAGATCAAGTTCTGCTTGCTTCATAGACGTATAAGTTGAAGGAGAAGAAAACTCTCATGAATGCATTGCTTTGAAAGAAAGTAGTGAAAGTTAAATGATTAAATGTTAGATAAAAATTATCGTTGTTGACGAAGAGATACAATGACTCTAAAAATGCTGCGATTGAGGCCCAGAAAATAGAACAAGTGACTGAGTTTGTCTATTTGGAATGTATCTTTACCAGCGATGGTATGTGTTAGGCGGACATAAAAAATAATAGTTAAACGGGAAACAAAGTTAACGTCGCCTTGAATTTGTTTGTCGCCAGCCATATCCTGTCTCAAAGGGCTCACCTGGTTGTGAGCTACAGTATATTGGTGATGTATGGAAATGAAACTTTAGTGTAGCAGAAGAGAAATGAAAGTAGAATTAATGCTGTGGAGATGAGGTCTTTAAGGATTATTGTGGGTGTAGTGAACAAGATTGAAAACAGTATTCTTTGGTGGTTTGTTTGTTTTTAAAAGTTCATTTATTTCATTATTTTTTACAAAGTTTACAGCCAGTGTAAGTTTCAATATCCTAGGCTAAAACAAAACTTTGGTGGTTTGGTCACATAGAAAGGATGATGATAGAAGATTTACGAAAGTAATTTACAAAGCAGATGCGAAAGGCACGGTTGGAAAAGGAAGGTCACGGAGAACGTTTACCGACCAAATTGGTGGCATGCTCAAAAATGGTCGCGTGAATTGTTCACGAAATTAAAAAGTTTTTACCGTAGAAAAAGCAGAACATTTAACCTACTTACTTATGGGAAACAGGCGTGATTTAATGTATTTGTGCACGTATTCCATTAAATTTATACATTAATGAAAATCTTGTAAATAATACAAATGAATAAATGAAAATAAAATACAGAAAAAAAATATTGTGTCTGTTTGGTCGCCTACCCTTCGAAAAAAGGTACCAACCTTAGTATTTTTGCAGATAAGGATTATAATTAGATATCAAATTTACCTTACTTAATAAGTAATAGTTAATTAATCACCTAAATAAATATCCACCTATACCCATCTCTTTAAACAATACAAACATGGAGAGAAAAGCGCCTGAGTGGCTGGCAGTTGTGCGGCCTAAAACTTACCAAACGCCGAAAGACCGATCCGAACTTGACTTACTACCTCCTTAAGCCGTAAGGTGCTACTGTCATAATATTGCTTGTCCATATACTTTTCAAGGTTACTCAAAAAAGTACATTTTGTTCAAAGCTTATGGTCGTAACTTTGGATAAAGCCACAATCGCTCAATAATTCATAAGAGGCATAAGGCTGTATGTAGCTTTACTGCTTAAGAAATTATTATTTTTGAGGGTGAAGAAGAGGCATAATGTCTCAAACTTGAATACGAATCTGTTTAGCTATATTTTATTGTAAGCATAATGATGTAACTATTGTTATGACCGGTGTTTCTCGATGATTTTTTTAATGGAATAGTGTCAGTTGGGCAGATATGATCTAATACTTGTAGAAAATTATAGAAAAAGACAGATACGACATTATGCTACAGCATTATATCTGCATCTGAAAGACATAGAAATATGTTTGTCAGTTATATGGAAAGAGCTAGACGAGCTTAGAACGTCGGTGTAAAAAAGTGATTTTGGGTGTAAACTCAGATCCGACCTTATGCTTCTGACGTCGAGAAATATTCGACCTAGGGTAAACTGCCCCATGATTGTCACTTTTACAAATTTCTCTTGGCTAAATTTATAACTGCAAAATAAAAATGCTAAATCGTCAAAGTATGGTATTGTTGTTTTGTGCGTATAACCATTTAATATTGATATTTTAATAGAAACTTTCAAACCATAAACCAAATATTGGCACCCTCCGCTTTAATCAGTCATTAGTTTAATATTGCGTTAATAGTTTAATAAAATAATGTATTATAATGACATGATTTTTGTACTTAATGCTGTAAAATGACAAAAATCATTATTTTCAGCATCTAAATAAAACCATGACAATCTTGAAGGTTGACAATGATCGTGTAGTTTACCCTATATAAAATATAAACAAAACAGCAGCGGAACGGAATCTGTGGAGTCGCCTTTGCCTCAACTTACAGATGTCATTATGTCAAAAATTCTTATTAAGTGAAATAAAAATTTAATTAAGCGCTTTCGAAAATACTTAATTATTATAACCACAAAGTAGTCAAAACAAAAATTAAGTTGGAAACTAAATCCTGACTACAAGGAATAACGCTCTAAAGAAAAGTATTAAGCAAGATAATTTTTAGTACTATTACTGTTGTTTGACTGCTCCGTGGCTCAGTTGGCAGGGGTGTGTACTGAGAAGCGTGTGCACCTGGGTTCGATTCCCGGGCGGGGCGAATATTGTGATATGATAAATATCGATGTTTGTTTCGGGTCTAGGTGTGATGTTTGTCTCTGTGTGTGTTTCGGGCATCCAAGATACAGGTTCTTCCTAGTTAGGGGCTCTGAGTGTGATGTGTTATTACATATTTATTATTATTATTACCATGTATTAGTAAAGATTTACTTATAATACTGCGTTCATCCTAACAAATGAATGCCATACTTTTCTAATATAAAGATATTAAAAAGCAGAAATTGAGGTTATAAGAATGGTTTTTTTTATGTAGCATCTAAAGTTTTAACTGCTGGAAACCTACCCTATTTCTCCAATTATTTCTATTCCTGCATTGTGTCACCTTTTGCCAGTTCTCAAGATTGGAATCAAGATGGCCTCGCCAACGACTGCGATGCCGGTATGGATGCAATTAAAATCGGAATGCAATTAAATTAAACTAATAACTTAAACTTTCAGTGCAGTCTTTTTTTGTATGGTTTTATAAATTTACTATTTCTTTATATTTAAAAGGAAATTTGCCCTTTCCGACTAAGGATTTGTTTTTTTTTTTATTTCTTTAATTTGATAGAAAATGTGTAGATTCGTATGAAGTTCGTAACTTTGCATAAAGACCTAAAGTTCTAGGTAAATTATACGTAGATATGCCACCCCTCCTCTGCACTCCTAATACGCTGCGCTAAACGCCATCACGGTTTGTCGACTACTGATGTGAATGAGTCGACGTCATAGCGAATGAGATGTATTGAACGCTAAAGTTGTGCCAGGCCTTCAGACGTCCACTCGGAACGTTTTATGCTGAAGTCAAAGTAAACGTATAGTTTGTGAAACAATCACCTCTCTATATGTATGAAACCATTTGTAAAATGACATTCAAAAACAACCTTAGCCACTGCTTTATACCTATATTTACTTATCTTATAAAACTGCATCTCTCTTTACAGGCCGGCTTGGTATCAGAAGGAATTGAATTTAATCTAGGTACATCCATATGATTACTTCCCTACAACATGTTCAGAAACGACAAATTAGTGGCCTATATAAAGAAACCTGTATCATTGTGTGCATCTTAATTTGTACTTGACTTTGTCGATAACTAAACTTTAATTACGTTCAAATTTAGAACTCAAATTATACATGTTAAACAATGAACTTTTAAAATGAAATATAATAAAAAGAGTCGCCTTCGCAGAAAATTGCGTTCGTTCGATATTAGTTCAGACGAGATGACGTCACACCCACACCCATCCGAGTAAAAATTGCAACTTTTAGCGGTGTGCACTAACTAACTTAAATTCTTATGATCATCGTATGTAATTACAATATTATTAGCATTAATCTTACATGTGCTAAAAAATAAAATATTCTGATTCAGTAATAAATAGTCTGATTTTAATAATTAAAAAAGATAATTAATAATAAAAAAAGTTTTGTCATGAATAATAATTATAATTGGCGTGGTTGATAATTATTTTGAATTTTTCATAACTATCTACATATTTATATTGATCCTCATTCGTCGACTCCACTCCTTTTCTGTTCGAGTTGGTCTGCGACTCGGCGCGAGCGAAACGAAAAATGAGTCAGTTGCGGAGAGCTTTTGGTCTCAGATCCGTACAATATTTTTTTTTTTTAATTTTGCTAAACTCCGCTTAAGAAAACAAAGAATTAAACCTATGAACAGAAGACTTGAATACCTATCAATATATATAAAACTCTTCCGTTACTGACTGACTGACTGACTGACTGACTGACTGACTGACTGACTGAATGACTGACTGACTGACTGACTGACAGACAACGCAGAGCCGAAACTACTGGGCGTAGAAAGCTGAAATTTGGCACGTGGGTTCCTTGGGGAGTGTAGGTGAGCACTAAGAAGGGATTTCCCGAAATTCCCACGGGAACGGGAAAAAACGGGATTTTTGTGTTTATGAGAAATCTGCGCCGGTGAGACCGCGGGGCAGCCTCTAGTTAAGAAATAAACTACTGACTTGGCTGTATGGACGAAGTTACTTTGCCTGCCCAGAAAAAAAAACTGAAGTCCTGTCGATGTTGGGGAGTCGATTTTCAACTAATTTTCATCCAAAAAATCCAATCTAATGGTGAAATAAATCTTTAGGAGTAAATCTTTTTCTGTATACCGTTTATAATTCTGTTTTTGAGTTCCTGAAACAACTTAAAAATGGCTAGCGTTTCGTACCAGATAGCCAATCTTTTGGAGAAGGTAAGCAAAGCAAATTTTATTTTCTTTTGCATGCAGAATCATCTTTCTTTCCGTCCGGCAGCATTTTGCCGGTGTGTTTTGTGTTTGTTGAATCCGGCTGTCTCACTTTGTTTTGCAGATGACTTCGAATGACAAAGACTTTAGATTTATGGCAACAAACGATTTGATGACGGAACTGCAAAAGGATAGCATCAAGCTCGATGATGACTCTGAGAGAAAGGTGGTGAAGATGCTACTTCGTTTGCTGGAGGATAAAAATGGAGAAGTTCAAAACTTGGCAGTGAAATGGTATGGATAAATTATCAGTATTGAATATAAGATCAGTACCTATATGCTCTAATATATTTTGCTATTTTGTGTTATTTATTTCAGCCTAGGTCCACTGGTCAACAAAGTAAAGGAGTATCAGGTGGAGGGAATAGTGGAGACTTTATGTGCTAACATGCTATCTGACACAGAACAGCTAAGGGACATTAGCAGCATTGGTCTAAAAACAGTGATATCTGAATTACCGCTGGGATCCAATACTCTAGCTGCCAATGTTTGCAAGAAAATCACTGGTCGCCTTAGCAGTGCTATAGAAAAGGTAACTATAAAGAAATAATGATGGCAATAAGCTGGGCTGTCTCCATCCCACAACACTCACCCACCACATCCATCCAATTAATATATCATCATGTTAGTTAGCAGCTCAAGTATTCTAAGCAAAAATTTATAGTAATTGGAAAGGGCTGTGAGTTGAACCAAATAAAATTATTATAATGTTCCCAGTTTTTGTCTGACTGTGTAACATATATGCATAATCAATATGCATTGATGATTAGAAAGTAAATGCATTGAACCATTGCCTTGTGAAAGGGAAGTATGATAGTGGATAATACCTTAGGATTAAGGGGCTAAAATTTGGAAAACAGCGCAAGGAGTGTTCGTATTAGGGACTATATTAACACTTTAAAATAAGACAGAAAGCTAGTTTTTTTTTCGTAGCTTCTCAAAAGACTGAACTACTTTTATAGGAGGTTTTCAAATAAAAAAACTAAATGGTTTTCTTACAAAAAAATCATAAAGTTCATCAAAAACAGCTTTTACTGTAAACTATTGTTTACTAGTTAAAAAGTAAGTTGAAGCAAAACAAAAATTCTATCACAAACTAGACACTCTGTTTAACTTTGTGAGGTAATAACAAAAATATACATGTTCATTTTCATCTGGTTTTAATTGCTTAAACTTTACTAAAATTTCGGCGGGAATTCTCCATAGTAAAATGTATGGAGGAATCCAACGGCCGGGCGGCAGATTCGATAAGCAGAAACGGGCGCCAGTACGCCTCCGGTCTTGAGGCGGAGCGTACGTCAGTCGTGCTTTGGCGCGCGATTTTAAGACTATTTATTATTGTTTGCGCAAGGTTTGCGCAGTGAATGAGAATTCTTTTTTAGTTTGGAAAAAGTAAGTACATTTTATTATTATTATATTAATAAATTTGAGCAATAGTAGACGTAAGTTTCTGTGATTTTTTAATATCAAATATCCCTACAGATTTATATTCCGAGGGGCAAAAGAAAGCACTTATTTTTACTCAGTTTAAAAACGATATCATAGTACAGCTCTTAAAAATATCGTATTTTTTAAATTGGGTTGTTTTCTATAGGTATCTTTCTATTTTAAATTCAGAGCAATAAACTTTTCATTCTTTTTATTTACTTTACGACTTGATATGTAGGGGTCATTGACCTTAGTAGGATTACCAGTCACACCTCTGTATCTACTTACAGCAGTGTCATCGGCTGTCATGTACCTATCAGGAAAAATAAAAACGTAGTGCTTCTATTACTCTATCGTACACCTTTATAGTAATTATTTTTTTCGCTACTTTACACAATGAAACTACAATAGGTATGGACGTAGGTAGGCAATGTTTGGTTGCAAAAGGGTTTCGTATGAAAAACATAACTTTTAGGGGATATCTCTCAAACAAACAACAGAACAAATTTAGGTGTAAGTACTATAATAATAATAACTTATTATGCAATATGCAAGCCCGACCTGACATACGCGATCCTTTATCGTTGCTTGAAATTCAACACCTCGAAAAAGGTTTTTGCACATTTTTATAAAGATAATACCTATATTGAACTTCAATTTATTTGAAAATGATGAACATAAAAATTAATAAAAAGTTACTTTCTTTAAAAAAATAAAAGGTAAATTTAACAGAGTCAATCAATGTAATTTATTTTATTATAAAGTTATATGAATAACTGCTTGCCAGTTGTATTAAAAAAACAACCCAGTAAGATTAAAGTTAAGCTCGGAAAGTAACTTTTATTCTATTTATAAAAAATGCAAGAATAGGTAAAAGGAAATGAACGTCTTTCTATGCTGCAAGAAAAGTTAAATATCCAAGACGCCACCGCTACAAAGGTATTTTTTATTAAAATGACCAACTTAAAATATGAATTTACACGATTATTATTATACTACCTACTGAAGATTCCTCTGTATCATGTTACTTTAGTTTTTCATCGTTAAAAGAACGCCAACTTGTTTTATTTTTTGAAGATCTTTCTATTATTGTATTAAACTTGTGTGCCTAGCCTAAGTAAGTAAGAACAGGCCCTAAGAAAAGTGCTTCGGGGTATCGATACTTTTGTTTCTTGTTTTTTTTAATAACTTTTCCAATTATTGTATTAAATTTGTGTGCCTACCAAAAGTAAGAAAAGTTAGTACTATATATAGGACCTTAGAGAAGTACTCGATAGATACATTAAAGTATCGATACTTTTGTTTCGATACTACTCATCATGAGTCACAAGCAGCAATTAAGAATCCGTGGCGACATTTATACAACTAATTTAAAGATATTGGTCCTTAAACAGCTGTACAAAAGTATCAAGTGATGATTATAACTTTATAAGGTTACTTTTTTTGGTTTTATACAGCAAAAACTTTATATCGACTGTATAAAATACTTACCGTAAACTGAAAGAATTAAAGCTGCGTATTTAAACACTACACTAAAACTCTTTGTTTCTTTTAACACTTTAATCTGTTAGATATCCTTGATGCTGTATAATGGCTGTACACAGGATAGGGTTATTCCTTTTTACAGCTTTGAGCTGCATTATTGCTTTCTTTATATATTTAGGCTTTATATTGTTATCAAATATCACTGCCATAGGACTTATTCTTATAGAGTACCTAAATACCTATTTAAAGAATTTAGTTTTTAAACGTATGTCTAGATGCGTATGTCTAGATGTGTATGTACTAATACTTAAAGAATATTTACGAAATGTAATACAGCATTAATCGTTTCATTGTTATCTGAAAAAACAATGTGTGATACTGGTATTTTGTTGTAATTTAATTTGTTTGCTGTTAAAATCATATTTTGGAAATATTTATGGAAGATAAGGAAAAGATCCGGTGCAGTGAAAGGCGAATAAAGATTGAATATTTAGCTATTAGAAACTGCGATATATCAAATGCAATGAAAAATCAAGTGCCGTCTACGCCCAACACAGTGGGTCCCGTAGCAGAGTTTTCAATTACTGACTTAATTAATTCCAAATATCCAAATTAATAAATATTAAATGTACGGAAAGGTTGAAGATTGTTTTATATCTCCGTAATAAGAGTAGGAGCTGGATGGTAAATAATAATATGAAAAAGTATACAGTTTAACTATCATGTTAAGAGTTCATACATTTTATACGGAACCCTAAAGTTAGTACACTTTTAGGTTTACAAATAGTCACCGTTATAATTATAATATAAAACCAACAGCTGTATTTAATAATTTCTAAATACCTTTGTACAGCATTTTGATTTAAAAAAACCTGTCAAATATGGTATAGGCTGTTAATTTAGTTTTCGCCATTTTTAAAAGAGAAAAGTAAATTTTGCAATACGTTTATTAATAAACTAGAGGCTGCCCCGCGGTATTTCCCGCGCAGATTTCTCATAAACACAAAAATCCCGTTTTTTCCCGTTCCCGTGGGAATTTCGGGAAATCCTTTCTTAGTGCTCACCTACATTCCCTAAGGAACCTAAATGCCAAATTTCAGCTTTGTACGCCCAGTAGTTTCGGCTCTGCGTTGTCTGTCAGTCAGTCAGTCAGTCAGTAACGCAAGAGTTTTATATATATTGATAACGAAAATTTAGAGATATGATATGAATGATAATGAAATGGTTCTGTAAATCAAAATCTGTTTATGAGTTTTACGCTTTTTATTCATATTTTTTCAGAATTATAACCTTAAAAAAATCTAACTCTCCGTATTTTAAGTTGTTTCCATCGCTATTTTGTTCTTGTTTTAGTGGCGCGTTGATTTTGAGACGTAAAACTAATAGCTTTTTGCAATAAAATTTGCTTCCCACTTCTTTCACACTTGTTACACAATTCTCAAACACTAAATTAAATGAATATGTCGTTTAAGTTTATGATTTATTCGCCATTACAGTGATCATATATTCTCAATAAGCTTCACCCATCTTTGAGTAAAAAATTTAAGACAAATCATTTTAATTCGTCGCGTATTCTTTTAAAATTCAAAAATGATAAGTACTCGATTCTTTACAATACACTTTAAAGATAATAATTATAGAGTTAAAGTTTACATGTACACCAAAATAACGCTCTACAGCAGCTCTTATACAGTTTATTACTTGCTTATACAGACATTATACAGCTGTGATAACGCATAAAGCTGTAAAAAGTGGGCCCTTTTAGGGTTTATAAGGGCTTTATAAGCGCTTATAACACCGACTTTTAATCCGAATTTGATTCTTTAAGTGTGTCCGCGAACTAAAATGCAGCTCTTAAACAGCTTTGTTTGCTGATCGATACTTTCTATTATCTACCATATATAATATGAAATATTATTAGGTTTTGTAAGTTTATTTAGCGTATTTAATGCTAGTGCTACCCGCACATAAAACAAATAAATTTCGTGGATAATTTAATGAGTGGTTTTCAATTATTTGACATATAAAAAAACAAGTTTTATTACACCGCTATGGTATGGCGCTTTGCAAAAGTCAATAGGTCAAGTTGAAATCAATCATTGAAAGCAAAACATAAAATTGAAACTCGTCACGCGTCAGTCGGATAGTTATTTTTTTGTTTTGTTATAAACTTTTCAAGTCAATTTGAACTGACTTGAATTACTATCCTATATCTATTACTTTAGACAACGCAATCTACGGGCATATTATGAAACTTATTTTTTTTTTAAATGTCACAATGAAAATCCCTCATTAATTCATAGTTGTTTTTTACAGAAATCAGAATCATCCATCCCCCCCGCTGATAAGAATTTATCACACCTTTATGAGGCCTACTGCAGTTCCTAATGTAAAACTGGAGTAGACGAGTGGAGTCGTCATGTCGTCATGTTAAATATTAAATCTATTGTAATTTAGGGGATATTTTTATTATATTTTATTGTAGTTAAAATTTTAAATTAATAAAATATTTACGTGTGAGTATTTACTTAAATGAAATACCTATTTTGAGAAAAAAATAAAAAAAAACCTAAAAGCTGATTTAATATATTGAAATCACTCTCAAAGCCTAAAAATCAAGTAAAATCGTAAATTTTTTATTAGTGGCAATAATTGTTTCCTATCTTATACCAGTTGTAATTAATTGAAAATATAATATTCAAATGAGTCTTTAATTTTTACCTTTAATGTAATCAAAAAGTCATAACCAACTTTTTGTATTTTTGCAGTGTTGAACTCTGACCGACGATCCTTTTTAACCGACTTCATTAGTTAAAATAAACTTACTTTACCTTTTATTTAGTAGATTATGAGTAGGTAAGATATTAAGTTAGATAGTTAAAGTTCTGAACATATTTTTTTATGTTTCTAATAAATTATGTATAAGTATCAACAATAAGCAATTTTTACTAAAATAAAACCTATTAGGCAGTAAAAAAATTATATAACATCGATAAATCATATTATTTCGTAATCACAATTCAATAAACCCATAAATCATAGTAACGATACACCCAAGTTAATTCGCGCGAAAAATCAGATTTAAATATCGCGCCAAGAAATGTTCGCAACTTGGCCGCGTAACATTGAGCGCTAGGGTCGCGCGAAATCGGCGTTCAAATAAATAAGGCCTAAGCCTTAAGCCTTCTTCTCATAGGGTATCATAGTGGGTACAGATCTGTAAACACTACAATACCCTGCTAAGCAGAAAAGGTGTTAATAACAGTATTTTTGAATGAAAATGATGAATGAATTAATGTTTAAACATTCATAAGTATTTTATTTTTAGCAGGAAGATGTCTCTGTGCAACTAGAGGCACTGGACATCCTTGCAGATCTGCTCAGTAGATTTGGAGGGCTACTTATCTCCTTTCACCCAGTGTTGCTGAATGCTCTCTTACCACAGCTTGCATCTCCTCGACAGGTAACTTAACAGTTCAGTAAGTTACAAAAAAATATCTAGGAAAATCTACTAGAAAATATGAGGTGCTTAATAAATTTTACTGTACTGACATTAAAGCAAACCCAATTTTTGTTTAAAAAAAACAGTTTTTTTTTAATTTATAATACTCATTATTACGGTTTAAATTGCAAAAGAGTGTGAGAAAAACTGCTAATGAGTGTTTGATGAAACTGAATTTATTGCAAGGCAATACAAAGTTTGCCAGCTGGGCTGTGGAATTTATAAATGTTTGATTTTAGGCCGTACGGAAGCGCACCATAGTAGCTTTGTCTCACCTGGTGATGTCATGCAATGCTGCACTCTACAACAAGCTTATTGACCATCTGCTGGAAGGGCTCGGCACTGCCAACTCCTCAAATGTCAGCCGCACTCACATTCAGTGCATTGCTTCTATTTGGTAAGTTTATCCAGTTAAATAGCTAAAAAAAAATTGTTAAAACAATTAAAAAACAAGGAGACTATTTAAATACTTACCGTCCTATTCATAAAGATACAGTACATTTTAAGTAGCGTTACTGGAGGTCTACTTCTCTGGTTTGTTGTATGGTAAATACGTGATATCCAGTCTAAATTGACATACGTCAAAAACTAAAATGCTCTTTAACTTTTTATGAATATGAGGGTTACACTGTAGAAAACTACAATTTTAACAATAATTTAAATTTTATTTTACTTTACTGATCTTTTAAGTAATAAAACTTTAGTTTTAGAGTATGATAGCTCATGTTTGCAGCCCCATTACCTCCCATTCCCAGTTTTCTTCTGTCAGGCCGTTTTTAAAACCCTGTGTTCCAGTGGCAGAGATTATTGTTTTAATGTTGGTTCCGAAACCACGTGTTTTGTTAGCGGGCTTTAAAACAATAAAACAATAAACTTATAATAACCGTACAATGTTGCCGGGTGCCGGGCTTTAAGCCCACCCTTTTAACTAATTTGTGAACCTGGCATTGGCAAAATACTCCACAGAAGTGGAGTCCAGTCCATTAAATTAAAATAATAATAATCCAGTGGCAGAGCATTTTATAATGATTCACAATTGTAGATGTAGAATAATAATTTCAATGTAAATTTCAGACCTGATTTAAATCGGGCCTGACAGCCGACAAGTGGGAACGGAGAGTTGGCGACACGCATTTCAACTTACATTATGTTTGTTGGCTCAGGTCAGGGGGCAGAATAGTACAATGCCTATTCATTCAGCGTACACTTTTGTCTATGGTTTACGAGCCTGTAATATAAAAAAACGAGAGCTCTTTTACAATACAGAAAAACTTTTTATAAAAAAATTAAACCACCGAAAAAACTGAAAAGCATTAAATAATACGAAAACATTTTCTATTAGGCCTTAATTTATTTTGGATTACCAAGAAATTTTAAGTCGGCGTCACACTACACAAGCAAATTAATTATCTACGTAAAGCGCGATGCGCAGCGGCACACGTTTTTCGGTTATTTCTTTGAATTTCAGGTAATTTAGTGATCGTTATTCGTTGATTCTGTGGCACCGACTCAAAATTTCTTGGTAATCCAAAATTACTTAAAGAAGTGAGTAAATTAAGGCCTAATAGAAAATGTTTTCCTATTATTTAATGCTTTTCAGTTTTTTCAGCGGTTAATTTTTTTTATAAAAAGTTTTTATTTTTTGCTTTTTAGTTTTTTTTGGGCTAATATTTTTGATCCCAGCTAATCACCCTTCAAAGGGTGGTCGCACCCCACAAGGTGGCCACACAACCTGGCGAAGGTTGAGGGACTAACAGGATGAGGTTCGATCACGACCGGTCGGTGAGGCGATTTGTGAGGGAGGCCTATGTCCAGCAGTGGACTACTATCGGCTGAGATTATGATTATTAACACTCATATAAAAAAGACACATAATTATACCTAGCCGTTTTCATGTAAATCACAACACGGCAATACAATCTGTGAGTGAACAATAAACTCACCCCTATTTTTCCACCCTTAGGGTTGGAATTTTATTTCCAAATTTTTATGGGACCAACTTCAAGGTATACCCTGTCGATTAAAAAAAGAATTATCATAATCGGTCCACACTGTACAAAGTTATGCGTAAAAAAAAAAAATACGCGACGAATTGAGAAACTCCTCCTTTTTGTTTTTTCGTCGGTTAAAAAGCCAAAAGTGTTATGCTGACGCTGTCCGTGATACAGTCACCGCAGTTGTATTGTAAAAGCACACTAGGTATCCGAACCTAGCAATCAAATGTATGCAGCAAACGCGTTGCTTCGCACACAGCTCAAGCTCGTGTACGTGCACGCGTACCATGCTTGTGGGAGTGCGATAAGACATGCTATTTGTACTGAGCGGTAACTGAGAGGTAACAGAGCGCGGGTAGGCCGTACTTTCAGGAGGCAGGTAGTGTCCTTACTCTAATATCCTGTGGTACAAGTGTCTTGTCTGATTGTCCGAAAAGTAAGATGATTCCGTGCTTCGGAAGGCACGTTAGGCTACGAACGCACAGGCGGTTTTATTTCCGCGCGGTGTCAAAGTTTGTTATTTAATTTTCAACCTTATTCATAGGCCCCGAACGCACAAGCGTGTTTTTACGGTTTTTTATCCGCTGGTGCGCACACTTCCATAGGATTCAATATGTTACATAAAATCCGCGCGGCAAAAAACCGCCTGTGCGTTTGAAGCCTTAAGCTGTTGGTCCCGGCCGCAGTAGTGTTTGTTAAAACCGCGGAGACAAACGGGCCCCTTGTCACAATAGTATGATAACATAAACTCGGCTAAACGTAAGCCCGGCTCTGATGAGTTGGTGCCTCTACCTTACCTTTCGGAGAATACAAAAGGCTTGAGATAATTGTTGTGTTGTGTGTGGCATGACGCAGTCGTCAGGCAGGGCACCGGTTCGGCGAGCAGCTGTGGCGCGTGGCGCCGGGCGTGCTGGCGCACTCGGCGGCGGCGGACGACGAGCTGCGCGAGCACTGCCTGCAGGCGCTCGAGGCCTTCGTGCTCAAGTGCCCCAAGGAGGTCGCGCCGCACGTGCCCACCGTCAGTACCGATTTATATTTGCAGATTCATTCCTCTTCTTTACCACCGGAAATACTTTTATTCCTATTTTCAAATCCCATATCTCATGTGATTTGGTTTAGAGTACATATTACATTTAAAAAATTGTGAACAAAAATTCTTGTTTTTCTTTGCAAAATGTTTATTTTCCATATTTTACGAAAATTTGTACCTAATGTTCGATGACGAACATAAACTTATACGTACTGAAAAGAGATACGAATACATGCAAAATCGTTCTTAAGGATAGGACCACTTTCCTACAACGCAACAAATTTTGAGGAGCACTCCATGTTCACATAGTTTATCTCTAACATACTGTCTGTGTTTGAAAAGATGAGTAAACGCAAAAACGGTATGTTTTATCGATGTTTGTTTCCAGTCTTTCGTCTCTGTATATGTTTCGGGCACCCTAAATACAGGTACTTCCTAGGTCTGAGTGTGATGTGTAAAAAAAAAAATCACGAGAATTATGTTCATATCCAGCTTCTTTACCACTGCAGATAATAAACCTTTGCCTCAAAATGATAACATACGACCCGAACTACAACTATGAGGACGAGGAGTCTGGGACCGGGGGAGGAGGCGGCGCGGAGGAGGACGAGGACGAGGAGATGGAGGAGGCGCCGGCCGAGCGCGAGCCCGACTCCGACTCCGAGGAGTACTCCGACGACGACGACATGTCCTGGAAGGTTTGTTGCTGTAACTTATTAGCTCTCTCTACCTTACAACATTGTTAAAATGTTGTAAGGTAAAGAGAAAGCGTGAGGAAGTGTCCACCCGGGGGCGCCAATATGTCCCGGCGAACACAAAGTGTTAAAAATAAAAGAAGGATTTTTAACTTAGGAAGTTTAATGAGGATGCTCACAGCTTAAGCCGATTAGTGTGAATGAATTAAAAACTTAAATGAAGGTTTCATGCGGGGGTAGCGCCCTCCGCGTCTGTAACGTCCCTCGGACCTCCGGGTCGTGTTAATCGATGGATATAGCGTTAACAGGAAGCATTTATGTTTAGGTATTCATCTTTCTCAAACAGCCAATGCAATGCAAAATAGTTAGGGGACAGCAGATTTTTGTTTTGACCCATGTTGCTTAAGAAAAAATTGTTAGGTATGGTGAGCTTTATTTATCCCTGCATTGATTTATTACCCCCGTGTCATAAACATGCTGTATATATAGGAGAAATTGTGCAGCATCCATAGATGCTCAAAGAAGCCGCCATAGATGCACAAAGTGGCTGCCATAGATGCACAAGGTGGCAGCTATAGATGCAAAAGGCGGCGTTCACAGATACAGAAGGCCGCCACATTCCCATTATTTAGGTTGGGCGTCGCAGGTAGACAGTAGGAGCCGTGGCACAGGTTGAGCTAGCTGGTTGTGTCCGGCAGGTGCGGCGCGCGGCGGCCAAGTGCCTGGAGTCGGTGATCGCCACGCGGCCCGAGCTGCTCGCCGACATGTACGCCACCGTGTCGCCCGCGCTCATCGCCAGGTTCAAGGGTACGTCTCACACGCATTTTGTTTGTTTCAATGCTTTCGAAATTGTACTTTGCTTCAAGTGGATGAAGTGAAAACTTGTAATTGGCTTTGTTTAGCATAATATTTTTTCTATAAGTATTTTTGCTGTAAGTTGTCCTAACCAATAAAATAAAATAACCATTTTGACAACCTTATTGTTTAATGTTGGATGAGACTGAATGACTTGGATGAGATTGACAGCCGATAGAGCGAATTGGAAAATAATTGGAGAGGCATTCGCCCAACGCCCAACAGTGGGCTGATATGTGCTGTGCTGAGGAAGAAGAAGAAGAAGATTGTTTAATGTTCAATTAGGTACATAAAGAGTATGGAAATTTTGGGTTAAGATATGAATTTTTTATGTTTCGCATCTAAGATTCTTAATGAAGAGTCTATGATGTACTGTACAATGGAGTTACCTACTTTTAATAAAACACGTGGTGACTTTGATAAAAACTTTATAGATTGATTTTTTTTTACGTTTTCTAGTTTTTTCTAATGGTTGGCATTGTTTCTTTCTTTTGTTTGTTATTGTTTTAAGATAACCCTTTAAACGGTAACTAATAAGCAAGTGTGTTGTACAGAGCGCGAGGAGAACGTAAAATGCGATATCCTGTCCGCGTACACGGCGCTGCTGCGCGCCACGCGGCCGCCGCCCGCCGCCGCGCCGCCGCGCCCCGACTGTCCGCACGCGCTGCTGCTGCAGAGGGTTTGTTGTACTAGTATTATACTTTAATCTTTCATTCAATCATTATCAAGTCCGATGTTTGAGTTAAACAGAAGGTTCATTTGATTCTTTGGTTGATATTTTCAATTTAGCTTTACAGCAGCCTCAACCAGAACACTATAGCTCCGCCCCAGATTTAAATTTGGCCTCAAGTTATAAAGAAAACTTAGAAAATGTAACATTGAGAGAGAAACGAAAGCATGACGGAGATAATTCGGGTGAGGAAATGAGAGATCTTGTATCATCTTTTCGTGGAATGTTTTCGTCTTTCACATCTACAATAGAATCGCGTTTGAAAACATTACAAGATTCAATATTGGCAATTAAAGTGCAAAATGAGGAAATCACCCGCAGTGTTGAGTTCATGTCTCAAAAACACGAAGAAATCCTCAAAAGATTAGAGAAATTGGAATTGGAAAAAAAAGAAGATAAAAGATACATAAACACCCTGGAAGATAAATTAGAAACTTTAGAGAAAAAAAATCGGTCAAGCTGTATTGAGATCCGAAATGTCCCTAAACTAACCTCAGGTACCTCCGTAGAAACAAAGCGAGACCTACAAACATTTGTGAAACGATTAGGTAACCAAGTTAACGTCCAAATTGAAACATATGAAATAAAAGACCTTTTCCGAACACATCCAAACAAGGACAACATCAAGAACTTAGTTGTAGAGTTCTCAAGTGTACTGAAAAAAGATGATTTGCTCGCAGCTGTCAAAGAATTCAACAAAGATAAACCCAAGGTCGAAAAACTAAGTACATCGATACTACAACTAGATGGACCAATAAAACCCATATTCGTCTCTGAATGCCTTTCTACAAAAACCCAGAAGCTGTTCTTCTTAGCTAGAGAATTTACCAAATTAAATGATTTCAAATTTTGTTGGACATCACGTGGAACAGTTTATATAAAAAAGGACGAAAACTTAAGGTATTTTAGAATAAGCAATGAAAGTGATTTGGCTAAAATTAGGGAATCAGTCTGACTAGATTTTACCTATTTAATAGTAAATAAGTTGCATGTTTTTTATTTTATAAAGTCATATGATTATTTTTTTAAAATTTATACAATCTTTATTATATTATTCACACATACAATAACATACAATATACCCGAAATTTTACTAATCATCAATTGCGACTATAAATATTTTTTTAACACAGTATTACCAACAATGAAAGCTCAGTATCTCATAAACCTTTTAAGCGCTAATTATACTTGCATTATTTATGAAATGGTTTCTTACAATATGCATATAGAGCAAATTTCTGACTCATATTTTTCTATCTTTAAAAATGTTGAATAATCCTATTGATATTCTTGATCATCTAGAAGAAGTATCTTTGAGTAAAGCCATACATACCGATACTACGAGCTGTTATAAATATATTAAAAATACTCTTAATAGTCTTACTATTCTCACTCAAAATATAAGAAGTATCATGTGCAATTTTCCTAGTCTATTAGCTTTTTTACAAGATTTAAAAGTTGATTGTGATATAATGGTACTCACAGAATGCTGGCTAATGAAACTATTGACTATACCTGAAATTGATGGATATAGATCATTTAAAACTAACATAAACCGAAATCAAAATGAAGGCATAGTTATCTACGCAAAACTCAACCTGCTAGTTACTGTAGAAGAACCAGACTTTAATGACTCGAACTGTCTTATCTTGAAGATTGGTGAAGACACTTCACTTGTATCAATTTATCGCTCGCCGTCCCACCATGATTTTACCCCGTTTATAAACTCTCTTGACAACATACTTAATAAAGTTAAAGATAGCAAGAATATTATTGTCATGGGTGACATTAACATTGATATTAGTGAAAATGTAGATAAAGAAGCTGAGGGTTATCTCAATCTCGTAGCTTTTCACGGTCTAATTCAGGGTCATCAGTTTATAACAAGAGAATCCAGTGGATCCTGCCTAGATCATGTAATGCTCAAAACTAAGAAAGAAGCTACTACAGTAGTAATAGACTCTACTATTACAGACCATAAAGCAGTATTAATAAACCTAAATCTTAACAAAAGTACGTACGAAACCTCATTAGAAACAACAACGATAGATTATAATAATTTAAATCTGGACTTAAATAAACTTGATTTCAATGACGTACTTAATGAGCCAAACCCAAATGTAGCGCTTCGTTCTTTCGTTAGTAAAATACAATTAGCTATCAATACAAACACCCGCATACATAAACTAAATAAAAACAAGAAAATCTTAAAACCCTGGATTACGCCAGGAATACTAAAATGTATTAGAAACAGGGATAACTTACAAAGAAAATTAAAATCTAACCCCAATAATGACATACTAAAGAAAACTTATATAAGATATAGATCATTCTGTAATAATTTGTTAAAGAAGCTAAAAAGGGACCATGATAAAAAACTTATTAGTGAAGCTGGTAATGACTGCAAAAAACTCTGGACTGCAATAAAATCAATCACATATACATCTAAAGTTAAACAAAATGGACAGGAATTACTCAAATCTAATAAGACTATACAAACTACTCTTGATAATATTAATAAGTACTATGTAAATGTGCCTAGAAATCTAGCAAAAAAATTTAGCCCTTCTGGCAATCAGCCTTCTAGGAACAACAATTCAACATTAAATTCATTAGTATTAACGTCAACAGATGAAATTGAGATAGAAAGATTAATAATAAATTTAAAAAATGAATGCGCTGCTGGTAATGATGCAATACCAAACAGAACACTTAAAGAAAATAGGACCATATTTGTTCCTGTACTGACAACTATATTCAACAAATGCCTGGAATTAGGCATTTTCCCAGATTGTCTTAAAGAATCAATCGTGCATCCAATCTTTAAAAGTGGTGATATGACCTTGATTGAAAATTATAGACCCATCTCTATTCTTCCCGCAATGTCAAAAATTTTAGAGCGCATTCTAAATCAAAGGCTGGTCAACTACTTGGAAAAGAAGCAATTACTCTCACCAAATCAATTTGGCTTCCGCTCAGGCTACTCCACCTCAGACGCTGTACTAAAGCTGACTGACTATATAACTGAGACTCTTGATAGTAAAAAGAAGTGTATTGCAATTTTCTTGGATTTGGCAAAGGCCTTTGACACCGTTCCTAAAGATTTACTCTTACATAAACTTCACAGGATTGGTGTCAGAGGCCCGCAGTACGATATTTTTAAAAGTTATTTAAATAATAGAAAACAACGTGTTAAATTGGGAAATTGCATAAGTGAAGAAGAATCAGTTGACTGTGGAGTTCCCCAAGGAAGCATTTTAGGACCAACTTTATTTCTAGTTTATATCAACGACCTATGTGATCTTAATTTACCACAAGGTAAAATTGTTACGTATGCGGATGACACAGCTCTCATATTCGAAGGCAGAGATCAAACTGAAATCCACGCTAATGCACAAGATGGCTTTGATAAGGTAAATGCTTGGTTAAAAGATAACTTCCTAACTCTAAACGCAGCCAAAACCAAGTACTTGTCTTTTTCTATACGAAATCGATCTGACCAGAACCACATCTTTAACCTAAGAGCCCATACGTGTTCTCCATCCTTAACAAAAAAGGAATGTAGCTGTCCTATACTAGAATGTGTCAATTATATCAAATATCTAGGCGTAATAATAGATTCTAATCTCAATTTCAATAAACACATTCTTTATTTAAGTAGTAAAATACGTAAACTTATTTTTATCTTTAAAACTCTTCGATTTATTGCAGAACCTCTAGTACTGAAAAGAGTGTATATCGCCCTCTGCGAGTCAGTTTTAAGATATTGCATATGTTCATGGGGTGGTGCCTCAAAAACCGATCTTTTAACTCTGGAAAGAGCACAAAGAGCAGTACTTAAAGTTTGCCATTTTAAACCATTTTATTTTCCATCTGACGAATTATACAAATTATCAGAAGTTCTAACAGTTCGTCAACTTTTTATACAAAGTATTACTTTGAGACAACACAAATTGACCCCCTTCGATAGTTCTACTCAAACAAGACGCCGCAACGATAAAGTATGTTCAATCCCTTTTACCCGCACATCTTTTTGTCAGAAATTTGTTAGTTTCTTAGGACCTTATATTTACAATATCCTAAACAAATGTCTTAATATATACAATCTGAATTATTATGAGTGTAAGAATATTATACAAAAGTGGCTGTTATCTACATCCTATGATCAGACTGAAAATTTGTTAGTCATTAAGAAGTGATTTTGAATTTATTATTGTTTCATTATTATTATTAAATTATTATCAAGTATATTATAAGATCATCATATTTTACTCCCAATTTATCTTTATTTTGTAAAGATATTGCAATGAGTTACTGTATTTTTGTTCTATTCCTTATTTTATTTGTTCCTTTTATTTATCTAATTCTAAATTTAAATTTTTGTTATAGATTTAAACATTTAAATTTTGATAGAGATTGTTATTTTAGTTACAAACATTATAATACATACTTACTCACAGACAAACTTTGCATGTTAGGTTATATGATTTGCATGAATTTTTAAATACTATAAGTTTTATTTATTTATTTCCAAATTGATTCTAAATAAGTCTATAACATGTATTTGTAAAATTTTGCAACGGGAAGAGCCTACTCAACCCATAACACAGGGGAGACCCTATTTTGGGGAGTAGAGGATCTCAACCGTTTTATATATTTTATCTGTAAGATATTATGTAAAATGGTTTTATGTATCATTCAATGAAATAAATATTATTATTATTATTATTATTATTATTAATACACTGACCACTAAACAGGCACACGACAGCATTATGATATAAGAATGATGTACTTTCGGCAGGTGGGCAGCATCGTAGGCGGCGCGCTGCGCGTGGTGCGCGGGCGTAGCGCGCGGGCGCGGGCGGCGGCGCTGGCGCTGCTGCGCGAGCTGCTGCACGCCGCGCCGCGCGCCACCGCGCACCACGCCGCGCGCCTCGTGCGCGCGCTCGCGCCCTCCCTCACGTGAGTATCAGATCTCTGCAGGTGGCAGCATCGTGGCGCTGCTGCGCGAGCTGCTGCACGCCGCGCCGCGCGCCACCGCGCACCACGCCGCGCGCCTCGTGCGCGCGCTCGCGCCCTCCCTCACGTGAGTATCAGATCTCTGCAGGTGGCAGCATCGTGGCGCTGCTGCGCGAGCTGCTGCACGCCGCGCCGCGCGCCACCGCGCACCACGCCGCGCGCCTCGTGCGCGCGCTCGCGCCCTCCCTCACGTGAGTATCAGATCTCTGCAGGTGGCAGCATCGTGGCGCTGCTGCGCGAGCTGCTGCACGCCGCGCCGCGCGCCACCGCGCACCACGCCGCGCGCCTCGTGCGCGCGCTCGCGCCCTCCCTCACGTGAGTATCAGATCTCTGCAGGTGGCAGCATCGTGGCGCTGCTGCGCGAGCTGCTGCACGCCGCGCCGCGCGCCACCGCGCACCACGCCGCGCGCCTCGTGCGCGCGCTCGCGCCCTCCCTCACGTGAGTATCAGATCTCTGCAGGTGGCAGCATCGTGGCGCTGCTGCGCGAGCTGCTGCACGCCGCGCCGCGCGCCACCGCGCACCACGCCGCGCGCCTCGTGCGCGCGCTCGCGCCCTCCCTCACGTGAGTATCAGATCTCTGCAGGTGGCAGCATCGTGGCGCTGCTGCGCGAGCTGCTGCACGCCGCGCCGCGCGCCACCGCGCACCACGCCGCGCGCCTCGTGCGCGCGCTCGCGCCCTCCCTCACGTGAGTATCAGATCTCTGCAGGTGGCAGCATCGTGGCGCTGCTGCGCGAGCTGCTGCACGCCGCGCCGCGCGCCACCGCGCACCACGCCGCGCGCCTCGTGCGCGCGCTCGCGCCCTCCCTCACGTGAGTATCAGATCTCTGCAGGTGGCAGCATCGTGGCGCTGCTGCGCGAGCTGCTGCACGCCGCGCCGCGCGCCACCGCGCACCACGCCGCGCGCCTCGTGCGCGCGCTCGCGCCCTCCCTCACGTGAGTATCAGATCTCTGCAGGTGGCAGCATCGTGGCGCTGCTGCGCGAGCTGCTGCACGCCGCGCCGCGCGCCACCGCGCACCACGACGCGCGCCTCGTGCGCGCGCTCGCGCCCTCCCTCACGTGAGTATCAGATCTCTGCAGGTGGCAGCATCGTGGCGCTGCTGCGCGAGCTGCTGCACGCCGCGCCGCGCGCCACCGCGCACCACGCCGCGCGCCCTCCCTCACGTGAGTATCAGATCTCTGCAGGTGGCAGCATCGTGGCGCTGCTGCGCGAGCTGCTGCACGCCGCGCCGCGCGCCACCGCGCACCACGCCGCGCGCCTCGTGCGCGCGCTCGCGCCCTCCCTCACGTGAGTATCAGATCTCTGCAGGTGGCAGCATCGTGGCGCTGCTGCGCGAGCTGCTGCACGCCGCGCCGCGCGCCACCGCGCACCACGCCGCGCGCCTCGTGCGCGCGCTCGCGCCCTCCCTCACGTGAGTATCAGATCTCTGCAGGTGGCAGCATCGTGGCGCTGCTACGCGAGCTGCTGCACGCCGCGCCGCGCGCCACCGCGCACCACGCCGCGCGCCTCGTGCGCGCGCTCGCGCCCTCCCTCACGTGAGTATCAGATCTCTGCAGGTGGCAGCATCGTGGCGCTGCTGCGCGAGCTGCTGCACGCCGCGCCGCGCGCCACCGCGCACCACGCCGCGCGCCTCGTGCGCGCGCTCGCGCCCTCCCTCACGTGAGTATCAGATCTCTGCAGGTGGCAGCATCGTGGCGCTGCTACGCGAGCTGCTGCACGCCGCGCCGCGCGCCACCGCGCACCACGCCGCGCGCCTCGTGCGCGCGCTCGCGCCCTCCCTCACGTGAGTATCAGATCTCTGCAGGTGGCAGCATCGTGGCGCTGCTGCGCGAGCTGCTGCACGCCGCGCCGCGCGCCACCGCGCACCACGCCGCGCGCCTCGTGCGCGCGCTCGCGCCCTCCCTCACGTGAGTATCAGATCTCTGCAGGTGGCAGCATCGTGGCGCTGCTACGCGAGCTGCTGCACGCCGCGCCGCGCGCCACCGCGCACCACGCCGCGCGCCTCGTGCGCGCGCTCGCGCCCTCCCTCACGTGAGTATCAGATCTCTGCAGGTGGCAGCATCGTGGCGCTGCTGCGCGAGCTGCTGCACGCCGCGCCGCGCGCCACCGCGCACCACGCCGCGCGCCTCGTGCGCGCGCTCGCGCCCTCCCTCACGTGAGTAACAGATCTCTGCAGGTGGCAGCATCGTGGCGCTGCTGCGCGAGCTGCTGCACGCCGCGCCGCGCGCCACCGCGCACCACGCCGCGCGCCTCGTGCGCGCGCTCGCGCCCTCCCTCACGTGAGTATCAGATCTCTGCAGGTGGCAGCATCGTGGCGCTGCTGCGCGAGCTGCTGCACGCCGCGCCGCGCGCCACCGCGCACCACGCCGCGCGCCTCGTGCGCGCGCTCGCGCCCTCCCTCACGCCAGATTCAGTGCGTATGTCAGCAACTCTGGATACTCCGTCCTTGCCAGGAATTATGCGTGTAATTCGTCCCAGTCGCCATTTGAGAGGAGGTAGATTGTCCTCCTTGATCAGGACCAGTGTGTCGACCCTCAGCTCGTCCTTGTCCGAGGCCCATTTCGTGCGTGTCTGCAGCTCGGAGACATACTCCTTCGACCATCTTGCCCAGAAGTGTTGTCGGATTTGTTCCACACGACGGTAGCGGTTCAGGCGATGCAGAGGTGTGCTGCGTAGATCCTCACACGCTGGCGCGGTCAACGGACGGCCAACCAAGAAGTGAGCTGGGCTCAAGGGAACAAAATCATTTGGATCTGTGGACATAGGACTTATAGGACGGGAATTCAGGACGGCTTCCACTTGTGTTAACACCGTATTAAATTCCTCGTACGTTAAATGTGCATTTCCTACAACCCGTCGCAAGTGATGTTTTGTTGACTTGACCCCGGCTTCCCAATATCCACCGAAATTTGGACTGTAGCTTGGAATTAGGTCAAATTTTATTTTCTGACTGGTAGCATAATCCCTAATATCCTTAGAGCAAGTTGACATGAACTGAGCAAACTCGTTTTTTGCTCCTACAAAGTTTCTTCCGTTGTCGGACAGAATACTGCGAGCTGCTGCACGCCGCGCCGCGCGCCACTGCGCACCACGCCGCGCGCCTCGTGCGCGCGCTCGCGCCCTCCCTCACGTGAGTATCAGATCTCTGCAGGTGGCAGCATCGTGGCGCTGCTGCGCGAGCTGCTGCACGCCGCGCCGCGCGCCACCGCGCACCACGCCGCGCGCCTCGTGCGCGCGCTCGCGCCCTCCCTCACGTGAGTATCAGATCTCTGCAGGTGGCAGCATCGTGGCGCTGCTGCGCGAGCTGCTGCACGCCGCGCCGCGCGCCACCGCGCACCACGCCGCGCGCCTCGTGCGCGCGCTCGCGCCCTCCCTCACGTGAGTATCAGATCTCTGCAGGTGGCAGCATCGTGGCGCTGCTGCGCGAGCTGCTGCACGCCGCGCCGCGCGCCACCGCGCACCACGCCGCGCGCCACCGCGCACCACGCCGCGCGCCCTCCCTCACGTGAGTATCAGATCTCTGCAGGTGGCAGCATCGTGGCGCTGCTGCGCGAGCTGCTGCACGCCGCGCCGCGCGCCACCGCGCACCACGCCGCGCGCCTCGTGCGCGCGCTCGCGCCCTCCCTCACGTGAGTATCAGATCTCTGCAGGTGGCAGCATCGTGGCGCTGCTGCGCGAGCTGCTGCACGCCGCGCCGCGCGCCACCGCGCACCACGCCGCGCGCCTCGTGCGCGCGCTCGCGCCCTCCCTCAATTGAGTATCAGATCTCTGCAGGTGGCAGCATCGTGGCGCTGCTGCGCGAGCTGCTGCACGCCGCGCCGCGCGCCACCGCGCACCACGCCGCGCGCCCTCCCTCACGTGAGTATCAGATCTCTGCAGGTGGCAGCATCGTGGCGCTGCTGCGCGAGCTGCTGCACGCCGCGCCGCGCACCACCGCGCACCACGCCGCGCGCCTCGTGCGCGCGCTCGCGCCCTCCCTCACGTGAGTATCAGATCTCTGCAGGTGGCAGCATCGTGGCGCTGCTGCGCGAGCTGCTGCACGCCGCGCCGCGCGCCACCGCGCACCACGCCGCGCGCCTCGTGCGCGCGCTCGCGCCCTCCCTCACGTGAGTATCAGATCTCTGCAGGTGGCAGCATCGTGGCGCTGCTGCGCGAGCTGCTGCACGCCGCGCCGCGCGCCACCGCGCACCACGCCGCGCGCCCTCCCTCACGTGAGTATCAGATCTCTGCAGGTGGCAGCATCGTGGCGCTGCTGCGCGAGCTGCTGCACGCCGCGCCGCGCGCCACCGCGCACCACGCCGCGCGCCTCGTGCGCGCGCTCGCGCCCTCCCTCACGTGAGTATCAGATCTCTGCAGGTGGCAGCATCGTGGCGCTGCTGCGCGAGCTGCTGCACGCCGCGCCGCGCGCCACCGCGCACCACGCCGCGCGCCTCGTGCGCGCGCTCGCGCCCTCCCTCACGTGAGTATCAGATCTCTGCAGGTGGCAGCATCGTGGCGCTGCTGCGCGAGCTGCTGCACGCCGCGCCGCGCGCCACCGCGCACCACGCCGCGCGCCCTCCCTCACGTGAGTATCAGATCTCTGCAGGTGGCAGCATCGTGGCGCTGCTGCGCGAGCTGCTGCACGCCGCGCCGCGCGCCACCGCGCACCACGCCGCGCGCCTCGTGCGCGCGCTCGCGCCCTCCCTCACGTGAGTATCAGATCTCTGCAGGAATTAATAATGAATTTGACTAGCGTTTCGAACAATAAAAGAATTTCGACACGAACAGAGGTGTGCCGTCTTTAAAGTGTAATAATTATCTTAATTTTTTAAATTATAAAAATTACTCGTTTATTCTACCCTAATGATTGTTTCATTAATTGTGTTCCTCATTATAATAGCCCCTTTTTATAATTAATAATTTACAGCGATATACTGATATCGACGCTGGAAAGGCAATCTTGCTGAAGCGCCATTTGACGATTTGTGAGGAGAGCGATTTAAAGTTTCAAATTTTACAAAAAAAATCGTATAAAAGGTACTGTCTGTCAGATTAACCTGAAAATTACTATGATAGTCTAAAAAACAGTATAGCATAGTCTTACGTTCAAAAATAATATATGCAACTTATAGAAACAGAGTTAGGTGGCGGTTCAGCAATTATTTCCTATGCCACGGCAAGGCTAAATTGCTGATAGCGTGAAGTGCAGCTCAAACCATTTCTGCACTTTTTGCTTATGTGCCAAAAAGTATATTTTTCAAGTCAGACAAAATGTTTTATGTCTGCAAGCATTCAGAAACAAAACAGGGTAAAATTCGGTTATATCACAAAACCTCTCAAAATTGGACCGTCCAGAAATGCTGATCTCCAACTGGCCGAGAGTCATGCCTAGCAAATTTGGCTTATAGGTGGCCGTATTCAAAATAATTGGGACAGCAAATTAAAATATTTATATTTTTATTACAAACTAAACTTGGTCTTCGAATGTTTGTTCAGGGAAGGTTTAAAATGTGAGAAAATGAGAATATGGAAAAATGGATGAGAAATTTTTAAGAATTGTAAGGCGCGATACGAAGTTCGCCGGAACAGTTTTTTTTTAGCAGCCTGTATCGTCCCACTGCTGGGCAAAGGCCTTTTTCCCCTTTCTCCCGATCCTGGGCACTTTCCACCAGGTTTTAATGTGGGCTCCCAGCTCATCGCTCCACCGCTTCCTAATCCGACCACGTAGCCTCTTGCCATCTTTTGGAAACCACACGGTGGTACGTTTGTCCCAACGGTCTGGCTGCATGCGGGCTAAGTGGCCGGCCCACTCCCACTTGAGCTCCGCCGCCTTCCGAGCTACGTGTAAAATTTGAGTCCTGGAGTGCAGTTCGGTGTTTCGGACCCTGTCCACTAATCGAACGCCTAGGATGCTGCGCTCCATGTTTCTCTGGCAAACCTCGAGTCTGGACTTTTGTGTGTCCATCAAAGACCAAGTTTGAGCTGCGTAGGTAAGGATGGGGAGGATACACATATGTCCATGAGTTTGCGTTTGAGGCTCAGCGGAAGGTCTCCCTTCATGAGCTCTTTCATTGACCAATAGATCCTCCAGGCATTGTCGACACGTCTTTCGACTTATTTTTCCTGTCGAGCCTGGAAGGTGACTTTTTGGCCAAGATAGATATATTCCTGGACATATGCAATCCTCGCACCATCCACATCTACTGTATGCTCAATACTATTTGTCATCACTTTAGTCTTTGACTTATTCATCGTCAGTCCAACCTCGAGGCTCGCTTGGCTGAGCTGTTCTGTACTTCATGCTCCAGCATGGACTGTAACTCGGTAGCCGAATTTGAGAACAGGATAATGTCGTCGGCAAAGCGAAGGTTCGTCAGCTTCGATTCGCCGACGACTATGCCTCTGTCCTCCCATTCTGGAGCCAGCTTTTAGAACACTTCCTCCAACGTTGCGTTAAATAATTTGGGAGAAAGAGGATCATCCTGCTTCACGCCCTTTCCTATTCGAAAAGGTAGTCCTGATGACGGTGATTTAATAGCGGCGGTACTATTTCTGTAAATCGCCGGAACAGCTAGTAGGTAATAAAAAAAATACAACAATTTATAACGTTGGCGTATTAAATATTCAAAAATGAACTAAATAAAATTTTAAAAAGACTTTCCACATAATTATAAAACACCATCTGTACATAGAATATAAGTTTACATCAAATGTGTTTCGGGCACCCTAGATACAGGTTCTTCCTAGTTAGGGGCTCTGAGTGTGATGTGTTATTATTATTATTATTATAAATACTTGGATGTATGTACTATGTTCTTTTGACTTCCCAGAATGATAGTTTAAGTAGGTATCCCTAATTATTATTTTTAACATTATATAGCATATCTTTCTTGAAAATAACGTGAAATATTTTTTCAAACCCGTTCAGTCAGTAGTTGCAGAGCCTATTCGATGCAAACAAACAAAATTATAAGCTGGCGTCTTTAAAATATTACTGTAGTATTATAAAGACTTGATTGTATGGACTTTGTTCGAATAAAAAAACAACAACAAAATGTCTAAAATTTCCTAAACAAAGCATCAAAATGTAAACAACAGAACATTTTTTGGCACCTTGGGTTACATTATTTTAGTAAGGATCCCTATTTTTTTTAGTATAATAAAACATAGTCACTCTGGATTTGTGTATAAGATAGCTTCAACAATCAAATCTTTCCTCTTATAGGAATAGATAACTTATATTTTTTTGAAAAGAAAGGAAACTACATTCGATTTTTTTTTTCCACATCTGAGAATCAAACCGCCTACAAATTATAAAAAAAGACATTGGTGAAATCTGACCAACTTTTGAAATAGTTCTGTACAGTAACAATTTTTGTATTTATATTATCTTTTTATTTGGCATGGTCAATAGGGTAAATCATAAGAATCAAATGTTTTTAACAAAGTTGGTAAATAAAGTAAAAATAATACCAATATATCTGGACTTATAAATTCAATAGGTGGAGTTATGCCCGATGGCCACCATAGGCCATGCATAAAATGTGCAGAGTTAAAAAAAATATGTTTTGTTTCTTTCAAAAATAAAGGAATATTTCCTTTCAATAAAATGTGCTGACTCCGGTTTTTAGAGTAAGTATTATGTGGCATTACAAAATTCCAACCTGTAAGAAAAAAATATTATTTTCTCATTACAAATAATAAAACTGCTAAGTTAGGGCACAATTATGTAAAGTATCTAGCTGCTGTATATGATAGTTAATAATCGCAGGATTCGCAGGGTACGCTCGAACCATTATTTAGTGCGCTTTTATGAATGAGCTGCGGGCATCCACCCCAAACGACAAGATGCGAGTGACTGATGCGCCCGCGCACACCTGGGTCAATACATACCCTCTATGTGTGATGCAATACAAGACCCTTAAAAGAGAGCTTATACGCCCTACATCTTAAAATTCTTTGCACGGAAGACATGCTGAAGTAGCTTGAATGTGCCCAAGTAAGTAGGGATAAAGTTTCTTATAAATGTAATATTTTGATGTTAAGTGGGGTAAAACTGCTTTAAGTACCAATTCAAGAAAATTCATGCCCTGCCAAAATTGCTTATATCCATAGTGATTATTAGTTTTGTCGGATAAAATTGCTGATCTGTAAACAATCCAAATAATACGGTAGAGCAAAACTGGCTTAAGCGCCATATCATAAATAATCTCAGCGAGGCTAGTTTTCTTATGTGCACTTTGCTTTTTTCTCACGGCAAAGCAAATTTTCTTTTCTAATTTAATTTAGATTAACACAAAATGGAATAATTGCTTATCGGTAATTTGGACATTAAAGGGGTAGCTTAAGTGCCAAAAAATATAAAAACACCAAAAAAAAAGCTCTTATTAACCAAAAAAGCAGTAATTACAGATTGCTTAACGACCATGAACACGGCTCGTATTGAGATGAGACCCAGATCAGCAGATAGAGAAAAATCAGCCGATTCTAACGATATATATAACTCATATTCGCATTTTTGGAGATCAGCAATCTTGCCTTTCCACCGTCGCGATATATGATTACCTAAATCAACTTTCAATCAAAAATCCCGTAGTCCAACATTACAAAACAAGCATGTGCTAAATGCTGATTCGAAACTAGTGTATCTAAAGAATCCTAATGACTTACCAACAGAGACAAAAGCACAGCATCATCAATGAAGATAGAGACCCTAGCGTTCCTGGCGGGCCTGGTGCGCGGCGACGAGCCGGCCGCCATGCGCGGGCACGCGGGCGCGCTGCTGCCGCCCGTGCTGCGCTGCGTGCACGACCCCTTCTACAAGGTCACGGCCGAGGCGCTCCGGGTGCTGCAGGCCATGGTCAAGGTCATGCGCCCGCTCAGTGAGTACCACTGCCGCTGTTCATCTAAAATGTCTCGTGTTTAACTATTTTCAATCCTAATAGCAATGCGAATTTATAATTACAAGGCATAAATATAGGTAGATCATTTCATATCAGACTAAAAAAAATGCTGAATGAAGTCACATGCATTACAGGGCGTGCCTTTTAAAACAAATTAAATGATTACTTTACCTAATCTAGCTACAATAATGTAGAATATCTTTGATGTTCTACCAATAAGTGTGTGTTGGAAATTGCTGTAAGACCTTATTGTGTTTTAGAAATAAATAAATAAATCGATTATTAAAATGTCAATGTCCAGCAGTCTTAGTGTGAAATTACAGTAGCAGCGGTGCGGATAGCGGACTCTGCTGGCGTGTAAGACAAACAAATAGTTTTGTACTAAGATGCACCTAGTTCGGGCGGGACAGTGAGCGGGTATTGCAGCGGGACAAGCGTGTGTTTCGAGCTGACACAAGTAAGTTTGCGTTTTCCGCTCGAGTTATTCGGATGCTGAGCCGACTGAAGATTTTATAAGTGCCGTATCCAAACCGCTCAGACGTTCCGTTGCTATACTGTGTTCATCTGTTGCAATGTGCGATGTGCGTGTCCCGTTCGACGCGCCTCCCGCTCACCCGCGCCGCCCGCTGCCACTGTAAATTCACACTTACGGCTGGAATTTATTTATGTACTAGCTTTAGCCCGCAGCTTCGCAAGCGCTTTTTTAGAATAAATGTAAATTACTTGTTCATTTGTTTTGTTAAGTATACTCTCTAATCTGTAGTTATAATCAGAAATATCAGGAAATCATTTCTAATTTCTAATCCAGACCCCTAAAGAAATCAATATCATGCAGTTTCCTTTTACAATACAAAAATCTTTAGCTGTTTGGGCTGCAAGCTATAATATCCGTATTTCTGAATACACAAACTAACCTTAGCCTTTATGCATAACTCTGACGATTTAAAAAACATTTCATCTACACGGTATACTCCGTTTACTTTCATCATCATCGTCGCTCGCTACCGATAGACGTTCACTGCTGTATATTGGTCTTGCGCGACTCTTATCCAGTATACTTCAACAACCATTTCTTTTTTCATACAAACTGTAAAGCCCTGTATCAGCGTTCGCAAAAACTAAGAGGACGCCCCTTTATAATAAACTTTATGTCCACCATGTTGGATTTTAAAATTTCTAACTTTTTCGTAATCAGAACCCCCAATATCCTAAATAAAATGCACACATATCGATTTAGATTTTGCATTTATGAATTAAAATGATGATGTCTTTTTTGTAATAACGATTTCTAAAACCTAGAAACATCACCAATTTCGATTTGTAAGAAAAATAATAAGCTGTTCGGTTTTTCATAAAAACTTTGTATCAAGGACTCCAGTAACAATAAAAGCAGTATTGATACCATATTTGATGTTTTAATATTAATAGGAGCTTATTTTGAAAATTCAAGTTTCTAGTGTCAATAGTTTAGATTTTAGTGATAAACTTGTTTTACCCTGTTTAAGAACTTAAGAACTCAGGGGCAAAAAAAAACTACTTATGATGTCTTTAATGCAATGATAATGTACAGTGTAAATTTCAACATTCTGAATCCAGACGTTTAGGAGGTTTATACACACTGTTACATTCTGTATACGGCGTCCTGTTTGTTTTTCGTAATTAGCGCCCCCAACAATCTAGAAACATCACCCATTTCGAATCAAAGATAATCTACAGTGTAAATTTCAACTTTATAAATCCAGACGTTATACCCTGTATACGGAGTCCCGTTTGTTTTTCGTATTTAGCGCCCCTAACAATCTAGAAACATCACCCACTTCGAATCAAAGAGAATCTACAGTGTAAATTTCAACTTTCTAAATCCAGACGTTACATCCTGTATACGGCGTCCCGTTTTTTTTCGTAATTAGCACCCCCAACAATCTAGAAACATCGACCACTTCAATTATTAAGAAAAATAATGAGCGGTTTCGGTTTTTCATACAAACTTTAACACCCTGTATCAAGGCTTTCTGGACTAATAAACGCTGTTTTGATATCATATTTGATGTTGTAATATTATAAGGAGCTTATTTTGAAAATTTCAAGTCCCTAGTGTCATTAGTTTAGATTTTAGCAAAAAACATATTTCACCCTGTATAAGACCTCAGGGGCAAAATTAAAAAAAAACTAAACCATTTGTGATGTTGGTAATATAAAAGGAATCCACAGCCTAAATTTCAACATTCTAAACCCAGTAGTTTAGGAGTTTCATACAAACTGTTACACCCTGTATACGGCGTCCCGGTTAAGTTATCCCAAAATCCCGTCTTAGTGGGTGCTCACGTCACGTAAAGAAGCTATTGTCCAAATTTCACTTTTCTATCTTCAGCGGTTTCGGCTGGGCGATGATGAGTGAGTGAGTGAGTGAGTGAGTGAGTGAGTGAGTAGATCAGTGGTATTTGGATTTTATATATATAGATTTACTTTTATGGACAGATAAGCATCAGATGTAGACTTAAATAAGTTAACAGATTGTAAAATATATAATTTAGTAAGTATACAATACAGCCTTCAAGCGTTTATTACTTATCATTTACATTTTATCATGAAATGATGATTAGAATATACATTTTACCGAGTTAAATATACTAACAGTAAATTCAACAGTGCAGTGGTACAACGCAATTAAAAATAGGTCCTATCCTATTGTGGGTGGTTAACAGGGGTGACTAAAGCCGCCCGATTTGTGCCGCGCTGCTACAGAATCTTATCGACCCGTGTAAACCTACTACCTGCTTTTGCCGCAGCTTCGCACGCGCTTTTTCATAAAAATCGTTAATTACTGGTTGATTTACGACTCGGGATTTTGGTGACATCATTTCTGATCGCACCCATACCCCCTAAAAATATCTATCTTTATTTCAGTTCCCGCGGCAACTCCATAAATTAATTTCTACACTCCACAATTCAGACACTGAAACTTCTAACATTTATATTAGCTGGTTGGGGAAAAGTAGTCGGATATACGTACCTACATACCTAGTATATGTACCTACTCGAGTAAAAAAAATTTAAAGAATTTTAGGCGCTTTATGTTTTTGGGAATGTTCCGTTACCAGGTGAATTTTGGTAAATTTTTTTTTAATAGAACTCTGAATCTAATTACACCTATTTTTAGTTTTCCTATTATAACGTGGAAATAAAGAAATATATATATACATTGTTTTAATACTAACTAAAGAGTCCCGTTTTACGTTCCCGTGGAAATTTAGTATATTTCTTCCTTCCAACACTCTACACTTGTAGACCAAATTTCACGTTGGCATACTCAAGGAAATAGATTTTATTAATAATTAATACTTACTAAAGATACTAAATAATTAGTCCTGTAACCCTATTTCCATGGGAATTTAGTTAATTCCTTTCTTCAACACCCTTTCATCTACTGAGGAACCTGTACACAAATTTCACGTCGATACACTGAAGGAAGTCGAGATTTCATTCTCACAATAAAGTCCCGTTATTCCAGTTCCCGTGGGAATTTTGTTAATTACTTTCTTTCAACATTCCTACATTTACTGAGGAACCTGTACACCAAATTTCACGTCGAAACACTCAAGGATGTCGATTTTTCATTCTCACTAAAAAAGTCTAATTCCCGTTCCCGTGGGAATTTTGTGAATTCCTTACTTTCAACACTCTTTCATTCACTGAGGAACCTGTACACCAAGTTTCACGTCGATACACTCAATAAAGTCGATTTTTCATACTAACTAAAAAGTCTCGTAATTCCCGTTCCTGAGGGAATTTTAGGAAATCCTTTCTTAGCGGATGCCTATGCCATAACATCTACCTGCATGCCAAATTTCAGCTTAATCCGTCCAGTAGTTTGGGCTGTGCGTTGATAGATCACTATGTCAGTCAGTCAGTCAGTCAGCCAGTCAGTATATAGAAAAACCTCTAAAATGGCCTTAACGTTTAATTTAGTTAAAACGTTTGCTAACGCTAAAATACTGATTTCAAAATGCATTATTCATAAATGCAATATAGGCCTGCTATAACTACATGAGGCCAATAGTAGTTTTTTGCATTTTCAGGTTGTCGCATCAGAATTCACCAGGTCAATCCACGATCAATCATCCACAAAAAAAAAAAATTGTCTATTTTTGGGGCCTTTGCCCAGCATTGGCACACCAAATTCTAGAGATGTACTTCGTTTAGTATTTTGAGGGCATTGAGCAAGTTTGCAAAATGGAAAAGCAAAAGATATCACGCACTGCGCTGGCCCGGCACTGGACACGGCCCGCTCTAATGAGAATCATCCCTAAGAGGCAAGTAACAACAAAATATATTTTCCGTGCGAACATAACATTATTTTACAATACGTTTTATAACTGTTTCAGATCACATCCAAGCCCAGAAAACTGCAAAACTTTCGTCGGAGCGACCTGAAAAAAGAAACAAAATCAATATAATAGGTATAGTTATATTAAAGTTAAGAAAATGTTTATAAATTGAAAATAAATATTTTATAATCAATGTGTTTTTCTTTCTCATCATAAATAAGTTGTGCTTTAGTATTGAGATGAATACAAATAATTAAATTGGGTCATCTAAATTGACTAAGTATCTGTATTCTGGTTATCAAAGACAAAGATCCAATAGCCATGAGCGTTGCTAAAATAGTGTTATTCAGGTACCTATTCAAAATGTAAAAAAGTATACACAATACATACTTCACGACATCCCCAACACCTGCAATGCTGATGGCTCGGCAATGTTCAGTGATTTGTCACACAAAATCCCTTGTGTCAAATTGCAAGACTTCCTTTACTAAAAAAGGATGTCCGTTTATCGTAGAGCGTTCGAACTTTATCGCGCAAAGAAATCAGGTCGTATAATGTACATTATATTATTTTCGAAGTCGCGGAGGAAGTGCGGAGGGTTTTGGTTTCCGACTAGCTCGCTAACATCCAAAGCTTCTATCTTCTATAGCTACCAGCGCTTGCATTTTCAAAATTTACTTCACATCATCGGACCTACTTTAACTTACGGAGGCATTATAACAACGTTTTAGTGCTAATGAGCTTTTATAAATCCTATTTTGACAACACGCCATTTTAGGCTAAACATGTGGTTTAAGGCCATGTTAATGTTTTATGAATAAGACGGTAAGAGTCGTGTCCCCCGCAGCGCTGTCGACGGGCCCCCCGTCCGACGCCGAGCCGCCCGTGGAGCCGCTGGAGCCGGCGCTGCACGAGCACGTGTCGGCGATGTACGCGTGCGCGCTGGTGCGGCTGCGCGCCACCGACATGGACCAGGAGGTGAAGGAGCGCGCCATCGCCACCACCGGCCAGCTGCTCTGCCACTTCGGGGACTATTTAGAGGTATATCTCGCGCGGATAAACAAACCTTCTGAATAGACGTCACAGCCTCATGCGTCCTTGATCAGAATTAATATGTCTGAGCGAGACAGCATGATGTTTGCCATGTTTTTTTAAGTTTTCTTTATTTGCGTAAGTTTCAACTTAAATTCACTAACTGTTAACAATTACAGTTTTTGGTCCTTCGAGCCGGATAAGTAATTTTTGTTTTATTTAAACGTATTTTATTTCCAAGTGACTTATGCAACTTAACTATTTCTTTGATATTTATTGCATGGTATTTTTGTTTATAAAGGCGGAGCTGCCAGTGTGCCTGCCAATATTTTTGGAGCGTCTACGCAACGAAATAACTCGGCTCACAACGGTCAAAGCTCTCACCAAGGTCGCCTCTTCGCCTCTTAGGATCGACCTGCGACCTATACTGGTTTGTACACTTTACTGACCTTTAATTTAAAGCACTGTCGAATAATTGTGAACTAAACCTAGACCCCGTCCGCACTGCGATTTTTTACCCGCAATTCTGTTATACATTGAATCCTATGCGAGTATCCGCACTGGAGATAAAATTAAACGTGTAGAAAAAAAATCGCAGTTCGGCAGGGATTTATAGACACTCAAAAATTTCCACAAGACTTGTTACTTTTGTTAAATAGTTTGGATTTTTTAAGTTAATGTGTTTGTTTCAGTCAGAAGCGCTGCCGATCCTCGGCTCGTTCCTGCGCAAGAACCACCGGCCGCTGAAGCTGTCGACGCTGGTGCTGCTCGAGACGCTCGTGCAGAACTACAGCAATGCCATCAGTGTAGATTTACTGAGCAAGGTGAATTACTTTATTTATTAAACACGACTTCAAAAAAGGAGGTGATCTGTTTGAACTGTATGTATGTATCAGGGATGTTCCGAATGTCGAATTTTAGACATTCGCGAATGCGAATGCGAATGTTAGGCATGCGAATGATGCGAATGCGAATGCGAATGCGAATGTTGGACAAGTTCAGTGAAAAAAATTAGGTATAGAAAAAACATTACGTTAATTAAACAATAAAAACAATTAATAATTCATTTTTTACAAAAAAGGAACCCGCCTTCAATAAATTGACAAATACATTAACTGAAAACTGCCTCTTTTCTGAAGTCTGTTAAAAAAGGTACTAAAACCTTCTCCAGAATGTAACAGATAACCGCAACTTCTGTGAAAACCGCATCAAAATCGGTTCAGCCAAACTCGAGATAATCGCGGACAAACATACATACATACAGGTCAAACTGATAAGCCCCTTTTTTGAAGTCGGTTAAAAATAGTTAACATCCTACAAATACAAAAAACATAAACATACAATCAATATTGGTACTTAACTCTTAGTAGTTAATGTAAAACAAAAATCAAGATTCACACATTACACAAATTCAGTAACTCTGTCTTACAAAAACGTGTATCAAAATTTGGGAAATGGTTTTTTACATACGTGAAGTCATTTAAAATAATTTTGCCAGAATAAATAAAAAACGTCAATAAATTTGAATTTCGCGCCGGACTATGACGTATCCCCATAAAGTAATTGATCTTCACACAAGAAACTTGGTGTCAATGGCGGCACATTCGCATTCGCATCATATTCGCATCTTTTTGATGCGAATGCGAATGTCAAAGCGAATGTTAAAATGATGCGAATCATTCGCGAATGCGAATGCGAACGTTCGGAACATCCCTGGTATGTATGTATGTTTGACCGCGATTATCTCGAGTTTGGCTGAACCGATTTTGATGCGGTTTTCACATAAGTATTTGTTACATTCAGGAGATGGTTTTAGTACCTATTTAAACCGATTTAAGATAAAACTTTTTATCAAAAAATAAAACCGCCGAAAAAAAAACTGAAAAGCATAAAATAATAATCGAATTACTAAGTTCTTAAAGTAATGTAGGGTATACCAAGTAATTTCAAGTCGGCGCGCCACACAAGCAAATTCCTTAATTACGTAAAGATTGATGCGCGGCAGCGCACGAATTTTGGTTATTTCTTTAAATTTAAGGTACATAATTTAGTGATCTTTGTACGAGGAATCTGTGGCGCCGACTCAAAATTACTTGGTATACCCTACATTACTTTAAGAACTTAGTAATTCGATTATTATTTTATGCTTTTCAGTTTTTTTTTCGGCGGTTTTATTTTTTGATAAAAAGTTTTATTTTATGCTTTTCAGTTATTTTAGGGTTTTTTTATTTTCTTCTCCCACAAGGTGTTCAGTGGTCTCACCGCATAAGGTGATCAGACGACATGGTTAACAGGGACGACAAGATGTATGAAGGTATGGCGATTTGTGGGGAAGGCCTATGTCCAGCAGTGGACGTCTTTCGGCTGATTTTATTTCATTTCAAAAGATATTGTAAGTAGGTATCAAAAGTTATAATGTAACACGGAAATGCAACCTGTGAGTTGATAAATCGACCCGCCGACTAAAAAGTCACCCCTATTTTCCCACCCTTAGGGTGGAAATTTTATTTCCAAATTTTTATGGGACCCACTTCAAGGTATGCCCTGTCGATTAAAAAAAGAATTATCAAAATTGGACTACTCTGTAAAAAGTTATGCGTGATCATACATTAAAAAAAAAAAAATATACGTGTCGAATTGAGTACCTCCTCCTTTTTTTTTCGTCGGTCAAAAAGAGGAAAATTTATTAAAGGCTCTTAAAAAAAATAATTATAGTTTGTATTTTATAATCATTAACGCTATAATAAGTATTAAATGGTAACATCGTTTGATGAAAGATAATCTGTATTTTTTTAATAACATAAAAGCGTGTTCTGAATATGAATCCGTCCTTTGAAATACGTCACTTGGTCCATATATTTCACAAGAAGACAAATAAAAGCAACTTGTAAGTGGCATAGAATAATATTGTTACCACCGCGTTTGTATGAGATGATTCTGTGCCTGCGCCGTATCTACGTAGCGCCTTATCCAGTGCGCGGGTCTGTGTCAGCGTGCCTATAGTAAGGTGGTGTGCGGTGTCCGCAGGTGCTGCTGGAGACGCCGGCGCTGGTCAGCGAGGCGGACCTGCACGTGGCGCAGACGGCGCTGGCGCTCGTGCGCGCTGTCTGCGAGCGCTGCCCCGCCGCCCTCGCCCCGCCCGCGCGCGACGCGCTGCTGCCCGCCGTGCTCGCGCTCGCCAAGTCGCCGCTGCTGCAGGGTGAGTCACACACACGCCGCCACACCGCGCCGTCTGCGAGCGCTGCCCCGCCGCCCTCGCCCCGCCCGCGCGCGACGCGCTGCTGCCCGCCGTGCTCGCGCTCGCCAAGTCGCCGCTGCTGCAGGGTGAGTCACACACACGCCGCCACACCGCGCCGTCTGCGAGCGCTGCCCCGCCGCCCTCGCCCCGCCCGCGCGCGACGCGCTGCTGCCCGCCGTGCTCGCGCTCGCCAAGTCGCCGCTGCTGCAGGGTGAGTCACACACACGCCGCCACACCGCGCCGTCTGCGAGCGCTGCCCCGCCGCCCTCGCCCCGCCCGCGCGCGACGCGCTGCTGCCCGCCGTGCTCGCGCTCGCCAAGTCGCCGCTGCTGCAGGGTGAGTCACACACACGCCGCCACACCGCGCCGTCTGCGAGCGCTGCCCCGCCGCCCTCGCGCCGCCCGCGCGCGACGCGCTGCTGCCCGCCGTGCTCGCGCTCGCCAAGTCGCCGCTGCTGCAGGGTGAGTCACACACACGCCGCCACACCGCGCCGTCTGCGAGCGCTGCCCCGCCGCCCTCGCCCGGCGATGTGAGTGCAGGTGCGAGTAGTGTCACACGCACTCGTAGTTTGCTGTCCACACGGTGATTTTTACTATCATTCGAACCTGCACTAATAACTCGCATTTGCACTAATTAAAGTGAATACAGGCAATAAGACGTTTATATATTTGGTGGGTAATGGTTCTATCTGTCTAATTAACTAAATTTTGACAAATATGTAAAATTACGCATTAAATTTGTGGGTCCGCAGGCGGCGCGCTAAAGGCGATGGTGGGCGTGCTGCGCGCGCTGGTGGGCGCCGGCGTGCCGGGCTGCGGGCGCCGCGAGCTGCTGGCGCTGCTGGTGGCGCCCGTGCAGCGGCTCGACCACTCGCACGCCACCAAGCAGGTACGTGTCCTGCTGGTGGCGCAGTAGTAGCAGTAGTACACTTTGTTAATGATTCATTCTCTTAATAGTGGGTTTGTTAACGACCAAAGGTAATATTTTCTGCATTAAAGCATGAAACTTGGCATACTTGTTGCTTATGTGGCCCAGACTGAGAATCGCTCGGGAGGGAGCGGGATACCCCCCTCTGGGGGGCGGGGGGAGGGGGTGAAGTTTCCTTCTACCGCGCGCGCTTTCGATCCCTATTGCTGCTATTTTATAGCTACTAGGGCAAGTGTGGTGTCATTTTCGGATAATTTAAGGATGAGGAATCCATTTCTGGAACAATTTTTTTACATTTCTATACAAAAAAATTGGAATTTACCATAAAATAGATAATTGTCGACGCAAAAAAAAATCTTCTAATGTCGATATTTTTTGAATGAGTATAGATATCAGCAAAATAAAAATATATTTAAAAAGCTGCATTCATGCAGTTTTCAAAAATATAGGGTTCGATATACTTTTTGTTTATATTTATGTGTTAAAAAAAATAGTAAACACTGCGCGGAAGAGGTTGTAAAAATATTTAATGCCTAATTTCGGTTTAAAAATTACTTGGTTACTTCAAATTACTACCAAATACTGAACAGGGTCATTCAGCCTGTGATAAGTAACAACTTTCTGTATTCAACATAGGTTGTATAGCTACAAAAATACATTTCTCATACATTATCTACCCAATTAGCTGACAAGTATGTATGAAACATATGAAATTTTTGTGCTTTTGCCACTGGGAAAAATTGTTATTTACGATATCGCAAGACAGCTTGAGGAAGCGAGAGCATCAGAAGTGGACCTGCATAAGTCCCGACGGTGCACTTAAAAACGAGAAATAGACTTCATCCATCATGTCGACATAAAACCGTATATTGAAAGATGTCTGTGAACAACGCGGTTAAAACCGGAAGCAATCACTGTTGGTACAGGACACATTGATATCAATGTTAAGCTCGAAAGGTCGCAACTGGTAAAGTCTACATTCAGACCGGCAAAACCGGCAGACCAAAACCCAAACTCAGAACTCTTTCAATTAGAACTCCAAAACCGTTTCGATTGCCTAGGGCGCAGCGTGGATGATGTAAATGATGGGTTCTTGAGAAGTTGTCAATGCGGTTGGAGGTAATTACTTACTACTAAGCACACTTCATCTGATCGAGAAGAGGTGTGAAACGTCTCAGCAGACAACGGCACCGTGGAGGCATGCGGTTGGAGGTAAGTAACATCGACGTAGGATCTCATCATATCCGATCACGCAGGGAAACAGCTCTTTCCTTGTCCTTATCCTCCAGTGACCTTGTACTTTCTAATTAGGCCCGTTGTTTGCAGCCGTATCCCGGTTCCGTAAGTTACCACTGGTAACGCACATTGTTCAAAGACTTTTGTCTTGAGGCACCTCTTGCCTCAAGACAAAACTTGAACCTGCCACTCGGATGAGCATCGTTCAGTAAGCTTATTCAAGTTAAGCTAAGCATCCCGAACGATGCTCATCCGAGTTGAAGTCGACGGACGAACAGTTTGTCCCAGGTATGTATTCTTTAACAACTTCGAGTGTTTTTAGTGTATGGTAGTCATTATCTTTGATTTGGAGTGGATTGAATTGTTCCTACATGGGCGCTGAACATTATCTTTGTTATGTCCATGTTCATTCTAATACCAACTCGATCGGAAGCCTAACTGAGGTGAGGACATCGAGCATTGTACTAGGTCCTTCGCGGTCTGGGCCATAACTAGTTACTAGTGAGTAATGTTGTCGCCGTTTATAATGATGCCTAGTTCCTTCCAGTCCAGAGTCTTGAAGATATCCTGGAATGCAGCGGTTAACAGTTTTCGGGGAATATGATTAGCGTATAATGAAATTGAATAATTTCTGACGGGCCATAAACGCTGGTTTTACCACTTGCCTTCTGAAGTTCGGCTGTGATGAAAGAAAGAAACGAAAAAGAAGGAAATCATTTATTTACAGCAGCCTTTGTCACGCAAACATAACATAACATAACAATGAGACATACATTCAAACATATTTGATGCGACTTTACATGCAGTCTTGTTGTTTGTAAGATGTTGACGGCCGAGATGTCCTCGGTATAGTGTCGGGTCCATGTTGCTCTCGGGACCTTATCTTGACTGTCAGTGATGGGTTGTCGTGTCGACGTGTATAATAGAAGTTCTGTCCATAGAACTTCTCGAATTCCCCCACAATCTCAGGTGTGGATATAGTACTCTACCAACCATCCTCGGTCTTCAGCCATGCCTGGCTTTGCCGAAAAAATAAATCTCGAGCAAAAACTTTGGAGGCATTGTTTCGGTCTATGGCTCTTCACCTTAATTTTTTTTGTATAAAATCGCCTGATGTCTCTTGTAATTGATATAAAGATCTGTCTCTTCAGCTGCCTGCAGGCAAAGGCATCCGGTGCCGTTGTCTGCTAAGACGTATCACGCCTCTTCTCTATCAGATCAAGTGTGCTTAGTATTAAGTAATTACCTCCAACCGCAGTGACACTTCTCAAGAACCCTTCATTTACATCATCCACGCTGCGCCCTAGGCAATCGAAACGGTTTTGGAGTTCTAATTAAAAGAGTTCCGAGTTTAGGTTTTGGTCTGCCGGTTTTGCCGGTCTGAGTGTAGACTTTACCAGTTGCGACCTTTCGAGCTTAACATTGATATCAATGTGTCTTGTACTTCCGGTTCTAACCGCATTGATCACATACGGTTCAATATACGGTTATATGTCGACATGATGGATGAAGTCTATTTCTCTTTTTTGAGTGCACCGTCGAGACGTATGCAGGTCCACTTCCGATGCTTTTGCTTCCTTAAGCTGTCTTCCGATATCGTAAATAACAACTCTTTTCAGTGGCAAAAGCACAAAAAAATCCTTTGTTTCATACATACTTGTCAGCTAATTGGGTAGATAAATGTATGAGAAATGTATTTTTTTGTACCTATACAACCTATGTTTTAATACAGAAAGTTTTTATTTATCACAGGTTGAATGACCCTGTTCAGTATTTGGTAGTAATTTGAATTAACCAAGTAATTTTCAAACCGAAATTAGGCATTAAATATTTTTACAACCTCTTCCGCGCAGTGTTTACTATTTTTTTTAACACATAAATATAAACAAAAAGTATATCGAACCCTATATTTTTGAAAACTGCATGAATGCAGCTTTGCAAATATATTTATTTTGATGATATCTATACTCATTCAAAAAATATCGTCATTAGAAGATTTTTTTTTGCGTCGACAATTATCTATTTTATGGTAAATTCCAATTTTTTTGTATAGAAATGTAAAAAAATTGTTCCAGAAATGGATTCCTCATCCTTAAATTATCCGAAAATGACACCACACTTGCCCTAGTAGCTATAAAATAGCAGCAATAGGGATCGATAGCGCGCGCGGTAGAAGAAAACTTCACCCCCTCCCCCCGCCCCCCGAGGGGGGTCTCCCGCTCCCTCCCGGGCGATTCTCAGTCTGGGCCACCTAAGCAACAACTGTGCCAAGTTTCATGCTTTAATGCAGAAAATATTGGTTCCCATACATTTATTGGACTTAACAAACCCACTATAAGGGACTTGTCCTCTAGTTTGTATAAACTAATGCTGCAGCAGCGTCTCAAATGTTAGATTGATTTCTTTATGCTATGGGGACAGATATTTTAATTGCACCAATTCAAATACTTTGCAATCAATTTCTATAGGTCTACTTGACAGTTCCGTTAAAATAGTAAACAAGTTTAGTAGTAAGCAGTGTGATTGTGGGCAGGCGTTCCACTCGCTGGCGAAGTGCGCGGCGGGCGTGGTGGCGGGCGGCGGCGCCAGCGCGCTGGACGTGGTGCGCGGGCTGCTGGCCGACGCGCAGGCGCCGCGCTCCGACGCGCACCACGTGTTCGCGCTGCTCGCCGTCGCCGAGATCGGCCGAGACTTGTGAGTCCTCACTGCACTACACTAACTCTTGACATTACCAAATATACAGCTAGAAAAAAATGGGTGCGCCTCCTAGTATGTGGAGTTAGTAATTTTTAAACAATTTCTTCTTAAATAACACACCATTACACCCAAAGTTAGTCAAATTGTTTCTTGAGAAGAAGTTAATTTTTTTTAGGTCTTCTTGACAACTGAGTCAAACTCAAACTGTACAATCCCAGTTAATTATGGCTTGAGAGGATGGCGTATATTTTTAACCCCCGAATAAAAACAAAGGGGTGTTATAAGTTTAATGTGTGTATCGTAGTACCTAAACGGATGAACGGAGTTTCGTTTAGTTTTTTTTGTGTCATAGATATTTTTAGCACTAGTGTTCTTAGCCATGTTTCATGAAAATCTGTTCAGCCGTTTTATTTATTTTATTTTATTTATTATTTAAGGTTTGCCAACAGGTTGACACCAAACTTATACTAGAACAATATATATATTAAGATAATGGGTGCAACCCAATTACAGGCAAACTCAGCATGCTTTGAGTTACAAGATATTTTTACTAAACTAAATAAAAAGATTAAAATAAATATGACTAACTACGTACAACTATAAATGCTGTGTAGATGCCATAAATATAAAATATGAAAATTAAAATTAATAAAATTAAGAGCAATAAAAATCAATATATATAAAACTCTTCCGTTACTGACTGACTGACTGACTGACTGACTGACTGACAGACAACGTAGAGCCGAAACTACTGGGCGTACAAAGCTGAAATTTGGCATGTAGGTTCTTTAGGGAGTGTAGGTGAGCACTAAGAAGGGATTTCCCGAAATTCCCACGGGAACGGAAAAAAACGGGATTTTTGTGTATATGAGAAATCTGCGCGGGTGAGACCGCGGGGCAGCCTCTAGTTTAGTATAAAACAAAAACAAAAGGAAAAAAAGTACCTACTTACTGCTCTTTACAGTGGCTTATCAAATAATGTTTGAATTTAGCGTAAGACCACAGTAATAAATCGACTTCTTTGTTGGATCGAAAGAGGGCGTTATGTTCGCGAAATATTCTGTTCATGATGCTGTGTTTCCCGAGGTTGGTTCTAGCAGTACGAGTGGAAAAAGGTCGGAAGTTAACAATGCGAGCGCTCCTTCTAGGCACACAATAACCAATGCGTCTCGTCAGTAGTGGACAAGAGATTAGTCCTCGAACTACCTTGCCGTTGAAGATCATCAGCGCTTTTCTTGATGATGAGGGGATCTAACTAACCTCCTTATGTCCAATCGATTCGAATTCTTGGTACCGTATTACATCAATGATATTGAAAGTATATTATAGGTAACCATGACAGGTCTGTGGCTCAGTTGGCAGTGATGTAGACTGTGTAAGCGTGTGCACCTGGGTTCGATTCCCGGGCAGGGCGAATATTGATATTATAAATATCGATGTTTGTTTCCGGTCTGGGTGTAATGTTCGTCTCTGTGTGTGTTTCGGGCAATCTAGATACAGGTTCTGTTTAGGGGCTCTGACACCCTTTATTACATCATCAGCAGATTTTTTTTACAGAGTGAATGACAAATATAAGAGTTAATGAATGGAAAGACTGACTGGCTACATATTATGTTTGTTTGACGTGGTTGTCAACTAGAATGCTGTCGTAAAGATAAATTATTAAAGATCTTAAAGATTAAATTTAGCAACCTTCTGCTACCTATATAATCCATGCAATGTACAGAGACCTGAGCTCCATACCGAACCTGAAGGAGGTGATCCTGAACTCGTTCGGGCAGTCGTCGGAGGAGGTGAAGTCTGCGGCGAGCTACGCGCTGGGCTCCGTGGCCGTGGGCAACCTGCCCGAGCTGCTGCCCTTCGTGCTGCGCGAGGTGGAGGCGCGCCCGCGCCGGCAGTACCTGCTGCTGCACTCGCTGCGGGAGGTGCGTGACACACACACACACACACACACACACACACACACACACACACACACACACACAGTAACAGCTGCTGCCCTTCGTGCTGCGCGAGGTGGAGGCGCGCCCGCGCCGGCAGTACCTGCTGCTGCACTCGCTGCGGGAGGTGCGTGACACACACACACACACACGCACACACACACAGTAACAGCTGCTGCCCTTCGTGCTGCGCGAGGTGGAGGCGCGCCCGCGCCGGCAGTACCTGCTGCTGCACTCGCTGCGGGAGGTGCGTGACACACACACACACACACACACACACACACACAGTAACAGCTGCTGCCCTTCGTGCTGCGCGAGGTGGAGGCGCGCCCGCGCCGGCAGTACCTGCTGCTGCACTCGCTGCGGGAGGTGCCTGACACACACACACACACACAGTAACAGCTGCTGCCCTTCGTGCTGCGCGAGGTGGAGGCGCGCCCGCGCCGGCAGTACCTGCTGCTGCACTCGCTGCGGGAGGTGCGTGACACACACACACACACACACACACAGTAACAGCTGCTGCCCTTCGTGCTGCGCGAGGTGGAGGCGCGCCCGCGCCGGCAGTACCTGCTGCTGCACTCGCTGCGGGAGGTGCGTGACACACACACACACACACAGTAACAGCTGCTGCACTTCGTGCTGCGCGAGGTGGAGGCGCGCCCGCGCCGGCAGTACCTGATGCTGCACTCGCTGCGGGAGGTGCGTGACACACACACACACACACACACACAGTAACAGCTGCTGCCCTTCGTGCTGCGCGAGGTGGAGGCGCGCCCGCGCCGGCAGTACCTGATGCTGCACTCGCTGCGGGAGTATAAATTTTAAAGTTCTAATAGATTTATTAGTCTTAGAATTAGACAAGAATAGAAAACACTTTATTGAATACAAAGAAATATACAAAAGAACTTACATTATTAAAAAGGAAAATTAATTATAAAAGGAAACAAAGTGTAACTTTTAAATAAAAGCTTATCAAAATTTATCGTACAAAAAATATATTAAAAAAACATCCTACTTATTCTAATCACAATCAGCTTGGAAATCGGTAAAATTTTATAAATAGCAGTTGTCTTTGGAGACATTTTTAAAGATTTCAGAAAAGCATTAAAGGCAGAATATAAGAATACTACTTGGTCATCTTGACGAGCTGGACACCAGACACCAATGATTTTTTAATTATCAAACAATTTTTATGAGAAATCAATGGTTTGCCCAGCCTTGTTAGGTTACTGCGTTCCTTTTAACGACTAAAATAACCTTGAAACAGCTAAGATAATAAGGCAAACAAAAAACGTGTCCCTGGCAGTTTCGGTACATAGAAACATTGAGTTCTAAGCGTCCATAACATGAGACTAATTCGTGGCTGAGTTGGCAGGTTGTGCACTGAGACGCGGATGTACTGGTACCGGGTTCGATTCCCGGCGGGGGAACATTATTATGATGAATGTCGATGTTTGTTTCCCGGTCTGGTTGTAATGTTCGTGTCTATTTATGTTTCCGGCCCCCATGTTCTTGCTAGGTAGAGGCTCTGAGTTAAGGGTACCTGGCCTAAACATAAAAAATCCAGTCTGCCATTTCTAAAAATCCTGATTTTGAAGAAAAAATCCGGTATCGTGTATCAAATAAATGTCAAAGTAGGTAGGTAGGTTAGTTTCGTGCTCAGTGCGGCACCCATCATTTCTATGTATTCCATGTATGAATACAAGGGCTTCAGTATCATATGATTTTCTTTTAGCAATAGTCCCTCTTGTCAGTTTTCGTTTTCCTCACATTGGTTTAGATTTCTCATATAGTGTCTTATTTCTATTGCATAAGTATGCTTTTTGATTGTCACTATAAGTAGGTCGTAAAGGTAAGTTTAAACGATTTGTAAAATTTGCGTGCTATAAATTTTTTTGGGTGTCCTTTACGCCCTAAATTAAAATCTTAATGGTTCTTACGACATTTTTTTTGGTAAAAAAATTGGTTCAGTGTAAAAAAAAGTTAGGACATAAAGGACTTTTTTTAGAAGATAGAAATATTTCAAATATACCATTCGAAAGAGCAGAAAAAACTGAGTAAAGTGGCATTCAAAAGTCATTTTCGATAAAATGTCCTTTACGCCAATTGAAATTTCCATCATCGATATAATAATCGTCTGAGTAATTTAAGGACATGTCAGAAATAAATTCCTGAAATATTAATTCTGTGTCAATTTGATTAGGGTTTTGTGGGAAATAAGTACAAAATAAGTGTAATCTCTTGAGTGGACTACTTGAAACAATAATAGTGACAAACGTGACGTCAGCGTCATTTAAATTCGGAAGTAAGATTGTATTTAAATTCACAACAAATTCTCGCTTTACTGCAATTAGCGTGCCTCCGCCCATCGTTTGATTAAAACGCTCATAATCGCGGTCGGTGCGATATACGTTATAACGAGGATCAAATAATTCAGAACTATAAATGTTAGGGTGCAGCCATGTTTCGGATAGACAGATAATATCATAGTCAGAGTTTATTATATTTCTAAAGAAGATGTGAGTTTTGGTACGTAAGCCCCGTACATTTTGATAAAATACGTTAAGGTGGTAACTCGCGCTATGGCGCGAAATTCAAATTTTTTCGTGTTTTTTATTTATTCTGGCGAAAGTATACATATTTTTAAAAGTTTCAATGGATTCGCGTATGTAAAAAAACTTTTTATCAAAAAATTAAACCGCCGAAAAAACTGAAAAGCATTAAATAATTGGGAAACATTTTCTATTAGGACTTAATTTACTCACTTCTTAAAGTAATTTTGGTTAACCAAGAAATTTTAAGTCGGTGCCACACCACACAAGCAAATTCCTTAACTACCTATAGCGCGATGCGCGGCGGCACACGTTTTTCGGTTATTTCTTTGAATTTCAGGTAATTTAGTGATCGTTATTCGTTGATTCTGTGGCACCGACTCAAAATTTCTTGGTTAACCAAAATTACTTTAAGAAGTGAGTAAATTAAGTCCTAATAGAAAATGTTTCCCAATTATTTAATGCTTTTCAGTTTTTTCGGCGGTTTAATTTTTTGATAAAAAGTTTTTATTTTTTTGACCCCAGCCAATCACCCTCCACAGGGTGGTCGCACCCCACAAGGTGGCCACACAACCTGGTTAAGGTTTAGGGACTAACAGAATGAGTTTCGATCACGACCGGTCGGTGAGGCGATTTTTGAGGGAGGCCTATGTCCAGCAGTGGACGTCTATCGGCTGAGATTATGATTATTAACATTCATATAAAAAAGACTCATAATTATACCTAGCAGTTATCATGTAAATCACAACATGGCAATACAATCTGTGAGTGAACAATAAAGTCACCCCTATTTTTCCACCCTTAGGGTTGGAATTTTATTTTCAAATTTTTATGGGACCAACTTCAAGGTATACCCTGTCGATTAAAAAAGGAATTATCAAAATCGGTCCACACAGTAAAAAGTTATGCGTGATCATACATAAAAAAAAAAATATATATACGCGACGAATTGAGAACCTCCTCCTTTTTGTTTTTTCGTCGGTTAAAAAACCATTTGCCACATTGTAATACAACGTTTTTAGAAGACAGACCTACTGATTTTGTGCCTAAGGACATAAAGGCCAAAAATCAATTTGGTCCTTAGACACAAAATTAGTAGGTCTGTCTTCGAAAAACGTTGTATTACAATGTGAGAAATGGTTTTTTACATACGCGAATTCATTACAAATTTATTAAAAATGAATACTTTCGCCAGAATAATTAAAAAACGCGAAAAATTTTGAATTTCGCGCCATACCGTGACTTACCGCCTTAAGTGACATTGTTAACAGTAAAGTTAAAAACAAGTATTTTGAGCAACATATTAAAATTAAAGGTGTGTAGAAAAGTAAAGTAACTTAAGATGTCCAAAATTTATCAAAACGAATATGTGACTTAATATCAATGCAACAAGATCTATGAAGTGATCAAAGTTTAGAAAATAATTAGAACAAATATTATTTGCGATGAGCGCGTCAACGACCTTGGACGCTAACGAGTTTGTAAACAAAAATGGGTGTGCAGGGGCATGCAACCTTTTGATTACTATAAAACCGAACTTAAGAAAAACACTTATGAAATCTTTTTTAACGAATCTTCCGATGTTAAGTAGATGACTGGTGATTTGTCATTACGTTTTACCATGATTGTACAATTACGGACCCAACAATACGCATAGGACGCATACTGAAGGTTTACGCACTTCTTCTTGGCTTCACGAAAAAGGAATTTATTGTAACTTGAGAGGTGGTCATTTAAATAAATCCTGCTGTTATTTCCTGCAAAGCCTATATCGCTTGCTTTTAGGTTCTTGACTTTTCTCAAGGCAGTGAGAAAATCATCTTTTTTATAACGTCCAAGCAATTTAATGATGATGAATTTCGGCGTCGCATGGTCTGAGTGGTTCCTTACGGCAACTCTGGTCACAAAATCGATGTCTGATGACGGATTTGTGGAGTAATTCGATACCTCTGATAACTTTAGTACAATATCCATTAAGTTTTCTCCTTCCTTGTATGGAATTCCATTTATCTGTATGTTAGAGCGACGGACCTATTGATCATTTTTATTTCTTTCCTGAGTAAATTCTTTTATTGTTGACTTTAGTTCCTCAACCTCGGCCTTAACTTTTTCTAGCTCATAAACACGAGTCTCAATATCTTGCACATTATTGTTGAGCAAATCCATCTTTGAGTTGAATGTCGATTTGAAATCTGAAATGTCATTTTTCATTTCCATAATATCCTGTTTTATAGATTTTATAGTCGACATTTCCACAAGAATGGCTTGAATCTGGTTCGAAATATTAACCAGAATTTCGTCTGTCGGAGCGTTATCTATGAAGACTTTGGGAGTTGAAACGTTTGGTCCCGAGGGTGTACTAGGCACTGACACCGTATGACCACTTGAAGGTAAAACGCATTGGAGCGATACTTCCGGAGTTTGTGTCGGGTCTTGCTGCGGAGTCTTCTCGGCACTCGGACCAGCAGTAGCATTTTCTCGACGACAGCTAGGGCATTTCCAATTCGCTTTTCTAGCAACACCAAGCTTGTTGAAGGTACGCTCAGTAGTTCCACCGCAACGAAAATGATAATTCAACTCACACGAAGAGCACATCGCTCCATCACCAACATTTGTCTTGCAACTACCACAAACAGTTGTAGAATACATGGTTGTGAACTCCTGATTCCTGCACTCACAAGCAATATAGTCCTAGTAAATAAATAATTATAATTGATTATCCATCCGTATTTTAATGTTAATACATAACATGGATGGACAGATATTTGGGTGCTGTTAACACTTTCGCTTGTTCAATTTTCTAATTAATTTCACACTTTATTAGGACTTCTGTTTATATTGTGCCTATACAAAAGAGTGTGTTTCTTACCCTCAGATAATAGTATGTTCGTCGAGTTCGGCGGAGGGCGTGGCGGCGCTGCGGCCCTTCGTGCCGCAGATCTGGGCGCAGCTGGCGCGCCACTGCCAGTGCACCGAGGAGGGCTCGCGGAACGTCGTGAGTACACATCGCACACACTTGCACACACTTGGGTTTAGGTAGAGAAAAGAAGAATTAGCCAATACCTTCCGATGCTTCTACTTTGTAAATTCTATTCATGCTAGCTGCGTTAGAAATTTCGTTGTCGCGATGTAGGAATAGCTACTTCGAGCGATCTCCGCCTTCACAGTGCATCACTAGGTGCTATATTAAGAAACCTGTATCAGTGGGTGCATCTTAATTTTTACTTTACGTTATCGATAACAGAACTTTAATTACGTTCAAATTAAGAACGTCTTCTTAGAAAAAAAAAAGTTTTCCATTTGAAATTTCATTCGACATGAAATTCTTGCTCCATACATTTTTTTGCATCTCAAAATTTCACAATCGATTCGAGAATGGAAATCGACTCAAGTCTAGATTGTGATTCACTGAATTATGAATTAAAAAAAAACATTGAATGTCAGTCATTTGTTTTGAACGAATTTCTAAAGATCAGAAAAGTTAATGTAGTTGTAGGTATTGTATTTTGCCGTGATTTCTGAACATATTGTAGAAACCTTCTATTATTCACCAGTTACATAAATAACTATTTAAGAAGGCATTTTAATGTTAAATGGCTTACCAGGTATTTAAATTTCGTTCATAATTGGGTTAAGAACCAATTCAAATTGCTCTACATAATAATGCCCTGAATAACAATACTTACTTAATCTAGTGTAGCACAAGATCACATTTTTAATTGCCACGCCGACCGGTCTTAGGCGACCTCTATCCAGCGCACTCCCACAACCTTGAATATGTCATTTGACCATCTTCAGGGCTCTGGCTACTCTGCGCCCTTCGGAGCGCGGGCGCCACTCGAGAACTTTTCGGATCCGGCGACCATTACTTTATCGAGCTATGTGTCCAGCCCACTATTGTTTGTAGTAATAATCGGTGAAATAAAATAGCTCTGAAATAGTGTTCTGATTGTCACTGTAAGGTGGCGGAGTGCCTGGGCAAGCTGTGCCTGCTGGAGCCGGCGGCGCTGCTGCCGCAGCTGCGGGAGTTCATCAACTCGCCCGAGCCGCTCGTGCGCACCACCGCCGTCACCGCCGTCAAGTTCACCATCTCCGACCAGGTGCTGCACTACTCTGCTACTCTGCTACTTTGACACTCTGACACTTTACACTGCACTGCTGTAGTCAATACAATGCTATTCTTTATTGCTAACAAAATATAGTTACAAAACAGATTGCGAGGATGATTGAATGTTATGGTAAAACTACAAATCGGAATTTGATGAGCTTCGAAGTATAGTAATTTAGTTTATACATTAGTTTATTGTGGTTTTCTAATTTTTATGAAAATCGATTTAATAATCGCAAATTCTGATGAATTTTCATTCAACATTTTTAACTTAACGAATTCATTAGCAATCTTCATGCTGATTGAAAAACGATAATTAACCCTCAAATCAGCACATAGGCTATAATTTCTGTTAGTGTATATTTGTTTTGTAAAGCGGTAGGAAGTTGACTAAGTTAGAGTGTGTTCTATGACCGCCGCTCAGCTAGTATCTGCCCGCAGCCGCAGCCCATCGACCCGCTGCTGGCGTCCTGCATGCCGGCGCTGCTGGGCGGGCTGCGCGACGCCGAGCTGGGCGTGCGCCGCGCCGCGCTCGTCGCCTTCAACTGCGCCGCGCACAACAAGCCCTCGCTCGTGCAGGACCTGCTGCCCGACCTGCTGCCCGCCATCTACGCCGAGACCAGAGTCAAGGTACCGCCCGCCGCCCGCGACCCTCACTTCACCTGCCCGCGCACAAGCCCTCGCTCGTGCAGGACCTGCTGCCCGACCTGCTGCCCGCCATCTACGCCGAGACCAGAGTCAAGGTACCGCCCGCCGCCCGCGACCCTCACTTCACCTGCCCGCGCACAAGCCCTCGCTCGTGCAGGACCTGCTGCCCGACCTGCTGCCCGCCATCTACGCCGAGACCAGAGTCAAGGTACCGCCCGCCGCCCGCGACCCTCACTTCACCTGCCCGCGCACAAGCCCTCGCTCGTGCAGGACCTGCTGCCCGCCATCTACGCCGAGACCAGAGTCAAGGTACCGCCCGCCGCCCGCGACCCTCACTTCACCTGCCCGCGCACAAGCCCTCGCTCGTGCAGGACCTGCTGCCCGCCATCTACGCCGAGACCAGAGTCAAGGTACCGCCCGCCGCCCGCGACCCTCACTTCACCTGCCCGCGCACAAGCCCTCGCTCGTGCAGGACCTGCTGCCCGACCTGCTGCCCGCCATCTACGCCGAGACCAGAGTCAAGGTACCGCCCGCCGCCCGCGACCCTCACTTCACCTGCCCGCGCACAAGCCCTCGCTCGTGCAGGACCTGCTGCCCGCCATCTACGCCGAGACCAGAGTCAAGGTACCGCCCGCCGCCCGCGACCCTCACTTCACCTGCCCGCGCACAAGCCCTCGCTCGTGCAGGACCTGCTGCCCGCCATCTACGCCGAGACCAGAGTCAAGGTACCGCCCGCCGCCCGCGACCCTCACTTCACCTGCCCGCGCACAAGCCCTCGCTCGTGCAGGACCTGCTGCCCGCCATCTACGCCGAGACCAGAGTCAAGGTACCGCCCGCCGCCCGCGACCCTCACTTCACCTGCCCGCGCACAAGCCCTCGCTCGTGCAGGACCTGCTGCCCGCCATCTACGCCGAGACCAGAGTCAAGGTACCGCCCGCCGCCCGCGACCCTCACTTCACCTGCCCGCGCACAAGCCCTCGCTCGTGCAGGACCTGCTGCCCGACCTGCTGCCCGCCATCTACGCCGAGACCAGAGTCAAGGTACCGCCCGCCGCCCGCGACCCTCACTTCACCTGCCCGCGCACAAGCCCTCGCTCGTGCAGGACCTGCTGCCCGACCTGCTGCCCGCCATCTACGCCGAGACCAGAGTCAAGGTACCGCCCGCCGCCCGCGACCCTCACTTCACCTGCCCGCGCACAACGAGCCCTCGCTCGTGCGGGAAAAAAATTACGTGGCAATATGATAAAACCTAATAATGTTTGTCTGTTTCTATCTGTGAGTGAAGCCTATGTCTAGATGTTGGCGTCTTCTCTTTTGTGTGATTGTGTACGCAAATAAAGATCTGTCTTTTGGCTGAGAGGGTCCACAGAAACATGCGATTAAATAAAATAACTGTTCACGCATGACATTTATTTTGTTTGAATAACTTTCAACAATACAGCGCTATAAATTAGCTGATTCAATGTCAATCAATTTGAATATAATAATACCCAAATCGTAGACCAGACGATCGTCATTCGTCACTAAGAAGCGACACACTAGAGCACTAGAGCACTAGAGCAGTAGAGCCCTAGAGCCCAGAGCAGCGCCGTGTCCACAGCGCGAGCTGATCCGCGAGGTGGAGATGGGCCCGTTCAAGCACTCGGTGGACGACGGGCTGGACCTGCGCAAGGCGGCCTTCGAGTGCATGTACACGCTGCTGGGCGCCTGCCTGGCGCGCCTGGACGCCGCCGCCTTCGCGCGCCACGTGGAGCTGGGCCTGCGCGACCACTACGACATCAAGATGCTCGCCTACCTCATGCTGGCGCGCCTGGCGCAGCTCTGCCCCGCCGTCGTGCTGCAGAGTATGTTCGCACCTTGTTCTCTCTTTCTTATTCTTAAACCAAATCCTAGGTGCCACCAGCTGTTCATTTTTCAAACCATTAAACTAATGATATTAATTTTATACTTTACGTACACGTAAACATTACATTACGTACGTTTACAATTTTGAAATCAATCTGTACCATTATAAAGCTTTATTATTCAAATTCGCGTCTATCTATACCAATATTATAAAGAGGAAAGATTTGTTTGTTTGTTTGTAACGAATAGGCTCCGGAAATACTGAACCGATTTGAAAAATTCTTTCACTGGTAGGAAGCTACATTAACCCCGAGTGTCATAGGCTATATTAGATTTAAAAAAAAAATTAGAGATCCTTACCTAAACTTAAATAATATAACCAAAGGTGCAATATTTTTTCCGTTGTTTACATATTTTGACAGGTGGTTTGTTGTTGTTGTTTGTTTTTTATTCGGCCATTCTGGGCAGTCAATAGAACATAGTCTATAGACCTAAGTCTTTTGTAGTATCCTATATTCTATGGCGTAACGAAGTAAGCCAGGAAAGCTCGTTATAGATAAAAAACAAAAAAAAAATTATGTGGGGGGATCATTAATTTTTTTTTTATTATTTTGACTGTCTGTTTGTCATATACAACTCGCGCTTAATGGCAAAACTACTAAATAGTATGTATTTTATTATTTGAAGTTTATGTTCTAATTAAAAACATGCAAAATATTTTACTGAAATTGGTTAGGTACTTTTAGAATTGCTTACACAGATAGATTGAAGATAAACGACATACGCACTAACCTTTTGTTCTGAAAAAAAAAGTGTAACGATGTTTAGCATCCTGTACTGTAGTATGGCGTGTGTTCTGTGTCCGCAGGGCTGGAGAGCCTGGTGGAGCCGCTGCGCGCCACGTGCACCATGAAGGTGAAGGCCAACTCCGTCAAGCAGGAGTACGAGAAGCAAGACGAACTCAAGCGGTCCGCGCTGCGAGCCGCCGCCGCGCTGCTGCAGGTGCCCGACGCCGGTAACACTCGCTCCACACACTCCTCACATCATGCTCACACACTGCAGCAGGACGAGCTCACGCCGCGCTGCTGCAGGTGCCCGACGCCGGTAACACTCGCTCCACACACTCCTCACATCATGCTCACACACTGTCGCAGGACGAGCTCACGCCGCGCTGCTGCAGGTGCCCGACGCCGGTAACACTCGCTCCACACACTCCTCACATCATGCTCACACACTGCAGCAGGACGAGCCGCCGCCGCGCTGCTGCAGGTGCCCGACGCCGGTAACACTCGCTCCACACACTCCTCACATCATGCTCACACACTGCAGCAGGACGAGCTCACGCCGCGCTGCTGCAGGTGCCCGACGCCGGTAACACTCGCTCCACACACTCCTCACATCATGCTCACACACTGTCGCAGGACGAGCTCACGCCGCGCTGCTGCAGGTGCCCGACGCCGGTAACACTCGCTCCACACACTCCTCACATCATGCTCACACACTGCAGCAGGACGAGCCGCCGCCGCGCTGCTGCAGGTGCCCGACGCCGGTAACACTCGCTCCACACACTCCTCACATCATGCTCACACACTGCAGCAGGACGAGCCGCCGCCGCGCTGCTGCAGGTGCCCGACGCCGGTAACACTCGCTCCACACACTCCTCACATCATGCTCACACACTGCAGCAGGACGAGCTCACGCCGCGCTGCTGCAGGTGCCCGACGCCGGTAACACTCGCTCCACACACTCCTCACATCATGCTCACACACTGTCGCAGGACGAGCTCACGCCGCGCTGCTGCAGGTGCCCGACGCCGGTAACACTCGCTCCACACACTCCTCACATCATGCTCACACACTGCAGCAGGACGAGCCGCCGCCGCGCTGCTGCAGGTGCCCGACGCCGGTAACACTCGCTCCACACACTCCTCACATCATGCTCACACACTGCAGCAGGACGAGCCGCCGCCGCGCTGCTGCAGGTGCCCGACGCCGGTAACACTCGCTCCACACACTCCTCACATCATGCTCACACACTGCAGCAGGACGAGCCGCCGCCGCGCTGCTGCAGGTGCCCGACGCCGGTAACACTCGCTCCACACACTCCTCACATCATGCTCACACACTGCAGCAGGACGAGCCGCCGCCGCGCTGCTGCAGGTGCCCGACGCCGGTAACACTCGCTCCACACACTCCTCACATCATGCTCACACACTGCAGCAGGACGAGCTCACGCCGCGCTGCTGCAGGTGCCCGACGCCGGTAACACTCGCTCCACACACTCCTCACATCATGCTCACACACTGCAGCGGGACGAGCTCACGCCGCGCTGCTGCAGGTGCCCGACGCCGGTAACACTCGCTCCACACACTCCTCACATCATGCTCACACACTGCAGCGGGACGAGCTCACGCCGCGCTGCTGCAGGTGCCCGACGCCGGTAACACTCGCTCCACACACTCCTCACATCATGCTCACACACTGCAGCAGGACGAGCCGCCGCCGCGCTGCTGCAGGTGCCCGACGCCGGTAACACTCGCTCCACACACTCCTCACATCATGCTCACACACTGCAGCAGGACGAGCCGCCGCCGCGCTGCTGCAGGTGCCCGACGCCGGTAACACTCACTACTACGTCCTCCTGCACGCTCACACTAGCATACCGGCATTGGGACTTCATGGTCTGTGAAAACAGCATTTGTCCAGCAGAATAACGTTTCACACTCACGTATCATTAGCTACGAAAAACCTGGGGGCCAAGTTTCTTAACTAAAAACGAGTGACTCGTAATTGTCTTGTTAGCGACTTAGTTAACCATTGCTGTTTTCTTTGAGCGTGCAGCAGAAAATACCTTTGTTAAAGCGGCAATGGTTAACGAAATCGCTAACAAGACAATTACGAGTCACTCGTTTTTAGTTAAGAAACTTGGCCTCCTGTTTATATCACTACCAACTGATCCACGGCGAAAGTCAAATGATTATGATAATGATGATTCGTTATTGTTAAAAAAAATCTAGGTCTAATCTAAAAAGTATAGGACCTCCTGAAGAGAATTACTCCTATGAGCACCACTGGTCTTTCTCTGGCAAAGATCATCATCTGTGTGCTTTACTATGTGATTGATCGGTTACTGTTAATACAGACAAGAACCCGCACCTGATGGACTTCGTGGCGCAGATCAAGTCGTTCCCCGAGCTGCAGCCGATCTTCGAGAGCATCCTCAAGGACGCGAGCGGCGCCGCGCCCGACGCCAACCTCATGGACCAGAGTTAGCGCCGGCCCGCACGACTGATCGCTTACATTTATAATACTAGTTATATGACGCTTCAAACAAACGTTTGGACGCTAAATTACACCTGCATTTGATCGAATAGAAGTCTGTTTAAATGATCACCATGCTCATTGAATCTTTAGATCTGTTTGCCTCGGCGGGTTGTCATTAGGTTCTAAAGGTCCTTTTTAGATAGTCTTTGTTTTCAATACTAAATTTATTTTTATACTCTAATTAGTTGTAGTGTCGCTACTAGCGCAGCGCGCTGCAGCTGCCACTGAGCATTTATATAGTCAACGTTTTTAGGTTTTTGTTTGTTATTGAAGACATTTAATATGGCTTACACTAAATGAAAAGTACACTTGGTACTATAGAAATTATTCTTGTTCCCTGATCGAAATACTGCGTTTATTTTATTTATTAGCAAAGACAATGTTTGAACTTTTTGACTTTGCGTTTCGAGTCTGTTGTTGTTGAAATGTTCGAAATAGAGTTTTTTTTTAGTAAAGTGCCTTTTTATTTGTAATTAATTTAGAATGAAAAGAGAAGAGTTTTTTTTAAACAATTTAATTATAAAATTACAAATAAGTAACTACAAAACATTGAAATCTAACTCCCCAAAATGGAATTCACTCTTAAGAAATGCTTAAAATGCTCACTAGGGTTCGTGCGGGGAGGGCGGTGAGGCGACAACTGATATGTATTGTGATATTATTGTTTACTACGTATGCGGCGGAACTCGGAGGACTCAAATACACTATGATTAACATTCGCTGTGTTTATTTCCCTTTCCTCTTGACGGCGGGCGTGGCGCTGGCCGCGCGCGCTGGCGGCGGCTCCTGCAACCAACACATGAGAATATTGATAAAATAATAATGATAAACAAAAGAAAATAAAAGTTTTTTGCCAAAATGAAATAAAATAACCGAAAATAAACAAATATAGCAAAATTTCGTATTAGGAAGGCAATGGCGGCCTTATCGCTCCCAAAAAAAATTTATTTTTTTAAAACAAAAATAAAGTTACTCGCATTGATCTCTGCAATAGCATACCTTGGACACTTTATAGAAAAAAGCGCGTTGCTTCGCGCACAGCCGAAACATGGTGTACGTGCACGCGTACCATGCTTGTGTGAGTGAAATAAGACATGCTATTTGTACTGAGCGGTAACTGAGAGCGGGGTAGCCGCCCTTGCTGATGGAGGCAGGGAGTGCCCATACTCTATTTATTAGACTGTGGCAATAGGCAGGCTATATGGGAGAATAAATTTTCGTAATGAATGTTATTAAGTATTTATGTGACTGATACATAATAAGAGGCATTAATACACGAGCGTGGTTTTATTTATGTTTATATTTCATAATAAGATCACACGAGCCTAATTATGTACAGTTGCATACAAAAATTTATCTACATTCATATCATAAGTTTTACTACAATATGTTCAAAAATCACGGCAAAATACTTACATTATACATGCAATACTAGGTGTATAACTTTTCTGATCTTTAGAAGTAAGCTTGACTAAGTTTTTTAAATTCATAAACGATATAGAGTTGGTCGATTTCGATTCTCAAATCGATTGTAATAATTCAAGATTCGAAAAAATGTATGGCGCAAGAACTTCATATCGAATAAAATGTCGAATCGACACAGTCGATAATCACCGTCAATAATTATTCTTGTATTTCTCAGACGATGTTCTAAATTGGAACGTAATTGTATTATTGCTGTCGATAACGTTAAGTAAAAATTGTGATACACCTCACTGAAACCGGTTTCTTATTATAGGCTTATTGTTACCTTATCGCTTCTGAACATATTAGAGGAGAGTTCTGCCGTCCTTGCGATAACCACAGTAACTATGTTTGAGTCCATTTCGAGAAAAATGAGCTCAAAGTTTAAAATTTTATTTTTTGGAATAACTCCTGAAATAAACAACCTAGCAATATGAATCTTTTATGAGCGTAAAGAGCTTAAAAATCATAACCTATCCATTTGCTAAAAATTGCAGAAACTGCATAAATTACGGCTTAAAACGCAAAAATGTGTTTTTGCTTAGGAATATGTAAATAAAATACTATTGTTTCCTAACAATAAGCGCAGTAAAACTCGTACTTACTTCACTTATCGTTAGGAAAAGTCGCTACTGTAAGCCAATTTTATAAAAAAATGCAAGTTTCCTAATGATAAGCGCAGTAACTTCAGTGTAAAAAACTTATGTCAAAGTTTAAACATTTTTATTTCCCTTTTCCTTTTAGTTTATTGTTTCCTGAATAGATCCTAACCTGCACCCATTATCTACAAATGAAATAAAAGTATTAGTATACGATTAGCTTTTTGTTTTTAATATTAAAAAGTTAAACTATTAAAATTTGAAAGGACCTACTAACAAAAGGGCCCTTCAAAGGCTACATGCATCAAGCATCGCGCCAACCATCGGATGCATCTGTCAGCCGCAGCTTAGGACGTTCCCGATGGCGCGCAGGAGCACCGACACAAGACACCCGAACTTAAGGTGTCTTAAGTTACTACAAATACTTACATTCAAAATCGCAAGGACAAACTATAAAGTTGCTAATCATAAGCACAGTAAATCTAAAACTACTGCGCTTATTATTAGCATTGTCTTAATTTTTTTGTGTGCTCACTCCACAGTATTTCATCTTACTGTTGTTATCGTTAGGAATGAATAAGTTTCGAGTAGTTGTAGTCCAAATTACTAAAAAGTAACTATAGTTACTAAAATAATGACTAGTAATTTATAAATTTCAGGCCGAGTTACTGCGCTTTTCGTTATTGTGCATTTAAAAAAAAACCTAGTTCCCGTAGGAATTAAGAAAAGTTTGTTCGAGAGAGTTGTAGATCTTAAATTGCTGATTCCGAATATGTATATAACTCAATTTCGACCAAAACCCTAGTTACTGCGATTATCACAAGGACGGCAGAGTTATGATATGGATGTAGATAAAATGTAATATGCAAGTGTTACTTACGGCGCCGGCGAGCGCGGCCTGGCTGGCGGGGCGCGGCAGGGCGAGCGCCGAGGCCGGCCGCTCCGGCGTCTGCTCCTTACTACAAAACATTACATACTTTGTTAGCTGACTGCAATAGTCTAAATATAACCTACAATAGAAAAACTACCTACTTTTTCACAAAATAGAATTATATGTATAAAACGTGTGGTTATTTATTTTCAATGTTATCAAAACAATATTTTCATGAGGTAGTTTTACAAGGAATTGGATTCAGGTAACAAAATAGAGAGACAAGATCAAATTTTTTAACTCGACCGTACCTGTTGCCCCTGGACAAAGTCCGGTCCTTGCGGTGGAAGAGGCCGGACAGCTTGCCGCGCAGGTCGCGTCGGCTGCCCGCGCCCGCGCCCGCGCCCGCGCCGCTCATGTCCGAGTCCGAGCCCTGACGTACATACAATAACATGATCCCCGACACTTGTTGGATACTCTTCAATCCATACTAATATTATGTCGATTCTTATGGGAGCTTATAAAAACCAGACATTTAAATGTACAATCAAATCATATATCCACGTACGTTATTATTGTATTTACCTGTGAAACAGTGCCGATAGGCCTGAATTCAACAACTTCTGGATCAGGCTGGTCGTCGATGGACCTTGATTTGGTCAATTTCTTCAGTTTACCAAATATACTCTTTTTCTTCTTTTTATCTGTTGGCAACACTTCGCTCTGCGTTGATCCGCCTGATAGTCGACTGTTTAAAATTAATTAAAGAATTTGAATTAATAAACTGCCTATTTTAGATATAGAAATTAAAGTAAAAATTTAAACTAACCTGTCAAGACTTGAATCCCTCAGTACGTTATAATGTCGATTATTCTCAGCTTCTCCGTCTAATGATTGCATAGAAGACACGCTTCCGTCATCCACCGTCTTCCAAATCTGGCCCTGTGAATGTTTAAAAAGTCAGTTATTCCTTCGAATATTCAGAGATGGATGTTATGCGACTGACCCGAGCAGCTTTGTAAATGTGCGGCTTCAAACATTAGTTTTTTCAGCTTTCCGCCGCTGTAGCTTGATTCTCGAAGGTAGTGTTCTAGTTGTAAACGGTCTATCGGCAAACTCCTTGAGCAAAGGACCATAAATGCTCAGAAACGAAAAATAGTTCTCTTTGATGGTGCAGCGCTTCATTCTCTATCTCTATAAAAATAGTTTAGTTTAGTCTTTCAAGTAATCAGAGATGTGTGTTATAATTACACGGACTGGAGACGGTCTGTAGGTATAAATATGCAGTCCGCGCAACGTCGTGGTGCGAGCTTCTATTGATTTCAGCCCGCGGTCGCTGAACGTTGCTTTCTAGGCTGTAATCGGTCTATGTAAAAGTGATAATCAGTAGGAACCTGTTCCTTGGTGGTCTGCTCGAGCGACACGGAGCGCTTGCCGAGCGCGGGCGCGCGCGCGGCGCCGGGCTGCGCGCGCGCCGCGCCGGGCTGCGCGTGCGCGTCGCGCGGCTCCGTCGACATGGCCCTGGAAAACATTTATGCTTTATTATACTTATACTTATGTTTCTTTTGTAGTAAGTATAATTTATATTTAAGAAGTTATCTTTTAAAAAAATTGTAAGAATTGTATTTAAATCAAGCAGATAGTGATCATTATTCATCGGTGACTTTTCATATACGGATCTCAACATTTCTGATTCGAAAGCGTAGGGAAACGCCGAGCAAAGACCTTTCTCTTTGAAACTAATCGACCTGGTGAATGCAACGGGAGTACGTTGCGGTTAAGAGGCAGACAGTAGTAGTGGCAGGAGAAGTGCGCGCAAGCTAAGTTTGCGTGCGACTGGGGCGCCACTGTATACGTACAATAGCTATACAACACGTACTTTAAAGACCACAATAAAAAATTGCATATAAACTGTAACATTACTTCCTGTCAAAGATTGATTGATGGATTTGACGGAAGCGTTTGCGCTAGTGTTGGAAGTGTCACTGACCGGCGGGCGAGCGCCTGCTGGCGGCGCTGGCGCTCGGCGATGCGCGAGGCGCGCAGCTCGTCCGTGAGGCGCTGCAGGCGCGCCAGCGTGGCGCCGCGGTCCGCGCCCGCCGCCGCCGCCTCCGCCGCCTCCGGGGTCGCCGACCGCGACCGCGACTTCGATGACTGCAGAACAACATTACAAAACTGCTAAAGAAGACAGAGATGTGATGTGTGTGTTTGTGTGTGAGATGAGAGACTATCCAGATTTGATAGAAATAGTCGTTCTGCTAGATTGAGGAACCGCTGCTCTTTTTAGAATACCACGAATCGATCACAAACTGAGTAGGTAAAGACAAAAGCCCAAAGCCCGTCTCAATTTAAAAAAAAAAGAAAAAGTGTACAACTTACAGAAAAATCAGGATCGTCTCGAAGGACCAGGGAACTATTGCGGTTAGCAATGGATATGGCTATTAAAAAAAGAGACAGCGCTCTATAATGCGTATAGCGCCATCTTTCTTTTTCAATACCCATATAATATCCATTGTCAACCACAATAGTAGTACAGGTTGAACATGATCCGGCTCGAAGGACCATGTTCAACCCAGGCTTGGTCCAGAAACAAGACTCGCGATAGGTCTACAATTCGTATGTATTTCACCAAACTTGTTTAGGGAACTCAACAATAATTTAACATGAACGCTCTAAGCAAATACTACAAAACAACGATGGAGCGATGTAGAAATTACAACGCCATCAATAGGCTTATTGCTTAAGCCTATAAAATGTGCTAAACAGCCCCCTAACTAATCTAAGTAAGATTATAATGTGTCCACAAATGGTGCTCAAAACACATACAATTACTTTAGACCCGATAATAAATAAAATATTGATCATATTATTATTAATATTTAGGATCACGTGATAATAAATGCAATTCTAGTGTTACCCGATTCCTCCGTGGCGGCGTGGGCGTCATCAGATTCTTCTCGGGGCGCGCGGACTCCGCCGGGAACAGCTCCGGGCTCTGCTTCATCAGGTCTTCTACTGTCTCCAGTAGCTGCGTGATTCTTCTGTCATCCTCCTAGCGACACAAATCAGTGGTAAGGTTACAACGGCTATCCTTACATAAGAAGGCTACTAAAACGAGATATAAAACGTAAACAATGCGACCGTTACTGAGTCACTGCGATAACAAGTTCTTCTAACAAGATAAATCTCTATTTACGTTTATATTATACTAGTCGACCCGGCGAACTTCGTACCGCCTAACCTATTACTATGTTGTGCATGTATTATACATATAAACCTTCCTCTTGAATCACTTTATCTATAAAAAAAAACCGCATCAAAATTCGTTGCATAGAGTTATTTTTTTATTTTTTTTTATTTTATTTATTGAGAAACAAACAGTCATACATAATAAGATTACAGTAATAAGAATAACACAGGAAGACCTTGAGTTCCCTTAGTTATAAATATGTCAAATATATTCAAAGCTCGGAAGCGTGATAATGCAAAAGATACAAACGCGGGAAGCGACTTATTTATTTATTTTATTTATTTTATTTTACACTTTGTTTTATACTATGTATTGACATGCGTTTGAGCTGAGGCAGCCCAGTGCCACAAGCTGTGCCGCCGCCCATCTTGGGACCGCTTGATAAGTCTGTCGGGACACGACGAGCAGGCGGCCCTGGTCGCGGTCGCGCTCCTTGTCGCGGCGCAGCTTCTGGTTAGCAGTGCGCAGCTTGGCGTGTGTGCGTGTGTGTGTATTTTTTTTTTAATCTCCCACACAGGGTGAGGGAGAGGGTAATGAGGGAATACATTTACGTACAGAGTGTCGGACTCAATGCAAACGTGCGTGGCAAGCACTCAGCACTCTTACTACCGACTAAAACCTCGCCCCATGCTCATCTGCCCCTGAGTCCTCCGCGGCTCGCCGTAAAGCATTACTTCTCGGAGGGAGGTGTAGCTATATAGCTTCTTCTTGACATGACTGCTAACAAGCAGTCATTGCATATTATCTTCATCTCTCTCTCTCTGCTGCGCTCGGTCTCTTTCTTGGCGACGAAGTTCTTTAAGGACCTCTGTCGCAAAAGCGCTTGTCGCCTCCCAAATTTCCTTTGACGATAGCATAGCTGTTATCAAGGATTCCGGCTTGATTTTCTTTTTAACTTCTGCTTCCCACACTCTGCGGGATTCATTAAATCGCGGGCACATAAAGAATACGTGCTCAGCATCTTCATTGACTCCAGGACAGGACGGGCTCTCGGAAGAACTATCATGTTTGTATTTATGAAGGTACTCCCGGTAACACCCATGCCCGGTGATCATCTGCGTCAGATAGTAGTTGACCTCTCCGTGACTGCGGTTTAGCCATTCTTCAGCTTGGTGTGTGTGTGTGCGTGTGTGTGTGTGTTAGTGTGTGTGTACCTGCTGCGCGCGCTTGAGCGACACGACGAGCAGGCGGCCCTGGTCGCGGTCGCGCTCGTGGCGCTCCTTGTCGCGACGCAGCTTCTCGTTGGCAGTGCGCAGCTTTGTGTGTGTGTGTGCGTGTGTGTGTGTGTGTGTGTGTTAGTGTGTGTGTACCTGCTGCGCGCGCTTGAGCGACACGACGAGCAGGCGGCCCTGGTCGCGGTCGCGCTCGTGGCGCTCCTTGTCGCGACGCAGCTTCTCGTTGGCAGTGCGCAGCTTTGTGTGTGTGTGTGCGTGTGTGTGTGTGTGTGTGTGTGTTTTTTTTTTTTTTTTTTTTTTTTTTTTTTTTTTTTTTTACTCCCACACAGGGTGAGGGAGAGGGTAATGAGGGAATACATTTACGTACAGAGTGTCGGACTCAATGCAAACGTGCGTGCCAAGCACTCAGCACTCTTACTACCGACTAAAACCTCGCCCCATGCTCATCTGCCCCTGAGTCCTCCGCGGCTCGCCGTAAAGCATTACTTCTCGGAGGGGGGTGTAGCTATATAGCTTCTTCTTGACATGACTGCTAACAAGCAGTCATTGCATATTATCTTCATCTCTCTCTCTCTGCTGCGCTCGGTCTCTTTCTTGGCGACGAAGTTCTTTAAGGACCTCTGTCGCAAAAGCGCTTGTCGCCTCCCAAATTTCCTTTGACGATAGCATAGCTGTTATCAAGTGTGTGTGTGTGTGTGTGTGTGTGTGTGTGTGTGTGTTAGTGTATGTGTACCTGCTGCGCGCGCTTGAGCGACACGACGAGCAGGCGGCCCTGGTCGCGGTCGCGCTCGTGGCGTTCATTGTCGCGACGCAGCTTCTCGTTGGAAGTGCGCAGCTTGGTGTGTGTGTGTGTGTGTGTGTTTTTTTTTTTTTTTTTACTCCCACACAGGGTGAGGGAGAGGGTAATGAGGGAATACATTTACGTACAGAGTGTCGGACTCAATGCAAACGTGCGTGCCAAGCACTCAGCACTCTTACTACCGACTAAAACCTCGCCCCATGCTCATCTGCCCCTGAGTCCTCCGCGGCTCGCCGTAAAGCATTACTTCTCGGAGGGGGGTGTAGCTATATAGCTTCTTCTTGACATGACTGCTAACAAGCAGTCATTGCATATTATCTTCATCTCTCTCTCTCTGCTGCGCTCGGTCTCTTTCTTGGCGACGAAGTTCTTTAAGGACCTCTGTCGCAAAAGCGCTTGTCGCCTCCCAAATTTCCTTTGACGATAGCATAGCTGTTATCAAGGATTCCGGCTTGATTTTCTTTTTAACTTCTGCTTCCCACACTCTGCGGGATTCATTAAATCGCGGGCACATAAAGAATACGTGCTCAGCATCTTCATTGACTCCAGGACAGGACGGGCACTCGGAAGAACTATCATGTTTGTATTTATGAAGGTACTCCCGGTAACACCCATGCCCGGTGATCATCTGCGTCAGATAGTAGTTGACCTCTCCGTGACTGCGGTTTAGCCATTCTTCTATTTTCGGGATAAGTCGGTACGTCCACCTTCCATTTGTTGAGTTATCCCATTTTGTTTGCCATCGTAGTATGCTATTTCGCCGCTCTTCACTTTTCAGTTCCTCGGCGCTCATCGTGCTGGCTCCTTTCCGCCGGTAAAGGGCTTTCCGTTCTTCGGCAAGTTCCTCTATTGGCAGCATCCCGGCAATAACGCACACGGCATCCTCGGATACTGTGCGAAAGGCGCTGGCTACTCTCAGGGCACTTTGTCTGTATACTGGCGCTATCTTTCTCCGTGACTCCTGTATCCCCAGTGTGTCCGCCCATATGGGGATTCCATAAGTTAACACTGACGTGACCACCGAGGAAAGAAGTATCCTCCTATTTTGCTTCGGGCCTCCTACGTTGGGCATAAGGCGTGAAAGGGCCGCCCGGGTAACCGATGCTTTAGCCCCTACATGTTCCGCTTGCTGCTTGAAGTTGAGACGGGCATCAATCATCACTCCCAGATAGCGAATGAACGGTTGAGATGTTATTTCATGTTCTCCAACGCGCAGTGTGATAGTTTCTAGAACCTTTCTACTACTTATGAGAACTGCCTCTGTCTTGTGTTCAGCTAGCTGAAGGCCAACTGAGTTCATCCACTGATTGATTGTCTCGTAGGTTAGGTCAAAAGCCAGATTAATTTCTTCGAGGTGCTTTGCAACGATGACTACGGCTACGTCATCGGCATATGCCACAAGCTTGACTTCCTTTGGCATTTCCAGTTTCAGTAGCCCATCGTACATGACATTCCACAGAAGGGGCCCCAATACAGAGCCCTGTGGGACTCCTTCAGTGATCCTGTATTCCTTCGGGCCGGCCTCCGTGTCGTATTTCAGAATACTGTCGCTGAAGTAGCTTGCTACCATCCTCCGTAGGTATCCTGGCACGTTCATCTCTATGAGGGCTGTCATGACGCAGTCCCACTTGGCAGAGTTAAACGCGTTCTTGATATCCAGGGTTGCCACTAGACAGTACTTCTTAGTGCCTCCCTTCCATCTTTTGCCTGCAATTGCGTTTTTGGCAGTTTGCACAACTAGGTCTATCGCATCCAGGGTAGAGCGACCTTTCCGAAAACCATATTGGTTGTCAGAGAGCCACGGCTCGACGGTTTTTTCTATCCTTTTATGTATAATACTCTCCAATATTTTCCCCGCTGTGTCCAACATGCAGAGTGGGCGGTACGCTGAGGGATCATCTGGCGGTTTCTTTCCTTTAGGGAGTAGGACCAGCCTCTGCTGCTTCCACTTCGAAGGAAAGACACCCTCTGTAAGGCAGGCATTGTAGAGCTCCAGGAACAGTGTCGGCACCGCTTTGATGGCTTCCTTCAACGCAACGTTAGGGATCCCATCCAGGCCCGGCGCTTTCCTATTTCCCACTCTGTCACACGCTGCCATCAACTGTTCTCCTGTGATAGGAGGTATTTCTTCTATGTCGTCGTATTGCTGCTCTTCCCAGTGCTGATGTTCTGGTTGCTGGGGGAACAACGTGGATACGATGACTTCTAGGAGTTTGGGACACGTGGGTGGTGGCATGGACTGATACTTTAGTCGGGTCATGACCACTTTATATGGTCTGCCCCAAGGATCGCCCTCTACCTTATTAATCAACTCAGCCCAGCATTGTCTCTTGCTTTCCTTGATGGCTTTGTTCAAATTCCGGCGTGCCTCTTTGTACTCCGCCACCAGTTCCTCCTTGTTCGGCTTCTTCCAGCCACGCTGCGATGCTCTTCTTTTAGCAATGCATTCTTTACGGAGGGCAGCGATGTGATCATTCCACCAGTGAACTGGTGGGAGATGATTCCTTCCGCGCTTTCGGGGCATGGTTGCATCACAGGCTTCTGTGACTCTCCCTATCACCTCCTTTGCCTTCTTTGTAGCGGTTCCTTCAACGATTGGGTTGCCATCCAAGGCTATCCTGAACGTGGAAGGGTCGAAGGTGCTCACCTTCCAACCAATCGCATTCGTTTTTCTGTGCACCTTTCTGGTGCTCCGACTTGTGGAAACTTCCCATAAAATAGCACAGTGATCACTGGCCGTGTATGTGTCCATTACCTCCCAAGCATAATTTCCCTTAACGAGGCTGCTGCTGACGAAAGTTAGATCTATGATAGACGTCGCTCCTCCCTTAATGTATGTCGGTTTATTACCGCAGTTGAGCAGGACCACGTCCAATGTTGACATGGCCTCCAGCAGAGCTTCTCCTCGTGCATTGGTCTCTTTGCTGCCCCAATCAGTTGCCCAGGAGTTAAAGTCTCCAGCAATTGCTACGTTGGGGTGTTGCTTTGCATCTTCTGTCAGTCTGTCTAGAAAAACTACGAAATCGTCGAAAGTAAGGCTGGGTGGAGCGTAACAGCTGTAGAAATAAATTCCTTCCAGCTTCGCCACCACAAAACCGGCTTCCGTAGAATTAACAACGCTCTGGAATGGGCACGTCCCACAGGACCAGATCACGGCTTTGCCGGTGCTGTCTGTTTCCCATGGTGCATTGCTGAGGTGTCTATACGGCTCCGAGATCAGAACAAGGTCTGGCTTCAGTTGTCGCACGGTTTGCATGAGTAAATCATGAGCAGCTTCACAATGATTAAGATTAAGCTGTAATATATTCATAGTCGTTTTTTCTTTACCTTCTGTAGTGCCTCTTTAAAGACTGGGCATCTGCTGCTGCCGGCGATGTGGGCACAATTCTTCGTGGCACCTTTTTCGATGCACAGAGAGCAGCTAGCATCCTTTTTGCAAGTTGCCAGCTTATGTCCGTCACCTCCGCACTTGGAACAGCGATTGGATCGGTCCACTGCGCTCTTACATTTAGTGGCGAGATGTCCGTAATTCCAGCACCTGTAACATTTTGTTAGTTTCTCTACTCTTCTGACGCGGCAATTCACCCAGCCGATTCTGATCTTGCCATGTTCACCTACCACTTTGTCGACCATAGGTGTTGCCACTGTCACTACGGCTGTCTGGGTGCCCCCATAGGCCTTTCGCAGCGACTTAATGGCGTCTAACGAAATTTTATCAGTTTCTCCTATGACCTTTTGAAGAACTTCAAGTATTTCATCCTTTGTGGTCGTTTCTTCAAGATCTTGGATTTCAATATCATCCTGTGGTCCCTTGCAGATCACTTTGGCATCTTCTCCGAGGATGTCGTTAATGGTCTTTTGAAGACCGTGGCCTCTATCTGTGTTTTCCTTCGTAAGGATGATCAGCAGGTCTCCAGAAGCAGTCTTGCGGATCTTGTCGACTGACGTCCGTACCTGATCATTTGGGACATCCTTCTTGACCCTGCTGAGTATCTCCGCGTATGAGTGCTTATCCTTTGGGCGAATAATAAGTGCATTGGGCCTGGTCGCTGGTGGACGAGGCTTCTTTTGCAGCTTTTTCTCCTTTTTGGATAACACTACTTGCCAATCCGTCGCTGTCTTCTTCTTGTCTGGAGGCAGTGCGTCGTCCTTCAGGGCCGGAGCTGGTGCTGATTCCTTCTTCTTCTTCTTCTCATTAGTTTTTGTGTGTGTGTGTGTATGTGTGTGTGTGTGTGTGTGTGTGTGTGTGTGTGAGTGTGTGTGTTAGTGTGTGTGTAACTGCTGCGCGCGCTTGAGCGACACGACGAGCAGGCGGCCCTGGTCGCGGTCGCGCTCGTGGCGCTCCTTGTCGCGACGCAGCTTCTCGTTGGCAGTGCGCAGCTTGGTGTGTGTGTGTGTTAGTGTGTGTGTACCTGCTGCGCGCGCTTGAGCGACACGACGAGCAGGCGGCCCTGGTCGCGGTCGCGCTCGTGGCGCTCCTTGTCGCGGCGCAGCTTCTCGTTGGCAGTGCGCAGCTTGGTGTGTGTGTGTGTGTGTTAGTGTGTGTGTACCTGCTGCGCGCGCTTGAGCGACACGACGAGCAGGCGGCCCTGGTCGCGGTCGCGCTCGTGGCGCTCCTTGTCGCGACGCAGCTTCTCGTTGGCAGTGCGCAGCTTGTTGTGTGTGTGTGTGTGTGTGTGTGTACCTGATGCGCGCGCTTGAGCAACACGACGAGCAGGCGGCCCTGGTCGCGGTCGCGCTCGTGGCGCTCCTTGTCGCGGCGCAGCTTCTCGTTGGCAGTGAGCGGGTTGTTGTGTGTGTGTGTGTGTGTGTGTGTACCTGCTGCGCGCGCTTGAGCGACACGACGAGCAGGCGGCCCTGGTCGCGGTCGCGCTCGTGGCGCTCCTTGTCAAGGCGCAGCTTCTCGTTGGCAGTGCGCAGCTTGTTGTGTGTGTGTTTGTGTGTGTGTGTGTGTACCTGCTGCGCGCGCTTGAGCGACACGACGAGCAGGCGGCCCTGGTCGCGGTCGCGCTCGTGGCGCTCCTTGTCGCGGCGCAGCTTCTCGTTGGCAGTGCGCAGCTTGGTGTGTGTGTGTGTGTGCGTGTGTGTGTGAGTGTGTGTTAGTGTGTGTGTAACTGCTGCGCGCGCTTGAGCGACACGACGAGCAGGCGGCCCTGGTCGCGGTCGCGCTCGTGGCGCTCCTTGTCGCGACGCAGCTTCTCGTTGGCAGTGCGCAGCTTGTTGTGTGTGTGCGTGTGTGTGTTTGTGCGTGTGTGTGTGTGCGTGTGTGTGTGTGTGTGCGTGTGTGTGTTAGTGTGTGTGTACCTGCTGCGCGCGCTTGAGCGACACGACGAGCAGGCGGCCCTGGTCGCGGTCGCGCTCGTGGCGCTCCTTGTCGCGACGCAGCTTCTCGTTGGCAGTGCGCAGCTTGTTGTGTGTGTGCGTGTGTGTGTGTGTTAGTGTGTGTGTACCTGCTGCGCGCGCTTGAGCGACACGACGAGCAGGCGGCCCTGGTCGCGGTCGCGCTCGTGGCGCTCCTTGTCGCGACGCAGCTTCTCGTTGGCAGTGCGCAGCTTTGTGTGTGCGTGTGTGTGTGTGTGCGTGTGTGTGTGTGTTAGTGTGTGTGTACCTGCTGCGCGCACTTGAGCGACACGACGAGCAGGCGGCCCTGGTCGCGGTCGCGCTCGTGGCGCTCCTTGTCGCGACGCAGCTTCTCGTTGGCAGTGCGCAGCTTGTTGTGTGTGTGCGTGTGTGTGTGTGTGCGTGTGTGTGTGTGTGCGTGTGTGTGTGTGTTAGTGTGTGTGTACCTGCTGCGCGCGCTTGAGCGACACGACGAGCAGGCGGCCCTGGTCGCGGTCGCGCTCGTGGCGCTCCTTGTCGCGACGCAGCTTCTCGTTGGCAGTGCCCAGCTTTTTGTGTGTGTGCGTGTGTGTGTGTGTGCGTGTGTGTGTGTGTTAGTGTGTGTGTACCTGCTGCGCGCGCTTGAGCGACACGACGAGCAGGCGGCCCTGGTCGCGGTCGCGCTCGTGGCGCTCCTTGTCGCGACGCAGCTTCTCGTTGGCAGTGCGCAGCTTTGTGTGTTTGTGTGCGTGTGTGTGTGTGTACCTGCTGCGCGCGCTTGAGCGACACGACGAGCAGGCGGCCCTGGTCGCGGTCGCGCTCGTGGCACTCCTTGTCGCGACGCAGCTTCTCGTTGGCAGTGCGCAGCTTTGTGTGTGTGTGTGTGCGTGTGTGTGTGTGTACCTGCTGCGCGCGCTTGAGCGACACGACGAGCAGGCGGCCCTGGTCGCGGTCGCGCTCGTGGCGCTCCTTGTCGCGACGCAGCTTCTCGTTGGCAGTGCGCAGTTTTGTGTGTGTGTGTGCGTGTGTGTGTGTGTGTGTACCTGCTGCGCGCGCTTGAGCGACACGACGAGCAGGCGGCCCTGGTCGCGGTCGCGCTCGTGGCGCTCCTTGTCGCGACGCAGCTTCTCGTTGGCAGTGCGCAGCTTGTTGTGTGTGTGCGTGTGTGTGTGTGTTAGTGTGTGTGTACCTGCTGCGCGCGCTTGAGCGACACGACGAGCAGGCGGCCCTGGTCGCGGTCGCGCTCGTGGCGCTCCTTGTCTCGACGCAGCTTCTCGTTGGCAGTGCGCAGCTTGTTGTGTGTGTGCGTGTGTGTGTGTGTGCGTGTGTGTGTGTGTTAGTGTGTGTGTACCTGCTGCGCGCGCTTGAGCGACACGACGAGCAGGCGGCCCTGGTCGCGGTCGCGCTCGTGGCGCTCCTTGTCGCGACGCAGCTTCTCGTTGGCAGTGCGCAGCTTTGTGTGTGTGTGCGTGTGTGTGTGTGTACCTGCTGCGCGCGCTTGAGCGACACGACGAGCAGGCGGCCCTGGTCGCGGTCGCGCTCGTGGCACTCCTTGTCGCGACGCAGCTTCTCGTTGGCAGTGCGCAGCTTTGTGTGTGTGTGTGCGTGTGTGTGTGCGTGTGTGTGTGTGTACCTGCTGCGCGCGCTTGAGCGACACGACGAGCAGGCGGCCCTGGTCGCGGTCGCGCTCGTGGCGCTCCTTGTCGCGACGCAGCTTCTCGTTGGCAGTGCGCAGCTTTGTGTGTGTGTGCGTGTGTGTGTGTGTACCTGCTGCGCGCGCTTGAGCGACACGACGAGCAGGCGGCCCTGGTCGCGGTCGCGCTCGTGGCACTCCTTGTCGCGACGCAGCTTCTCGTTGGCAGTGCGCAGCTTTGTGTGTGTGTGTGCGTGTGTGTGTGCGTGTGTGTGTGTGTACCTGCTGCGCGCGCTTGAGCGACACGACGAGCAGGCGGCCCTGGTCGCGGTCGCGCTCGTGGCGCTCCTTGTCGCGACGCAGCTTCTCGTTGGCAGTGCGCAGTTTTTTGTGTGTGTGTGCGTGTGTGTGTGTGTACCTGCTGCGCGCGCTTGAGCGACACGACGAGCAGGCGGCCCTAGTCGCGGTCGCGCTCCTTGTCGCGACGCAGCTTCTCGTTGGCAGTGCGCAGTTTTGTGTGTGTGTGTGCGTGTGTGTGTGTGTACCTGCTGCGCGCGCTTGAGCGACACTACGAGCAGGCGGCCCTGGTCGCGGTCGCGCTCCTTGTCGCGACGCAGCTTCTCGTTGGCAGTGCGCAGTTTTGTGTGTGTGTGTGCGTGTGTGTGTGTGTACCTGCTGCGCGCGCTTGAGCGACACGACGAGCAGGCGGCCCTGGTCGCGGTCGCGCTCGTGGCGCTCCTTGTCGCGACGCAGCTTCTCGTCGGCAGTGCGCAGTTTTGTGTGTGTGTGTGCGTGTGTGTGTGTGTACCTGCTGCGCGCGCTTGAGCGACACGACGAGCAGGCGGCCCTGGTCGCGGTCGCGCTCGTGGCGCTCCTTGTCGCGACGCAGCTTCTCGTTGGCAGTGCGCAGTTTTGTGTGTGTGTGTGCGTGTGTGTGTGTGTACCTGCTGCGCGCGCTTGAGCGACACGACGAGCAGGCGGCCCTGGTCGCGGTCGCGCTCGTGGCGCTCCTTGTCGCGACGCAGCTTCTCGTTGGCAGTGCACAGTTTTGTGTGTGTGTGTGCGTGTGTGTGTGTGTACCTGCTGCGCGCGCTTGAGCGACACGACGAGCAGGCGGCCCTGGTCGCGGTCGCGCTCGTGGCGCTCCTTGTCGCGACGCAGCTTCTCGTTGGCAGTGCGCAGCTTGGTGTGTGTGTTTTTTTTTTTTTTTTACTCCCACACAGGGTGAGGGAGAGGGTAATGAGGGAATACATTTACGTACAGAGTGTCGGACTCAATGCAAACGTGCGTGCCAAGCACTCAGCACTCTTACTACCGACTAAAACCTCGCCCCATGCTCATCTGCCCCTGAGTCCTCCGCGGCTCGCCGTAAAGCATTACTTCTCGGAGGGGGGTGTAGCTATATAGGTTCTTCTTGACATGACTGCTAACAAGCAGTCATTGCATATTATCTTCATCTCTCTCTCTCTGCTGCGCTCGGTCTCTTTCTTGGCGACGGAGTTCTTTAAGGACCTCTGTCGCAAAAGCGCTTGTCGCCTCCCAAATTTCCTTTGACGATAGCATAGCGGTTTAGCCATTCTTCTATTTTCGGGATAAGTCGGTACGTCCACCTTCCATTTGTTGAGTTATCCCATTTTGTTTGCCATCGTAGTATGCTATTTCGCCGCTCTTCACTTTTCAGTTCCTCGGCGCTCATCGTGCTGGCTCCTTTCCGCCGGTAAAGGGCTTTCCGTTCTTCGGCAAGTTCCTCTATTGGCAGCATCCCGGCAATAACGCACACGGCATGGTGTGTGTGTGTGTGTGTGTGTGTGTGTGTGTGTGTACCTGCTGCGCGCGCTTGAGCGACACGACGAGCAGGCGGCCCTGGTCGCGGTCGCGCTCGTGGCGCTCCTTGTCGCGGCGCAGCTTCTCGTTGGCAGTGCGCAGCTTGGTGTGTGTGTGTGTGTGTGTGTGTTAGTGTGTGTGTACCTGCTGCGCGCGCTTGAGCGACACGACGAGCAGGCGGCCCTGGTCGCGGTCGCGCTCGTGGCGCTCCTTGTCGCGACGCAGCTTCTCGTTGGCAGTGCGCAGCTTTGTGTGTGCGTGTGTGTGTGTGTGCGTGTGTGTGTGTGTTAGTGTGTGTGTACCTGCTGCGCGCACTTGAGCGACACGACGAGCAGGCGGCCCTGGTCGCGGTCGCGCTCGTGGCGCTCCTTGTCGCGACGCAGCTTCTCGTTGGCAGTGCGCAGCTTGGTGTGTGTGTGTGTGTGTGTGTGTTAGTGTGTGTGTACCTGCTGCGCGCGCTTGAGCGACACGACGAGCAGGCGGCCCTGGTCGCGGTCGCGCTCGTGGCGCTCCTTGTCGCGACGCAGCTTCTCGTTGGCAGTGCGCAGCTTGGTGTGTGTGTGTGTGTGTGTGTGTGTGTGTTAGTGTGTGTGTACCTGCTGCGCGCGCTTGAGCGACACGACGAGCAGGCGGCCCTGGTCGCGGTCGCGCTCGTGGCGCTCCTTGTCGCGACGCAGCTTCTCGTTGGCAGTGCGCAGCTTGGTGTGTGTGTGTGTGTGTGTGTGTGTGTGTGTGTGTTAGTGTGTGTGTACCTGCTGCGCGCGCTTGAGCGACACGACGAGCAGGCGGCCCTGGTCGCGGTCGCGCTCGTGGCGCTCCTTGTCGCGACGCAGCTTCTCGTTGGCAGTGCGCAGCTTGGTGTGTGTGTGTGTGTGTGTGTGTGTGTGTGTGTGTGTGTTAGTGTGTGTGTACCTGCTGCGCGCGCTTGAGCGACACGACGAGCAGGCGGCCCTGGTCGCGGTCGCGCTCGTGGCGCTCCTTGTCGCGACGCAGCTTCTCGTTGGCAGTGCGCAGCTTGGTGTGTGTGTGTGTGTGTGTGTGTGTGTGTGTGTGTTAGTGTGTGTGTACCTGCTGCGCGCGCTTGAGCGACACGACGAGCAGGCGGCCCTGGTCGCGGTCGCGCTCGTGGCGCTCCTTGTCGCGACGCAGCTTCTCGTTGGCAGTGCGCAGCTTGGCGTGCGCGTCGCGCAGCTCCAGCAGGTCGCACTGCAGCTCCGACACCTGCCACATCACATTGTGTTACAATACCATCCCACTGGCTTAATGCAGCCCAGTAAATTATAGCATTCGCCTCGTCCGTAATAACATCAACCACCCGACCCGACGAGCCGAAAGTTATCTGTTTGTGCAATACCAAAGAAACAACCTTCTTTTTAGCCTCTTCGGTCTCTTCTTCAGTCGTTCGTTTCAGTTGATCTATTCGCCTCTTCATGTCGAGCCTCTCCTTGTCTCTCTCACGCTCCACCTAAAAAAGAAAGCTTAATTATATCTCATATATTTTAAAAATATTTTTACCATAATATTATCATAACCGTTACCTCGAACAGAGTCTGCCGCAGGTCGCGCGCCAGCGTGGAGGTCTCCTGCAGCAGGCGCTGCTGCTCGTCGCGCTCCTTGTGCCAGGCCAGCTCCAAGCGCGTGCCGAGCCCCGCCGTGCGCGCGCGCCCGGAAGACAGCAGCCGCTCCTCCTCGTACTGAGCAGATAGAGGTTTGTGAATTACATTAGCGCATGAATGGGCACTCTTTTACTGACGACACTCTAGCTAGAGGGCATAGGAGATCTGCCTCCGCGGCATAACGGACCTTTTGTCGAATCTTTCTGTCACTTTTAATCGCTTTTGACATTTCAATGCGGGAAAATGTATGGAGATGATCGACAAAAGTGACAGATAGATACGACAAATTCGACAAATTGTCCGTCATGCTACCGCCGCTGGGGCTGATTCTGCAAATGTTTGGATGTTACCATTCTGAACGTTGTCAATGTGTTAGAAGCTCATGTCATGTGTCTATTTACGATCGAAATAAGAAACAAATAGAAAATAGATTATGGCGTACCTAAAGGCAGCATTTTAAGCCCTATACTTTTCCAAACATACATGGATGGTGGATGGGCTATGAAAGATAAAATAAATAAATTACCCTATTAATCACATTTTTCACAGCACTGCTAGATTATGTCTATTTTACGGAGGCACCTGGGTTCAATTCCCGGCGGCCGGCGCGACGTAGTCTATTTCCAGGCTGGGTGTAGGTATCTGTATATGTTTCGGGCACCTTAGTTACAGGTTCTTCCCAGTTAGTGTAACGTAAATTTTTATTTACGTCTATAACTGTTTTTAGAGACTTTATTATTTTTCTTTATTTACTATTAAAATACTTATATTTGAAGACTTGTCTAATTAATAAACTTACATACTTATACTTATACCTAATCTTAAACTAGCTGTGTTATTTGCAAGTAAATTATATGAAATACTCATCTTTAGCCTTTGAAACCTTTATTTTAGTAATTTTATGAAAAACGTGTTGAGTTAAATATCTTTGTATGTACCTACACGCTACAGCTAAACATAAAATGTAGTCATTTCATCATTTAATTTAAATCATGTTCCGCCTTATGCTTTTCTTTAATTTATTTGTTAAATTTTACTCTGTCCTGACTTTTCACCGTCACTCACAAACTCGTTGGGTTTTCTCGCTTTGCTTTGTGAGGACGGTGACTTGTCCACTTATGGGCGAGTCCTGATCCTGTCTTCTGGTCCATTCCAGGGTTTCACGCACGGGCTACGAAAATCGGCCCAAGAACGACGCGAGCGACGTCACGACCATTTTCCGCTCCGGCCTACTTCATCCAGGACGTCACTGCTGACGTCACTCACCACCGCTGGGCCACTCACTCGCCCGAGTACGTCCCTTCCGAACTGGCCAGGCGAGTACCTGACCGTAGTAGTAGCCGAAGACCAGGCCAAGCCAAAGTAGGGACTCGAACCCCGTTTAGACCCGTTGATTTAAATAATAAATAGTTAATTTAAACTTATTGTTTTATTTAAATCTTTTAAAATAAACTGATCGCTAAGTATACTGACCGCGACAATAGGGGCTCTGAGATAGATGTATTATTATTTTAAACTAGGACACATACCTCGTTCAGCTTGGACCGCATCTCGGCCGCCCTGAGCTCGGCCGCGGCGCGCTCGGCCACCAGCTCGGTGGCGCGGCGCGAGGCCAGCAGCCGCGCCTCGCACAGCTCGTCCTCCAGGCACGACATCTGCTGCTCCATAGCTGATAACTTCGACCTGTACTCCTCCTGAAAAACCATCCACTCAACTCAACTCCTGCTTCAGTCAGGTTGGAATGTTTTAACGTTCTTTCCGTGTTTTAATTTTGATAGTTTTTATCGTAAGGGCCAACCTAGAATAATCTTCCCATAAGTGTAGTAAAAGGTAGCTATGGATTTCCATGGGCTGCTCGTTGCGCTCCAAGTTCTTGCTCTAAGGGCTTACACGGTGCGAAACTAGCGCCACTTCCGATAAATAATTAATATCTTCTAAACCATTTTCATTTAAATGACTGCAGGGAGTTAGCCTTCTTTACTTTAGGACTATGTAGGTAATCTGTGACATGGAGAAAAACTAAGGGACAGGCAGCAACATTCCTCGCTGAAATCACAAACAGGTTAGTAGTCGTGTTACCTCGTCGGCGCTGGAGACGGAGGCGCGCGCGCCGCGCCCGCCCGCGCGCTCCTGCTGCGCCGCGTCCAGCATCTGCTTGTAGTTGTCTCTCTCTCGCTTGAAGCGCGACACCTGATAAACAACAGACGATGTAACTTGGCCAGATAAAGTTATGAAAAACCAGTATACTGTAGAAACCATTTGGCATTATTAGCAGAATATTATTCGTGTCTGCCTAGCTACATGCAGAATCAGCAGACAAATATTAGACAATAGTAAAAAAAAATTATTGGTACAATGAACGTACTTGGTTCTGCAATGACTGGAGCTCCTCCCTCATGGTGTTCATCTGTTCCTCGTACCGCGTCTTGGTGTCGGTTGTCTCGCTCTTCTTGGAGCGCTCAGCCTGCTCGAGCTTGAGTTTGAGAGCGGCCACCTCGCGCTCCAACTCCGCCTTCTCCGCGGCCAGGTTCCTTTGTATCTTCGAGACACGCTCGTAGTCTTCCAACTTTTGCTTTGACTCTTCCAACTAGAAATGTTTTTTTTTTGTTAGCCTTTTATGTGAAGTAGAAACGTGAATGGAAAAAAGGTAAGTAGGGTACAGCTTGGCAAGAACGTCGTGAAACAGAACCGTTTTCATTTAGAGTTGGAGACCCTAAAGAAAGGGAACTCTTGTTAAGAAATAGATCATGAATTAAAGAAGTGTAGCCGCGCGCGCTGCACCTCCCCCCGCCCGCAGCCAACAACACGCTGCTCTGTAACACATACACACCTCCTTCTTGGCGGTGTCGAGCTGGTGCTGGCGCACGGCGGCGGTGTCGCGCGCGGCGTGCAGCTCGCGCTCGCACTGCGCGAGCCGCGCCGCCAGCCGCGCGCGCTGCACCTCCCCCCGCCCGCAGCCAACAACACGCTGCTCTGTAACACATACACACCTCCTTCTTGGCGGTGTCGAGCTGGTGCTGGCGCACGGCGGCGGTGTCGCGCGCGGCGTGCAGCTCGCGCTCGCACTGCGCGAGCCGCGCCGCCAGCCGCGCGCGCTGCACCTCCCCCCGCCCGCAGCCAACAACACGCTGCTCTGTAACACATACACACCTCCTTCTTGGCGGTGTCGAGCTGGTGCTGGCGCACGGCGGCGGTGTCGCGCGCGGCGTGCAGCTCGCGCTCGCACTGCGCGAGCCGCGCCGCCAGCCGCGCGCGCTGCACCTCCCCCCGCCCGCAGCCAACAACACGCTGCTCTGTAACACATACACACCTCCTTCTTGGCGGTGTCGAGCTGGTGCTGGCGCACGGCGGCGGTGTCGCGCGCGGCGTGCAGCTCGCGCTCGCACTGCGCGAGCCGCGCCGCCAGCCGCGCGCGCTGCACCTCCCCCCGCCCGCAGCCAACAACACGCTGCTCTGTAACACATACACACCTCCTTCTTGGCGGTGTCGAGCTGGTGCTGGCGCACGGCGGCGGTGTCGCGCGCGGCGTGCAGCTCGCGCTCGCACTGCGCGAGCCGCGCCGCCAGCCGCGCGCGCTGCACCTCCCCCCGCCCGCAGCCAACAACACGCTGCTCTGTAACACATACACACCTCCTTCTTGGCGGTGTCGAGCTGGTGCTGGCGCACGGCGGCGGTGTCGCGCGCGGCGTGCAGCTCGCGCTCGCACTGCGCGAGCCGCGCCGCCAGCCGCGCGCGCTGCACCTCCCCCCGCCCGCAGCCAACAACACGCTGCTCTGTAACACATACACACCTCCTTCTTGGCGGTGTCGAGCTGGTGCTGGCGCACGGCGGCGGTGTCGCGCGCGGCGTGCAGCTCGCGCTCGCACTGCGCGAGCCGCGCCGCCAGCCGCGCGCGCTGCACCTCCCCCCGCCCGCAGCCAACAACACGCTGCTCTGTAACACATACACACCTCCTTCTTGGCGGTGTCGAGCTGGTGTTGGCGCACGGCGGCGGTGTCGCGCGCGGCGTGCAGCTCGCGCTCGCACTGCGCGAGCCGCGCCGCCAGCCGCGCGCGCTGCACCTCCCCCCGCCCGCAGCCAACAACACGCTGCTCTGTAACACATACACACCTCCTTCTTGGCGGTGTCGAGCTGGTGTTGGCGCACGGCGGCGGTGTCGCGCGCGGCGTGCAGCTCGCGCTCGCACTGCGCGAGCCGCGCCGCCAGCCGCGCGCGCTGCACCTCCCACCCGCCGCCGCACAGCCGCTCCTGCAGCGACGATATGTTGCCCTGCAACACATACCGCACCACACAACTGTAGGGGACGTCTCCCCGAGTAAGAGTATCGCGACGAGTGCTAAAGAGCATTGCTGCAATAGCATCGAGGTGTTTAGAACCACGACGATAACTCACCGCGATACTCTGTCTCGTGGAGACAAGCCCTAGGCTTACTTGCTTGGAACCAAATGGTAAGTATGGTAAACCAATGCCGGCTCCTTAGCCACTTTACAAAAGTAGATTTCTTTACGTAACTAAAGAAAAAAATGAATGGTTAACAAGAAATGAAATGATCGAATTGCATTTGTGTACATAAGAATTGAACCCAAGATATCTCTCATCATCTGCAAGACTTCGGTACATTTATATTATCATCAGTCACCTTCTATACGACTCATCTACCAGTAATCACTACGTATACTGCGTGTTGCTTTTGAGGAGTGATTTAGCTTACCACATCTAACAACTTTTCAAATTCAAATTCAAACTCAAATTATTATTTATTTGTAAAATGCAGGTGAATCAAATTATTTACATAAAGCGATTTAGGTGGTAATATTATATAAGTACACTACATTTTGCCATTAAAGCATACAAATTTTTTTTTTTTTTTTTAAACTAGTATCTCTAACATGCCAATTACACTTAAAAACTATATTTACAGATAATATTATATAAAAATCAATAGTGTTAGCTCGTCAAGTATTATTCTTTAAATTCTAAATGGTCTGCAAGAAAATCACTAATTTGGTAGTAGCATTTTGCTGTCAACATTTTATTCAAATGATATTTAAGTTTATTGATGCTAAGACATTTCAAATTATTAGGAAGCTTGTTATAAATAGTGGGCGCCATTCCCAGGATACTCTTGGTCAATAATGCAGTATGAGACGGAAATCTACAAATTCTGTGGGGGTGACGATCTCTATTTGATGTTTTAAAAAGATTTAAGTTTGATTTCACAAAAACTACAATTTCATAAATATACAAAGATGGTAGAGTCAAAATTTTATATTTTATAAAAATATCTTTGCAGCTATCTGTAGAATTTAAGTGAAATATCGCTCGAATACACCTTTTTTGCGCCTTAAATATGGTTTCTCTTTCTGTGCAATTTCCCCAAAAAATTATCCCATATCTCAGGGTAGAGGATACATAGCCATGATAAGCTGTGAGTACAGCTTCTACATTTACAACTTTTGACAATTTGTAGAGAGCATAAGAGAAAACGTGTAGTTTTTTACAAATTTCGTCAGATTGTGTTTGCCATGTCAAACTTTTATCTACAAACAGTCCTAAAAATTTTGTAGTGTTGACTGATTCAATTTTATTTCCATTATAGTTTATATTTAAATCTAATTCTCTTGTTCTTTGAGCAAAATGCATGATTTTAGTTTTATTTACATTTATTATTAAGTTATTACCATCTAGCCAGTCAATTATTTTGTTTAATGTCAAGTTTATTTCGTTTTCATAATTATCTCTATTAGTCATTTCTATTAACACTGTGCTGTCGTCTGCAAATAGCACTATGGGATACTTAATAGCTAAGGGCAAGTCATTTATATACAGAATAAACAGCAATGGCCCTAGAACACTGCCTTGTGGAACCCCTGATGTGACCTCTCTTTTTTGCGAGCTATACTTTTTTTCTTTACCTTCAATTTGGGATATTTGCCTAATTTCAGTTATTTGTACCCTATTGCTCAAATAAGACTCTATTAGTTTTAAGACATTGCCACGTATACCATATTTTTCAAGTTTAACGAGTAATATTTTATGATTTACAAAATCGAAAGCCTTCGTCATGTCCATGTATATTGCACACATCGGTTTCCTTTTATCCATATTAATTAAAGCACTTTCCACAAGATCATAAATAGCCATGTTAATAGTTTTATTTTGTCTAAATCCTTTTTGTTCTGGTGTTAGTATATCATTTTTATCTAGGTAGGATATAAGTGTACTGTAAATAACCTTTTCAAATATTTTTGAGAAAATTGGTATTAATGCTACAGGTCTATAAAATTCAACACGCTGTTTGTCGCCTTTTTTATAAATTGGTTTTATTATAGTTATTTTTAGTAGTTCTGGAAACACACCTTTTAATATGCTTATATTTATTATATGACTTAGTACATCTATAATTTCTTCAGCTACATACTTGATTATGTCCGTACAAATATCATCATATCCTTTTCCTGAGAAATGTTGATTGTAATATCTGTTTATTACCTAAAATATTAAAAATTTTGAAAAATATATACTAACTAGAGGCTGCCACGCGGTATTTCCCGCGCAGATATCTCATAAACACAAAATTTTCGTTTTCGTGCTCACCTACACTCCCCAAGGAACCCACGTGCCAATTTTCAGCTTTCTACGCCCAGTAGTTTCGGCTCTGCGTTGTCTGTCAGTCAGTCAGTCACCTTTGAGTTTTATATATATAGATAGATAGATTGCAGGATCCAGTTTATTGATCAGTATTAGTAGTACTCAACTCACCTCCAACTCGGCCTTCTCCTTCTGCCAGGCCGCGGCCTGGGCGTCGTAGTTGTCCTGCAGGGCTTTTAACTCCTCTAGTGCTGAGCTCAACTCTTTTTGAACATTCATGAGTTCTCTAAAAAAACAATTATTTTTATATTATCATTAAACATTCTACTTATACATGAAATGCTGCGGATTAAGTCTAAAATCATGTGTAATCGCATTGCAATCGCATTTACAATGACAATTAAAAACATTCCTAAAAAAGGCAGCAATGGCTTACGAATTCAATTAATGATGTGATTTATTAATATTACTAGCTGACACGGCGAACTTCGTACCGCCTTGCGATATAATTTATGAGAATATTCTGAAGCCATGACACCCCGGAATAGTGTACCTTCTCAACGGTGTTTTTTTTTTAAATCGGTTCAGTAGTCTCTTAACCTATTCAATGCAAACTAACAAACACTCAATCAAATCTATTCTCTTCATAATATTGGGAGGTATAGACTATTGATTTACCCCTGGGCAGCTTCCTTTTCAACAGTGAGCTTGGCCTTGGTGACGACGTGCTCCTCCTCCAGCATCTCGTACTTGCCGGTCAGCTCCTCGTACTCTGCTCTTTCTACAGCTAAACAATGTTCCAGTTCTGGAAATGACAATCACAACTGTTAATCTGTAATTCTCAACACTCTGTAACACTGAAATAAAAAAATATCCTCCAAAAGTTCTCTCTTTATAATCCATTTCATCAAAATTCAAAAAATATGCAAACATGATAAAGACATAAGTATACATAAAGGTCAAATTTTCAAGGGCTGCATGCAGACCCTGACGTGTAGGCATCATTTGCGAATTCATATTCGTCCGCCTCACCCCATTCGACGTCAGAGCGTCAGATCGAGCTATGAAGCAACAGCGAGCAGGTACAAATAGTACAATAGGAAATATCTGTGCACCTGGCTTAATACACGTCACGGCGCTGGCTCCGGATCCAGACAGGCGAGAACGGGGCGAGGTGCGGGTAGCGCGGGGGGAAGCGAGGTGCACAGATATTTCCGACGGCTTGTACTAACTTTTAACCGCCTCCTCGTGGTCCTGCTTCAGCTCTGCGATCTTCTTGGCGCCGACGCCGGAGCTCTGCTCCAACACTTTGAGTTTTCCTTTGAGTGTGGCCAGTTCTGCTTCCTTGTTCTTTACGTCCTTGTCGTGAGATATACGCATTCGCTCCAACTTCTTACGTTCAGCCTGAAAATTGTCATCATTTTTGTTTTTAACCCCCGAACGAAAATTCCGAGAGGGGTGTTATAATTTTAACGTGTGTATCTGTCTGTCTGTCTGTGTATCTGTCTGTGGCATCGTAGAGCTCAAACGGCTGAACCGATTTTCGTTTAGTTTTTTTGTATCATAGATAATTTCAGGCCGAGTGTTCTTAGCCATGTCTGATGAAGATCTGATCAGCCGTTTGAAGATGATCAGCTCTTGAATAATGGATGAGAGGATCTAACTAGCTTCCTTATGTCCGATCGATTTGAAATTTGGTACCATGTTACATCTATGATATTGTAAGTATATGTTAAGGTAACCATAACCTGATCTGCCGTTTGAAGATGATCAGCTCTTGAATAATGGACGAGAGGATCTAACCACCTTCCATTTGTCCTATCGATTTAAAATTTGGTACGGTGTTACTTCAATAATATTGAAAGTATATGTTAAGGTAACCATGATCTTTTTAAGATGATAAGCTCTAGTTCTAGTTAAGTTGATAAGGGGTCTGATTGGGTCGGGGGTTTTTATTTTTTTTAATTTGAGTTATTGTTCTTGCGTTATTAGGATCGGATTTATCAAAGTCAATGTATTCCATCAAATATAAAATAAAAATTAATTGCGTAAAAGAGTAACATAACATTTATAACATTACTTCAAAACGCCAAATTGCCATAATAAACACAAAAATAAGTAACAAAAAATAATACATATAAAGTAACGGTTGATTTGGGTAAAATCTATACGAATGCAAATTGTCACTGAATTGTAACTACTTATTTAAGCTTAGGTAAAAGTGGAATTGCTTAAAAAAATATCCTAGTAGAAAATCTGCAATTGTTATTCAGTTCGCAAGTTTACCTGTAAATCAATTTCGATCTCGGCGGTCTTGCTCTCCCAGTAGCTGGCGTCCTTCTTCTCCGCCTGCCACTTGCTCTCCAACTCACTGCGCTCACTCTCCAGTTTAGACAAGTCCGACTTCATCCTTGCCGCCTCGTTCTGCAATATCGCCAGGTCCTATGGATAGAAAAAAAAAACCATTCAAAAGATCGTTTATAATATTTTACAGTTAGCGTTTTTCCTCAAGAAGCGATATCGATCGCGCGATAGGGGTTCGATAGCCAACAGAAATCGCTTGTTCATCCACAAAGCCTGCCTGATTGGCTGTCGAACCCCTATCGCGCTATCGATATCGCTTCTTGAGGAAACACGCTAAGTCTGTAAGATCTTAATTTTTTTACTCCTGCTAAGGGTTCATGGATATTAGATATTAGTTAGGTATTACCTTGGAATACAGACTTCATCATCATCATTGCAGCCTATAAGACGTCCACTGCTGGACACAGGCCACCCCAGAGACAAACAAGGACAAACCTTGTAGGGGAAGGGTGGTTTGCGACATAAACTTAAAGTATCAGAAATCATACCAATAGATTCTTATTTATCCAAAACGCCACCTGCGTGCTTGCTTATTGCTACCTATTACTAAAGAAGTAAATTAAAGAACTCAATAAAAAAGGTGATCTTATTGGTCACATCGACCCTCAGCCAAGCCCCACCCTTTCAGCGTTGGTGAGGTCAGTCCTCGCGCCGGCGAGCGCCGCGGCCCGCGCGGCCAGCTCGCGCGCGGCCTGCTCGAGCTGGTCCTGCATCTGCGCCATTTCCACGGACGACACGGCTTCATCGTACTTCTGGTTGGAGGTGTCTCGCAGCGCCTCCTCCTAAATACAATGTTACTTATATCTATTAATTGACATTGATGATGTCGACGAGCTAGTTAAGTTTATTTTCAAATTTAAACATTCAACGGAAAGGTAGCTGGATGACGAGCATAAATAAGGTATAACTTCGGTAAGTATAAGATATATTCATCTGAAAAACTACAGGTTTACCAGATGCAGAATTTGTTCAGGAGATATGGACACTTAGTTGGTCTAAGGTAAAAAAAAGGTATATGTATTCCGAGTGCCAAGAATAAGTGCTATATTTTATTAAAAAATGCCTGGACGAAGTTACATCAAAAACATGCTAATCCTCAAAATGTCGTGCGCTGCGCACATACCTTGTGCGTAGTTTGTATGGATTTGAGGGTAGGTCGACAGACATTAGACGGGTGTGCTCACTCACAGTTAGAAATACTTATATAGCGGATGGGTTGCAAGTATGTTTCATAAGCTAGGGGTCAAAACGCATCCCAACAATTGAAGAAAATACCAGTTGAGTAATATGGAATTCTTTGGCCGCAATATTGGACTCTAGGGTTGTTATTCTATTCTCATAGTCTTCTCTCATCTCTCTCATGTCGGACTCTAGGGTGATGAGTTTTGTCTCAGTTTTAATAAGTTTAGCTTGCAACTCGTCCTTTTCGCTAGTGAATTCGACGGAGAGACGTCTCTGTACGGTGGCTAGAGCTTCTATTTGCTCTTTTTCCTCTGAGAGCTAAGGAATTAAAGTTTTCCAAAAATAAAATACATTGTCAAGCAAAACGAAATATAAATACCAATGTAGGCAGAGTTAACATGAGTTTTACTAATCTAATTTTATTACACTGGATGTGTTTTTTTTTCAATACGTCTTTGTACTGTTGTTGTATTCAAAATTACTATAGAAATTATCTGCTACGGTTATAATTGTCGATCTTACCTCTTTTTCTAACTTGGCCACGCGGTCCTTGCGGGCGACGAGCTGCTTGTCGGTTCTCTTAAATTTGTCTTCTGCCTCTTTATACTTCTTCTCGAGCTCGTTTATCTTCTTGGTTTTGTCTCCAACCTGTATTGTAATTCGATCAATCATTTTATTTACAACAACCACTATAAGTTTCTTATTAAAAGCACAATATGAAGAAAATTACACAGACAAAAGCAGAGATTTAGATAAAATACTTAGCCCAACCATTAGATAATAGTCATGAGTTACCAATGTGACGAGCAAATTTTGAGACTAAAAAAGTTGCTATAGTTTTACCTCTTTCAACAATTTGCCCTTATCCTGCTCGAGTTCTCTCACGTTCTCGGCAATTTTCTTGAGCTTTTCTATTTCCTTGTCCTTTGATTCAATTTCCTTCTTTAGATCTTCTATTTTCTTCATACATTCAGTCACGGCGGTCTGTTGCGACGATGCCGATTCTAAACAAAATTAAGAGTAAGTCGATGGCTTATTAAAATTTCTTAAACTTTTAGATATAATAAATAAATAAAACAAAACTCTTTCAATAAACTTAAAGAGGAAACACAAGTGCAGACCAAACGAATCAGATTTTCAGCTGTATTTAAAAGGTAGGGTAGCTAAGACCAAGGCGTTGCTTACTCATTTCCATATTCAATTTTGCCAGCTGAGTCTCCAACTTCTTCTTTTCCTCTCTCAAAGTCTTGCATTCCGCGGCAGCCTTATTCTTCTCGCTTTCCGAACTCTTCAATTTGTCTTCAACTGAGGACTTGCTTTTCTCCAGCTTTGTATTGAGATCCTTTAGCTGAGCTATTTCAGTTTGTAACTTGTTCTTTTCGTTGGTGGACTCGGACTGGTGTCGCGTCAGTTTGGAGCGCGCCTCCTCAATGTCCTTTTCTAGTTGCGCTTTGGCGCTCAGTTCGTTAGCCGACAAGCCGGCGTTCTTCATTATCACGTACAATTCACCTTAAACATTATACGCTCAATTATTGTTGTTTAACATAAGTAAAGGTATTAGTAACTGTCTATAATCGACTAATTTTTAAACTTTTCTCGTTCAACAACAGCTTAAACTGAAAAACGACTTCGGTATACAATAATTATAATTACTTAATCTGTTAAGAAATCCAAAATAATCTCATAAGTGAATTAGTATAACAAATCCTTACCAATTTCGCTTTCCAAGTCTTCAACCATCTTCTTCATTTGCAGTTTGGTAGTAATGTCGGTGGGTATTTTGGGTTTACGTGGCTTGAATGACTTTAGAGCTTCTTCTTTGAGCGCCTTGAGAGTTGTTTGTAGTTTCGCGTTTTCTTTTTCGAGCTAAAACAAAACATTAAGTAAAAATCACAGCTGCTTTATATTTTACAATTTTAAGATTAAATAAAATCGCTGACGCTCCTAAATCCGTTTAAGCCAAATCCTTTGGAGATTTTTTTTTGACAATTATCGTTCTGGTTAGGAATCAGCTGAACCCTCATTGAAGGTAGTTAAAAACCCTCACCTTAGTATAGTTGAGTTTCATCTTATCCAACTCGTCTTGTTTCGCCTTGAGTGCGTCGGCGTCTCGCTTGGTCGTCTCTCCGCCAAACCGTACTTTCTTCTCAGTTTTCTCTTCCTTGTTCTCGAACTCCTTCAGCTTCGACAACGCTTCCTTCAGTTCAGTCTCTAGTTTTGATATTTTTTCCTCATTATGTACTAGAGATTTTTCTGATCGCAACGTCTTTGCATTTCTTAGGAGCTAAAACAAAAGGAAATGACGAGAAACACATTTACTGAAAAGTTTATTCGCTTAACTATCTTATTTCAATCAATTAAGTAGTCGACCCCGCCTAACCTATAACTATATTGTGTGTGTATTATACATATAAACCTTCCTCTTGAATCACTTTTTCTATTTATAAAAAAAACTTTTTAAAATCCGTCGTATAATTTTAAAGATAGGGGCATCATAGGGACACACGCGGGAAGCGTCTTTATTTTATGCTATGCTGTATTGATAACACCCTGTGAATGAGTGATGACCCATATATTGAATAAGTTCTAATTATTTTTAATCCAGTTTTTTCGGAACTGGCAACAGTAGTGGTGTTGAATAAACGGCAAAGTATAAGTATTTTTCCTTAAAATAAAATCAAATCATGATCATCAGCTCAGGCGAAGACGTCCGCTGCGGACATTATGTCTACTCCACAAATCGCCACACGGACCGGTCTTGAGCGACCCTCATCGAGTGTATTTTGTAGCCTTCCCAGGCCCAGGCTATAACACAAATGAGAAATGTCTAACACACTAGTGAAATAGGCACGCTACCTGCAGCTTCTTGTTCTCGGCCTGCAGCTGCTCGTTGTCGGCCTCGAGGCTCTGCGTCTTGGCGCGCAGCACGCTCGCCTCCTGCTCTATCACTTGCAGTTGTTGTTTCAAATGTCTAACACACTAGTGAAATAGGCACGCTACCTGCAGCTTCTTGTTCTCGGCCTGCAGCTGCTCGTTGTCGGCCTCGAGGCTCTGCGTCTTGGCGCGCAGCACGCTCGCCTCCTGCTCTATCACTTGCAGTTGTTGTTTCAAATGTCTAACACACTAGTGAAATAGGCACGCTACCTGCAGCTTCTTGTTCTCGGCCTGCAGCTGCTCGTTGTCGGCCTCGAGGCTCTGCGTCTTGGCGCGCAGCACGCTCGCCTCCTGCTCTATCACTTGCAGTTGTTGTTTCAAATGTCTAACACACTAGTGAAATAGGCACGCTACCTGCAGCTTCTTGTTCTCGGCCTGCAGCTGCTCGTTGTCGGCCTCGAGGCTCTGCGTCTTGGCGCGCAGCACGCTCGCCTCCTGCTCTATCACTTGCAGTTGTTGTTTCAAATCCACGTTCTTCTGCTCGCTCGCTCCATCCAATGATCTATGATAATGCAATTTTATACAAATTGAGGAGCATAATTGAAATTAATTGATAGTTTTCGTAGTTTTCGGAAACAAACAAAAAATATGTGAGTTTATCGCCTTACATTCGCCTTTATCGCCTTGCTGGTGAATAAATAGCCCAAAAACAATTAAAATAGGTACTGCTTCGTTGATTTTGCATTGAGCAAAGTAATGCATTTCATATCCAATCAGGTTTTTGTAGGATTTAGTAATATAATTAATTAGTTTCCAGTAAGATTATGTTAAGTTTCGGACTTACTTGCTCTTCATAAGTGAAGCCTTTGGTTTCTTGGACAAACTAAGCTCGGCGTGCAGTCTTTCGCAGTCTCTCTCTTTTTCAATCAACTTCTTTCTCAGTTCAGCTATCTCGTCTTCTAACACCTAAAAGTAAAATATATATTGGACGATCCATAGAATTATGTATTCTGATATCAAACCTACGTACTTTGGTTGGTTATTTTTATTTAGTTCAAGTACAGTGATAGATAAGAATAAATAAATATAAATAATAAAAAAAAAAAAAAAAAAAAAATATTGGAACCATTCTGCGACCCCTTGTACGCTTAATGATTTTGATTTAAGATTGTCAATGTACTATCATTTCTTTGTTTAGCCTAGACAGACCTACGATACGAATGATAGTACCTGTACTAACCTTTACTTTCTCCTCAGCTAGATTACTATTCTTGCCGGTCCCGAAGCCGCGCTTGCCCGCGGCCGCGGCGGGCTTGGCGGCGGCGGCGGCGGCGGCCGAGATCTTCTCCGTCAACTCCTTTACTTGCTTCTTTAGCGAGTCTCTGTCTTGCTCCATTTCTTCTACCTTACGACGTAATACAGCTGCTTCCTGATTAAAAGTAAAAAGTAAAAAAGTAAAAAATGATTTATTCAATACAGGATACAAGATATCGCTTATTGAAATTCAATTAGACTAATCTAATTAATATTGATACCTTATTTCGTAAAGTATCCTATACTGATAGAGGCGAGGTAGTTCAGGGTGCCCACTAATTGGCTCAGGCAAACAAATGTTTGCCTTGCCTTACGACAATGGTCGCCTGGAGACGCCCCCAAACGAGCCCTCCTCTGTCAAATGATTCTACTCCCTTTCGCAATGATTTTACAGCGTAGAGAAGAAAGGGGTAACAAACTCTACTTTACAATTTATCTCGCTTTTTTTGTTCTTATGTGACATTACAATTTAATTTAGAATACAAAGAACATAAATTAATAAGATTTAAAGTAAGTACATACATGAAATAATGAAAATATCGTGCAGAGCTAGACTACTTCCATGCGTCTTTGTCGTTTTCATAATCATCAACATTGTAATAAGCTTTCTTAATCAAACCTTTTTTGATACGAGTTTTAAACTCATTATCATTCAGGATCAAAATCTCTTCTGGGATCTTGTTATAATATCTTACTTCGTTTCCTATAAAGCATTTGTTTGTCCGTTTTAGTCTGTTCTGTGGAATACTTAGTCTGTTTTTGCTACGCGTTCCAAGGTCTTTAATTTTATCACATTTTTTATCAAACATATGTAAGTTTTTACGAGTATACATAATAATTTCAAACACGTACTGGGACGGAAGCGTCAAAATATCAATTTCTTTGAATTTTTGTCTGAGGGACTCGCGAATTTTAAGCTGATAAATGTTTCTAATTGCGCGTTTTTGTAGTATAAAAATGACGTTAATATCTGCAGCTCTTCCCCATAGAAGCAAGCCATAGGTCAAAAAAACAATCTATATATATAAAATCCAAATACCACTGATCTACTCACTCACTCACTCATCATCGCCCAGCCGAAACCGCTGAAGATAGAAAGATGAAATTTGGACAGTAGCTTCTTTACGTGACGTAGGCACCCACTAAGACGGGATTTTGGGATAACTTAACCGGGACGCCGTATACAGGGTGTAACAGTTTGTATGAAACTCCTAAACTACTGGGTTTAGAATGTTGAAATTTAGACTGTGGATTCTTTTTGTATCACCAACATCATAAATGGTTTAGTTTTTTTTTTATTTTGCCCCTGAGGTCTTATACAGGGTGAAATATGTTTTTTGCTAAAATCAAAACTAATGACACTAGAGACTTGAAATTTTCAAAATAAGCTCCTTATCATATTACAACATCAAATATGATATCAAAACTGCGTTTATTAGTCCTGAAAGCCTTAATACAGGGTGTTAAAGTTTGTATGAAAAACCGAAACCGCTCATTATTTTTCTTAGAAATTGAAGTGGTCGATGTTTCTAGATTGTTGTGGGCGCTAATTACGAAAAAAACGGGACGCCGTATACAGGGTGTAACGTCTGGATTTAGAAAGTTGACATTTACACTAAAGATTCTCTTTGATTCGAAATGGGTGATGTTTCTAGATTGTTGGGGGCGCTAATTACAAAAAGAACGAGACGCCGTATACAGGGTGTAACGTCTGGATTTAGAAAGTTGAAATTTACACTGTAGATTCTCTTTTATTTGAAATGAGTGATGTTTCTAGATTGTTAGGGGGGGTTAATTACGAAAAACAAATGGGACGCCGTATACAGGGTGTAACGTCTGGATTTAGAAAGTTGAAATTTACACTGTAGATTCTCTTTGATTCGAAATGGGTGATGTTTCTAGATTGTTAGGGGGGGTTAATTACGAAAAACAAATGGGACGCCGTATACAGGGTGTAACGTCTGGATTTAGAAAGTTGAAATTTACACTGTAGATTCTCTTTGATTTGAAATGAGTGATGTTTCTAGATTGTTAGGGGGCGTTAATTACGAAAAACAAATGGGACGCCGTATACTGGGTGTAACGTCTGAATTTAGAAAGTTGAAATTTACACTGTAGATTCTCTTTGATCCGAAATGGGTGATGTTTCTAGATTGTTAGGGGGGGTTAATTACGAAAAACAAATGGGACGCCGTATACAGGGTGTAACGTCTGGATTAAGAAAGTTGAAATTTATACTGTTGATTCTCTTTGATTTGAAATGAGTGATGTTTCTAGATTGTTAGGGGGGGTTAATTACGAAAAACAAATGGGACGCCGTATACAGGGTGTAACGTCTGGATTTAGAAAGTTGAAATTTACACTGTAGATTCTCTTTGATTTGAAATGAGTGATGTTTCTAGATTGTTGGGGGCGCTAATTACGAAAAACAAACGGGACGCCGTATAACAGTAACAGTGTGTATGAAACTCCTAAACGTCTAGATTCAGAATGTTGAAATTTAGACTGTGGATTCTTTTTGTATCACCAACATTATAAATGATTTAGTTTTTTTTTATTTTGCCTGAGGTCTTATACAGAATGAAATATGTTTTTTGCTTAAATCTAAACTAATGATACTAGAGACATGAAATTTTCAAAATAAGTTCCTTATAATACTCAAACATCGAATATGATATCAAAACTGCGTTTATTAGTCCTGAAAGCTTTGATACAGGGTGTTAAAGTTTGTATGAAAAACCGAAACCCCTCATTATTTTTCTTAGAAATTGAAATGGTCGATGATTCTAGATTGTTGGGGGAGCTAATTACGAAAAAAAACGGGACACCGTATACAGGGTGTAACGTCTGGATTTAGAAAGTTGACATTTACACTAAAGATTCTCTTTGATTCGAAATGGGTGATGTTTCTAGATTGTTGGGGGCGCTAATTACGAAAAACAAACGGGACGCCGTATACAGTGTGTAACAGTGTGTATGAAACTCCTAAAATGTCTGCATTCAGAATGTTGAAATTTACACTGTAAATTCTCTTTGCATTAAAAACATCATAAGTAGTTTTTTTTGCCCCTGAGTTCTTAAGTTCATATAAAGGGTAAAACAAGTTTATCGCTAAAATCTAAACTATTGACACTAGAAACTTGAAATTTTCTAAATAAGTTCCTGTTAATATTAAAACATCAAATTTGGTATCATAACTGTTTTCATAGTTACTGGAGTCCTTGATACAAAGTTTTTATGAAAAACCGAAACCGCTTATTATTTTTCTTACAAATCGAAATGGGTGATGTTTCTAGGTTTTTGAAATCGTTATTACAAAAAAGACATCATCATTTTAATTTATAAACGCAAAATGTAAATCGATATGTGTGGAGTTTTTTTTAAGGATATTGGGGGTTCTGATTACGAAAAAGAAAGAAATTTTAAAATCCAACATGGTGGACATAAAGTTTAATTATAAAGGGGCGTCCTCTTAGTTAATGCGGACGCTGATACAGAGGTTTAACAGTTTGTATATATGAAAATAAAAATGGTTGTTGAAGTATACTGGATAAGAGTCGCGCAAGACCAAAATACAGCAGTGAACGTCTATCGGTAGCGAGCGACGATGATGATGAAAGTAAACGGAGTATACCGGGTAGATGAACTGGGTTTTTTTTTTGAAGCGTCAGAGTATGCATATAGGCTAAGGTTAGTTTGTGTATTCAGAAAAACGGATATTAAAGCTTGCAGCCCAAACAGCTAAAGATTTTTGTATTGTAAAAGGAAACTGCTTGATATTGATTCCTTTAGGGGTTTGGATTAGAAATTATAAATGATTTCCTGATATTTCTGAGTATAACCACAGATTAGAGAGTATAACAAAACAAATGAACAAGTAATTTACATTTATTATAAAAATGCGCTTGCGAAGCTGCGGGCAAAAGCTAGTAACATCATAAAATTATCAAGCTTTCAAACACAAAAGAAGTGTCACAGAGGAAGTATGTATAACGGGAAGTGTATAATCTACAAGCCGAATGATATTTCACCGCATTGGGTATCTTTATAGATACCATAAGAGGTAGTATTATATCCAAAAAAAAATTTAGTAGTCTAGACTGTGTCCCACTCCTGGAGAAAACCGTTCCCCCACTGTATCCAGGTTTCTCTTTCCTGTCCATTAGGAAAGATAGGAATCAATATCATCCTGCCATCTCCTCTCCAACATATGAAATCATCAAAATTTCCGCCAAATGAATTCTACGCCTTCATAAGTTTCTAGTTATTAACTAATAAATACCTGTTCATTGAGTTCCAGAAGAAGCCGCAGCTCAGCTGGGTCCTCCTCGTCGGAAATTCCCTCGTCTCTCTCATTGGGCGCTTCGATAGCGAGCCTGTTCGCAGGTGGTGTTGGTGATAGCTTACGACCTGTCGTTTTTAATTTTAATTAATATTTCGTAACCAAAACAAAATAAGTACTTATTAAAAAATATATATTAATTAAGCTTGGCTGAAAAAATAAAAACAGAAAAATATTTTTTTTTTATTTACAGAATACGAATCAATAAGCATGTATTCCTTTTGATTGTAGAAAATGAACTTAATAAATTAAGAAAAGCTTTTGTTAGTACAGTGTACATGAATAAATTAGGTGATTAATTACATTATTTAGAGGATAACTTACGGGCAGAATACAAAAGAAAAAACCAATCAAGTATCGTGATGGTGTTTATTTGAACCGCAAAAACAACAGTGATAGGTGGCATACAGTACTGGAGAAAATGGCTACCATCGATGTCTGCTAGAATAAAGGGCAGACAAAGCTTGTTAGTAACACCGCCGAAGATAAAAAACACCGAGGTTAAAGCCTTGGGTAGACTGAAAATAGTCTCGCCTGTATCACTTAAATTATACTTGATAATTAAGGAGCATTTAAGTGAGAAGAGAGGGCTAAGGCAATATTTTTAATATTAAGAGTTATGAATGCAGAGTGATTCCACCCGCCTCCCTACCCAGTTACTTTGTCAACCCAAGGCTTTTTAGGGTCTATGAATAATGACGTGTTATTTGAGAACGGCACTCGGCTGGGAATGAAAGGTTAAACATACTGGAAAGGCTTTCGAAAACAGTAATTAGTTGGACGTACTTCTGGCTTTGGTAGCCATTTTCTTCAGCTGTAGAAGCAAAGACTCATTGTCGTCCTCGACGCGTGACGCGGTTTTACGTAAGTTATTTGCCTGAAATATATAGTTAGTTGCGATTAACAACGTACACTGTCGATGCTGTCTAAGCTACGCGGGGTTCGGGTTATCAACAGAAAAACAAAGATATAAATGAAAATAAGTACCTAAAGTCGGCAATCTTACGGCCATAGGGTTAAATATAGAAACGAAGGGCAATGAGAAATGCGAAGGCCCGGCGTCGTTGTTGGGGGACAGGAGAGGACTTTCAGGTTTTTCGTTCTGGATTCTCGCTTCGTGAACTATTTCTGGGTCATCTAGATCAGACTTGTCAATACTATAATCATACATTTCTAGATCTTCGGTCATTGTACCTTCGTTGTACAGGATTTTATTCTCAGTCTCAGTACTGACATCGATACGGCCAAGACGAGTTGCTTGCAAACTTTTGTCACTGAAAAGTTTAGCTGCAGTCTGAACTACTGCGTTTCTTAGTTTAGGTTTGTTAGTTTGCGTCATATTATTTATGGACAAATCTATTGTTTGGGCGTATTTGCACTTTTTGAAAGCTACTTCGGTTTGAGTGTACATGTCGAGATAATCACAGATATATTGAACGCTCGAGTCAAGCATGATCTTTCTAGTATCAGTTGCGACATCGTGGCACATTACTACGTCAGTCTGCACTCCTTGAGAGTAACTCTGCGCGATGTCTTGAGGAACCTGCGCTGATCGGTTGATTCCTATGGATAAGCGACACAAGTCTATTGACGCTAGACTCTTGTCTAGTGCAAGTTGCATCTCTATAACTTTTCGTTGAATAGAATCAGCGTCAAGCGGTTCAGAAATATTAGGCGGGATCAAATCGGGATGGGAAAGTGGTATTTTTGGCGGCGGAGGTAGTCTTCTGTTTTCAGAGCGTTGCCGATATCGTTTCGCCTGTTCGGAGATAAATGTTTCTGTTGATGAATGTAAATAGGAAGCGACGAATTCAGAAGAAAAAAAAATAGAAAATTCGAGTATATAGCTGAGAATCGGTGAGTCAGAACAGAATCATCATCAGCTGGCTCGCGGCCAGCTGGCTGACAACGCTATAATGCCTCATTAAAACCAATTGTTTAAGCTAATATGTATCGATAACTAAGTGGAAATGTGTTAAAAAGTAACAAAACCATATTTTATTCCGCTTTGTTCGACGTTTTTCTTTGAAACAGGAAATCAGTAAGTAAAATTAGCGGGGTGAATCGGTGCTGCAGCTCTAATGGGTGTGATCGAGTGAAGTAAGAAATATTGGTTAAGATTATTTTGCGGCTATTCTAACTAAAGGTGGAACGTATCGGTCCGACGCGAAACCCATCATAAGAAAGGTCAGACCAAGACGTTGCGCCTTAATCTACTCTCAATAAAAAGTAACAAAAATACTTAAATATGTGGATTTTATTACACATATTCTTAAACTCGAGTTATTCGAACAATAGTCCCTTACGTTGTTAGTGGGTGCAGCAAAGATAGTATCTTATAAATTATCAAAACCGTATTAGTGTCTATAGCGAGCACGCGTGCGTGGCGAGCGCGCGGGCAACTCAAGCTGTAGCGAGTTCATACGAGAGGCTGCAGTGCGGGCGCGGGCGCGCGGCCGGCGCTGCGTCTAGCCGCACAGCACACCAAGCCGCACCCTAGCCAAGCCCTGAGAGCGTGTGTGTTGAGTGAGGAGTGAGCATACCTCCTCCTCGGCATTGCGCAGCTGCTCGCGCAGGTCGGCCTCGCGCTCCAGCGAGTCCTGCAGGTCGCGCAGCAGCTGCGCGCCGTCCTCCTGGCTGCCGCCGCGCGTCAGCGACGCTCGCGACACCTTCTGTACGTACGACACATACGGACACACAGTCATACTGTAGGTACTCGACCAATAACCTGATGCGATCAGATGGAAAAAGGACGCGTCCAACACGAGCTAACCTACAGTGGCAGTCGCTATTGGTTTAGGTACCTACTTAATTCTGTGCTACTACTACCACAGCATAATAATCCACGTACAGTATGGGCACAGTATCAATAAAGTTTGTATGTATCTACATACAGTATAGGCACTCCCTGCCTCCATCAGCAAGTGCGGCCCACCCGCACTCGGACCTCTCAGTTACCGCTAAATACCTGTACCTACAAATAGCAGGTCTTATGTCACTCTTGTGAAACACATGCTAATTACCTACCTTTATAACTAATGTCCTACGGTTAGGTTACCAAAAATAAAAGGAGAATATAATCTAAAATTTTAATAATATGGGCAATCAAAATACTTAATTATATAGTAAATACCTAACTAATAAATAATCAAAACAGTAACTTACCCCTTCAGGAGCTTTCTTCTGATTGGCGGGCGTGGCTCCGGTGGCGGAGGACAGCTTGGCGTTCGCCTCCGCGAGCTCCCTCTGCAGCCTGAGCGCCACTTCGTTGGATCTCGCCACTTCTTGTTCCAGCTGCTTGATGCGATTCACGCGTTCGAGACCTTTTTCGCCTCCCACGATCTGTTCGTGTAATAGCGACACGTTTATTTATTTTATTTCTATTCGTGGCACCTTTATCACTGTCGAGATAAAAGTTTCCTAGATTCTAGGCCTCGAGAAGATGTCTAACTCTGTAGGATTGTCAGTCTCGCTTTCACACCAAAACTACTGAACTGATTAAAATTAAATTTGGTACAGAGATGGATAGTCCAAAGTCTAAGAAAGTACAGGCTAAATTTTTATCTATAAAATGTAACGGTAACGGATAATTGGAATTTTACGGTTTATAGGGCAATTGCGCTGGCAAAGCTGCGGGCGCACACTAGCACTAGTACGTACTGTTTCTGTGTTTTTGTTTGGTAAGAAGCACTAACCTCGAGCAGCTTCTTCTCCTGGTCCGCCTTCTCCAGCTCGAGCGCGTCCGCGCGGCGCTCCGTCTTCTTCAGCTTGAAGGACAGCACGCGGCAGTTCTTGATGGTCTGCTCCAGCTCGCGCCGCAGCGACGAGTACTCGTCTGCTTGATCTTCTCTATAGAAACAACATTTTAAATACTATCTCACTCTTTCTAACATATTTCATTTATCGCCAGTTTAGAGGCGATTATTACCTTTTTGAGGAAAAATCATAAAAGGCTTTTGTATCGCCTAAATAAGCTTTCTTATTTTATCTAGCAACTCTTTCGTTACTAATGTACAGAAAAAATATAGCCCAAACCAGATGATATTCCATTATAATTTTGAAATAAGTAAAATAGGTGTAGTCACAATAAGAACTTCTCATAATTACGAATAAAAAAACGGGAATTACTGATCAAATTTTTAATAGCATGCAAAGCTACGGGCAATAGCTTATTTTGTAATTATACTCCACATTTGACCTTATCATATCACATTTATTACCCTTGGTAACAGGTATCTAACCTGAAATTATCCTGCATCTCCTCAATCTCCTCCTCGAGGTCCCGCAGCTCTTTCTTCATGTCCTCATTCTCGTCCATCAGCTCCTCACACAGCGTCTCTGCTGCCACTAATTTTGACCGGAGCTGCTCTATTTGCCGCGTTTGCGCTTCTACAGATGGTCGGGTCTGAAAATAATAAACTACTATGTACATATATTTTTAAAGCAATAACATATTTCATTGACGGACGCTGAAAACGCGAACGACGCTTTACTTAGGATCTGAGTAGATGGAGACTGCATTTATCAGATACCAATGGAAACAAGCGGGGTGGTGACTTTTCCCAGCAGTGGGATCCAAAAAATTGTTTATTGAAAATGTCTTAATTTACGATAGTGACATTTACTATGAAAGATGTTACAAAACTCACCTCTAGCTCAGTCTCAACCTCTCTTATCTTCAAAGACAAATGTTTCTTCTCATCCTTGAGGTCTTCATTCTGCGAGGTCAGTTCATTGACCTTTTGCTGCAACTTCAGCAACTCCGACGATCGGCCTGTGGTGTATTTATTTGCAGTGTCTATGTTTGCCAGTCTTCGCAACAGAATATCGCTTTTTTCCTTCTCTACGCGCTCACAACGTTTTTTTAGCGTATCCACTTCTGATTTAAGACTTTCTATTTGATCCTGGAAATAGCGATACGATTAAAATTTGTTTAACTTAAAAAGTTGCTAAGTACTAATAAAATTTACTACTTACTTGCATTAAAATAAACTACTAATTTTGAATACATGAGCAAGCATGAGCCACATGTCGATGTCTATAATCTCCTTTGCTAGGCGATACCTGAGCGATAACAATTTTGTTTTTTTACCTGATAATCTTTAGTACTTGCGTCGACGAGGGTTGCGTCGGTGAGAGTGCCCGCTGTACTGGTGTCGTCATCTGAATCATCTTTTTCCTTTGAGGGGCCTCCTCGAATAGGTGGTTTTGTTATCGAACTACGTTTGCTTTTAACCTGCAATTTTAGATAAAACCAGAAGTGAAATGTGTTGGTAGGTAGCGTAACGTCGCAACATTGGTTGCACAAGCCAAGTGATTGACTGCGCCCTGCTGAGACTTACTTGCATTAAAAAGTTAAGGTCGTCTTTGGCGGTTGTTTTCGGATCCTCTTTCAGTCTAGGCGGTTTCTCTTCTTCTTTGCTTCTTGACAAACTTCGTCTTTCTCGCTCCTTCTCCTTATCCCTCTCTTTTTCCTTTTCCCGCTCTTTTTCTTTTTCTATACTAGATTCTTTTTCAAAACTGTTTTGTGCTTTTAATAACTGCATCTGTACATAATAAATATGGTAAGGTTTTTTTATAAAAACATACATTGGCAACCTGACAGAGTTCTTGTTTCTACGCTATTTTTAAAACTTTTATTTTATTACTGTAACATAACAACCACGTACACAGGAAGAGGAGAGCTAAAATCATAACTCTATGTTAAACCGTTTATTTAGATAAGTAGGTAGGTACCTATTAATTTCCTGACAAACGTTACAAGAAATAACTAGTTTTCGTAATTTACCCATAATTTCAAGCATTGGTCTATATTTAGGAATTCCTACCCAACTAGCAACGAAGGTCGTATAAGATTTACTCTTTCGACTATAGATCGTAAGACACTTGTATAAACGATCCTAAAATGTTAAAAAGCTGTATAAAAGCGGCTATCTGGATTATTTTGCATTCAACGCTTTTTGGCTCTATAAACATGTCTAGTAAACGTTTATACGATGAAATCATATCGCATTTACTCGATTGTTGTATAAATGTATCTCTTGATCGCCATTATACAACAATAAGTCGTAAGACAGCTCTATAAAAGCAACTGAATTGCTAATTTGTCGTCAAACTAGCTATTATAGCACAATCTATCGACATTTAATTTTAACAGCATAATTGTGGAGTAAACGCGGTTCATACGATAAAACAGCATCTTAGTTACTTTAACAGCACTTTATGTCGTATGATAACTCTATGGAATGCTTTTATTCGACTTAACTAATTAGGTTGAGTAAAAGCTTTCAAATTATTCTTTTACAACCTTTTCGGTCTCTAAAGGTTATTTGAAAGCCATTTTACATCGATATAGTGGTATAAATGCTTTTTGAAATCTTTTACAGCACTATCTGCCATTTTGTTACATGATACCAAAATAAACAACGTAATTTGCTTTTTTTATTCGCAAAATGGATTATAATCGATAAAAGGATTGAAAGAAGTGGAGGATTCCGACGTAAAGTAAATAAGATGTATACACGATTGAAACAGTCAAGATCTTCATTGGCTATAACCACGAGTCAAGAGCGTTTAATTGATAGGCGTGAGGGTTCCGTAGCGTATAATAATTACTAAGTACTACTATTAGGTACTATTAGGTATTCTGTAACAACGGCCATATAGACAACCGTTTGCAATTTATTGAATTTGCCAGTATGTTTTTCTAAGTCATGGGTGTTTATCTTATACTTATTGTGTTTGTTTTTATAATTTTATAAGTTAGTTGGTAGGTACCCAAAGAATTTGACTCAACTATTATTATTATTTTTTTATAATAAAGAGATACTTAAGTAAGTACTTACAATTTTGTTTTGTATTAAGTGATCCTACTTGCAATAACATTCGTCGCTTGGATAGTGATAATAAATTGAATATCTAGACTAACAAACCACGATTCATTTTTATATATTGGTAGATAGTAGGTAGTAGAAGTAGATAGTAGATTTTGCACTAAGGAACCCTAAACTATCTGTAATGGCGTCCCTAGAAGTCGTAAGATGGAAATCTCATTTCAATCTTTCGACTAACAGCTGAGAGAATGCTCTGTGATGATAAATGAGTTGCTATTATTTGCTATTGATGGCGAATTTATTTTAAATGTTAAATTAACAATATTTTTTATTCATTATTTACATAGAAATCTTGGGGCCCATTGAAATATTAACTACAATGCTAGGTATATAGACGGAAAAATTTATTCCGCACATGAAAGTAAGACCCTACGACCTAACTTTAACAGGTAACTAATTACCTGTCATCATTTGGCTTGATGGCCTAAAAACGTAATGGTTACTACGATGGCAAAATATACTTAAATATTTATTAGGTTTGACACTTCAACTGACATAAATTACACGTATAAAATAAAAAGTCTATAAGTGCTGCTTGGGTGCAGTTACACGATAAAAAAGTCGAGTGATTGCAACCAAATTGCTTTATTACTATAAATAAGTCGAATAAAAGCGGTTCTACCGACTTGGAAAAAGCAGATGTGTCGAATAATGGCATTCTGATGGCCATTATGGTACTAAGTAGCATTCTAGTTGCGATTACTCGATATTTATTCGACTAAATGGCTACTCATACGATAATCTTACGATATTTACTGGATCTAAAGCTGAGAGAAGTGCGCCCAAATCGCGTTGAGAGAACGTGCACAGAGCGTTTACACGACTTTTTAAAGATCCTTCTTACGACCAATAGCTGAAAGAGAAACGTGCTGCTGACTTTTTTACGACACGATTTGCTGGTTGGGTAATTAATTATGCCGCGGCCGAGGGTGCCAAGCCTGCCTGCCGATGGCGACCTTTTAAGTTTATTTTGAGTAACAACAGACGTGCGAGTAGAAGTGCGCTTCATCTAGACAGTTCCGAGTAGCGTGTTGACCTACTTTTTGCTTATCCTGTCTCTTGCAGATGACGATTCAAGGTGGTCTCGTAGACTTACAATGTGTAATATAATGAGAGGTGACGACTTTTTCCTGCAACATACTGGAAGGTCTAAGCTAAGACTAAGAAGTACCCAACGCTATTATTATACTCGCAATACGTAAGATCTGAGCGAGAAAAGTAGTGTTAATTGCTTGCAGGCCTTTATTAGTAACACATTACCTTCCTAACTCTTTCTGCTAATGAATCATTCTTAGTAATGGTGAGGCTCGCCGCCGGCGTGGACGTGGTCGACGGCGGAGGCGGTGAGGGTGACGGCCTGCGTAAGGTTACTGTTGCTGATTCTGAAACGTTTACTCAATTGTTCTTAAACTCCTTGCACCACGTGCTGAAAAAAAAACTAAGAGCGAGCTCCCCAGGCCTCTTATTTAATAGGAGCGAGCTGTAATAGTGGAATCAAGTATCATTGCATAGAAGGGAGAGTGTTAGATCTTGGTGCATTACGGTCACTTTTGCGGCTGTGGAAGTGCTGTTATTTCCTCCGTATTGGCTTTCGGTTTAAGTATCAAGGTTGGCCTTATCTGATTGGAGGGTAAGTTTTCGATGGGATCCAATTTCTACAATCCGATATCATCAGTAAACGGTCTTTTTCTTGAAAAATGCTTTTTGCTATTTATATTGCGATATCACTAAAAAAATTGACATACTTACCTACAGACAGACATTGTAAAACTACAAATTTGACAGAGACAACTAAATTGTAAAGACGTATAAAGTCTAGTATAGTTTAGTTTAATAAAAATTTACATAGATGCAAAATAAAATTTCGGCTCTTATAACTTTTTTGTTTGTGGACCAATTTCCGTTTTTTTTAGATATTTTGGGTATTTTTAAGGTCTATTTTAATATAAGATTGCCAAATATTATCAAATGCATGTGTAAAATAGCCCCTATTCTACAAGATACCTTTAAGATTCTGGCCGGTGTCTAAAGCAGGCAACGGTCCGGTGGCTCGCCGCTTGGGCAGCTTGAGGCTGACGGTGACCGCGTGCGCGGCGTCGTCGTTGCTACTGCCCAGGTCGGGAGTCGACGTCCACGCCGAGCTCGCTTTACTGAACCCTTTAGGAAAATTACATTTATTACAAGGTATATTAAATATATATATATAGCCGCCTCCGTAGCTCAGTAGCGTAGCGCGTTGCGCCACGGCACGGAAGGTTGTGGGTTCGATCCCCGCAGAAAACACCATTTGATTTCTCACAAAAATCACGTTGTGGTTGTTTTCGGTTGGCTAGGACATTGCAGGCTTGAATCACCTGATTGTCCTAAAAGTAAGATGATTCCGTGCTTCGGAAGGCACGTTAAGCCGTTGGTCCCGGCCGCAGTTAGTGGTCGTTATAACCGCGGCGACAAGCTGGTCCCTTGTCACGTTGGTAATAAAACATAAACTCGGCTAAGCGTGGGTCCGGCTCTCAAGCTGGTGCCTCTCCCTAACCCTCCGGGGAATAAAAGGCGTGAGATTATGTTGTTATATTAAATATTGAAATACTCCTCATTGTAAGGATTCCTACTTAGGTTATAGAAAGCAGATTAAATCCATACTAATATTATAAATGCGAAAGTAACTCTGTCTGTCGGTCAGCCAGAGTTACGGTGCCTACTGAACCGATTTAAATTAAATTTGGTATAAGGATAGTCTAGACCCTGGGAAAGGACATAGGCTACTTTTTATCCCGAAATTCTCACAAAAAAATTGGGAATTTAATGTTTTAGGGAAAAATACGCTAGCCGCAGGGCGCCTACTAGATCAACAACAAATGTTACCTTTTCGTAAACCTTTAGTAGTAAATTAAATAGTTAGGTCAATTCTGTATAGGTATTTTTAACGAGCTATTGGATAGTAAAAATAAATACGTATAAGGATATCAGGAATCGAAATGGGGTTTATATAGCTAATACCTACCCTAAAGAAATAGAACTTATTATTGATCCTTATATTAGGTAATACCGCACAAACTGTCCGGTGACAGAAGAAAAATTAACAATTTACATATTTCGTCCCGATAATATTTTGGTGCCACCAAATGAAAATACAGATGGAACTGGTCCATGGGCAAATAATGCTGCTAATATCAAAACAAAAAGTAAGTACCGGTGGAGAAGGCATCCTTCTTGGGCGGTTCGTTGGAGCTGAGGTTGGTGCTGGACGCCCACCCGCGGCCGCTCTTCTCTGCAGCTGCACCGTTTTCATCGTCACGACCCCTAATTATTAAACAATTCGGTTGAAATTCAGCAAAAACAAAATCTTAAATTAGTTGGTGGAAATACTTATTTGAAATTGGTAAACCGTTGCTAGTTGCTCGTATCCTGAATAATGGTGTATCTGCAATTGTTTCAAATCCAATTACTTACTACTTGTTCCAGCTACTTACTTACTTAACCTTATAAAAATAAATTTAACCGATTTATTTTCCTCAGTAAATAATTTTTATGATGTTATGTAAGAGTCCACGTGGTCTTCTGGAAAACATATAGGTATAACATATTCCTGCGGAATGTAAATAAATCGTAAGAGTTTCAAGATCAGCTGTTTTATTTCATATTGTGTCATATATAAATAAACGTTCACCGCTTCATCATCAATACATAGTATAAAACAAAGTCGCTTCCCGCGTCTGTCCCTATGTATGATTATATCTTTAAAACTATGCAATGGATTTTGATGCGGTATTTTTTAAAGGATAGAGTGATTCAAGAGGAAGGTCTATACGTATAATTCATGCACAATATTGTAATAGGTAAGGCGCTACGAAGTTCGCCGGGTCGACTAGTTTTGTATAAAAACCGATTAAACACCGTTTATAGTTGGGTAGGTAGACAGACACGTTTAAGTGTAAAAATAAAAAGATTAAAAAAAAGCACCCACGTCAAGATAAAAAAACGGTATTTGTATAAATAAGAGGTATACTTTGTTAGCCTAGTGAAAATACTTATGAGGATAGTGTTAAATCATTTAACATCATGAGCGAAATGTTCGTATGTTAGTACCTCTATGTTAACAACTTAGCAATGTAAATAAAGTTTAGTAAAATTTAATTTTACACCAAAAAGGGTTGATCAACTTCCTATTCATTATTTATTTCTAATCAGCAAGGCTAGAGTATTCCTTATTACCTAAATATTTTGCTTAACCTTTTAACCGCCAAGCACTTGATATGAAGTAGTCACAAAGTTCTCCCACCACGCCAAGCACTTCTCTGGAAGTAGCTTACATTTTTACATTTTATGACCCAACTATATGTTCTAAAGAGAAAAATCCAATTGGATACTGTTCTTGAAGCTTGTATGAAGTAATTCATGTTAACAGATTTTGTGAAAAGTTATTAAACTTAGAATAATAAGACGATAAACTTTAAGAAACTTTCAAATGAAAAATAGTGTGCCCTCCCACGCCAAGTACTTTACTGGAAGTGGTCTAGTGTTGTGACATTACTCGGAATTTCCGATGATTCCTAACAAATATATTTTTTAAATTATTATAACTATACACTTTTTCAACCATCTCATAACGTGTATGCGTAGTGCGGACTGGAATAATATAATTTCTATTAGAATTTACTATTGATTCCTTTATTGTAGACATTACAAATCCTCGCCTTTGAAAATGTCGACAACAATTAATAAGGTAGGCGGGCGGCTCTAGCGTAGCAACCCGTTCATCAGTTGTTTGATATATCCCGTACGCCAAGCACTTGAGGTGAAGTGCTGCTGTGACGTCACATACGCAAGACAAGTTTTTTAGTGCTGTGCTAAAGAGTGGACATTTTGGTACATTGTGTCTAGACTGTTGGTACGCTCAGCGTAAAAAATAGTGAAAGTACATCTACAGATGAATTGCGCTGCGCTTTTTCCAATGGTTCTAATTAGAAACTAATAAAATATTGTTGAATCGAATTAAGTCAGTTTGGATTTGGTCGTAAAAGTACCTACCTACTAATACTACGTTTACTTCGAAAAGTGTACACTTAGATCTACAAATGGTCATCACAGATTTTTTACAAACATCCATACATAGCTGGGTAAACGCTTAAATAGACACCATAAAATTGAATATTATACTATAGAACAAAATCACGTCTTTTAAAAAAAGCTTTCAACATTTTAAACGGTATTCACAAAGTAATAGGAAATACCCAGCAAAACTAAAAAAAAATATTGGTAATTAATTCCATAAATGGGTTTGATTTGTTTGCTAAAGCTTTAGGTAGCAGTGCTCAGAGACAAATAGATGTCGCATTATGTTGTCTTTGTGTGTAAGGTATGTTGGATAGGCACCCCGCCTATGCGTTTATGCTAAAACAAAAGCGTCGATTCCAGGTAAGAATACTGTAGACGACGCGCTTGCACACACACGCACACATTCACACGCCGGTACACTATACATTCATCCACACATTTGATTTTGTTATAAAATAAACGATATGAGGGTGTCCGCAAGTTGGCCGACCTACCTCTAGTACGCACCTCACCAGCGAGCGATCTGCCCGTGCCAACTTGCATCGGCGCCATCATTTTTACCGCATTCTCGTCTTTTATTAAGCCAGCCCTACATAGATCCCCTACAAAATTGGTCCACGAGCCTGATCACCAGTGGTTTACCAGCTACATAAGGACAGAACGCGATGTTTAATACTCCGCCGGCGGTGCCCGGTTCTGCCGCGGTACGCAAAGCGATTGAAAACAAAATGGAGGCCGCAGCCCATAAATTACTTCACGCTCACGCTCAGTCGGAAAAACCTGAGAAACCAACGAAAACTCAGGACCTCGTTCATATGCGATCAAAAACCGAAGTCAGCCTGAAAACGGAAGTTCCTGTGGCACCCTTCTCTGCTACCAGTATGAGCAGCGAAGCCAAGTTTATCGCAAGTAAGAAACGCCTGGAGTTAGAGGCCGCACAAGCTAAGGCGCAGATAGAAAAAGAGCTCATCGAGAAGAAGTTAGCAGCTGATATCGCCGCTCTTGAACAAAAGCGCAGTGTTAGTGGTCACAGTAGTCGAAAAAGTGTACAGTATAGTGTTCATGACGTGGAGCACAAAGTGAGTGAATGGATGCAGCGTAGTCACCTGGATGCTTTGGAGCGCCCGCTCGCTAGCGGGCAGCAGCAGCAGGCCGCGGCCATAGTCGCGCCTACTGACATCCAGCAATTGGCCTGCGCACTGAAAGACGCCATCATCTCTTCTCCGGCTGAAGTCAACAACCGTAAGTTCTTGTCACGACTAGGCACAGACAAAGACCTACCACTCTTCTACGGCGATCCGATGGAATGGCTAACATTCAAAAAGGCGTACTCAGATTCCACCGATTTATGCAAATATTCAGACGCAGAAAATCTTTGCCGTTTACGTAAATGTTTACGCGGCGAGGCGAAAGAAACAGTTTCGTCATTGCTTATCAGCAACACATCAGCCGCAGGAATCATCGAGACACTTGAACTACGTTATGGCAGGCCCGAGATTATAATAAATAGGATCACAAGTCAGCTAAAAAAGTTGCCACCGCTTCCACACGCCTACCACAACGAACTCATCAACTTTTCTTTGAAAGTCAAAAACTACGTAGCCGCCGCACAAGCTATTCAACAAACAGATTATCTACGCAGCCCCGAACTGATGAACGCTGTTATTTCTAAATGCCCGACCACTCTAATTACAAAGTGGGCAGACTACGCCTTCTCACATCAGGACGCAAACAAACCGAAGCTTGAGATGTTTGCCGAATTTCTGTTTGCCGAAGCGACGAAAACGTCTGTAGCGGGCCTAAGTAATGTGTTCAGCTACAAAAAACCGGAAGAACGTAAACTTCACGACATCAAACACACTGTTTTGGTACAAACAAAGCCCGAAGAAAAGAATTGCCAGTTCTGTCGCGGCCCTAATCACTCTTTGCCTAACTGTACTAAATTCAAGAAAGCCATGCGAAAGGATCGCTGGCGCTTTGTACGAGCAAAACATTTATGCCAGAAATGTCTTATATCACGGCATAAGCGCGAGGAGTGCCCTGCATCTAACTGCGAAGTCAACCAATGCGGTCTGCCGCATCACCCACTGCTGCACTGGCCCGGCCCCGCCGCCTCGACGTCATCGTCTCAAGATCCGACCCAGGAGGCTCAGGAAGTGACTGTACACAACGTAAACGAAGAGGACAGTGTTCGCGACCCCGGTGATACGTCTGCAACTACGAACGAATCTATAAACAATACGATCTCGGTTACCGATTCTATAGTGATGTTGAAAATAGTGCCCGTTATATTGCGCGGACCTAAAGGCGTGATCACAACGCACGCACTTTTAGACGACGGTGCTACGGTTTCTCTTATTGCTAGTGACATTGCGGATGCGATTGGTTTACATGGATTTAAGAAAGAACTACGTATGCGTGGTGCATGGGACAGTAACGAAATAGTGTGTTCATCAGAAACTGTAACGTGTAAAATCAGCGGCATTAAAACTAACAATTTCTTAGAACTAAAAGCACAAAAAATAAAAGAATTAAATTTACCTAAACAAAATATGTTAAAAGTTAATGTATCGGATTATAAACACTTGTACAACACTATCACAGATTCTATCACAGAAATTAATAATTGTAAACCTAAAGTTCTAATTGGTCAGGACAACTACGATTTGTTAAAACCTTTACAACTAATTACAGGTAGAAAGAACGAACCTTTTTGCACTTTAACTCCGTTAGGGTGGTGTGTGCACGGCTTAATGTCTGCTTTGTCTCCCGTTTATTTACCTTATCGTAATCGCGACGGTTACCTATACGCAAACTCACACATCGACTGTCAGTACGAACACATCAATGCACTTACCGTGCCCCAGTCATATTCATCGTGTACTAATGTAGACACACAGATGAAATCACGGCCTAATGATTACGAGTTAAATGAACTCGTGCGAAAGTCATTTGCATTAGATGCATTAGGTATTTCAGCGGTCCCTCCGAGACAGAATCGAGATGACGTCACCGCCATCTCCATTTTAGACAAAACGGCACAATTGATAGACTCACGTTGGCAAGTAGGTCTGCCTTGGAAAAGCGATGTTAACATGCCAGATTCATACCCAAACGCTTTTATCCGGTTAAGGTCCATAGAACGTAAGATGTTACGCAATACAGGTTTTGCCGAACGTTATAGTGAGAGAATGCAACATTTATTATTAAACGATTACGCCCGCGAAATTAGTGATAACGAGTCAGGGCCGCGTATATGGTATTTGCCGCATTTTGGAGTTGATAACCCCAACAAAAATAAATTAAGATTGGTTTTTGACGCCGCGGCGACTACCGGAGGTTTCAGTTTAAATAGTTACTTGCTACAGGGACCGGATTTGCTAGAATCTTTGATCGGTATTATGTTGCGATTTCGCGAAAACGCGATAGGTATTTCTGCGGATATACGCGATATGTTCTTACGAGTCAAGATAAGACCGGAAGACCAACACGCGCTAAGATTTCTTTGGTCATCTGAGGGTCAAATTAAACAATATGCTATGACCTCTCTTATTTTTGGAGCAAATTGCTCGCCGTTCGTGGCTCAATATATAAAAAATAAAAACGCCGAACGTTTTTCACAAGAAATGCCCGATTCAGTTCACGCTATCATAAAAAATCATTATTGTGACGATTACGTCGATTCATTTACTAATAAAGATAGTGCTATACAATGTATGAACGAGATAACATTTATTCATAAACAGGGTGGTTTCGACATTAGAAACTGGACTTCGAACGACCCAGCTGTTTGCGACGCTGCGCCCAAAGATTCTTTAAGTCAAGCGTGTGTAGGTTTAGATTTTAACGGCGACGATTTATTTGAACGAACTTTAGGTCTTTTATGGTATCCGAATACTGATTGCCTAGGTTTTAATTTAACCTTGAGAAATGTTAATAAAAATATTTTGAGCGGTCAGCTTAAGCCGACAAAAAGAGAACTTTTGCGTATCGTAATGTCTATTTTCGATATTTATGGGTTACTGGCACCTTTTACTATGAAAGCGAAAATAATTCTTCAGTCTACGTGGAAACAAAACATTAGTTGGGATCAGCAGATAACGGACGAAATGTTTATTGTTTTTAAAGAGTGGATTAGTCAAATCGACACTATAAATACGTTACGTATCCCAAGATGGTACTTTTTCAATAATCAGTGCGCTGATGACAAATGTACACACGAACAAACTTTTTATGAGTTACATATATTTTGTGATGCATCTCCGTCAGCGTACAATGCGTCAGCCTATTGGCGTACTTATTGTGTATGTAATAAAGACCACATTGGGATATCATTTATAATGAGTAAAAGTCGTTTGGCTCCTTTGAAGTCTACATCAGTTCCTAGACTGGAACTGCAGGCAGCTGTGCTTGGTTGCAGACTCGCAGATACTCTGAAAAAAGAACACAGGCTGAAAGTCAATCAAACCTATTATTGGACGGATTCGACAACTGTATTATTATGGATACGTAATGACCATCGCAATTACAATGTTTTTGTAGCGAACAGACTCGGCGAAATCGACGGGCTGAGCAGCGCCACGGAGTGGCATTACGTGCCATCTGAAATGAACGTCGCAGACTACGCCACCAAGAATAACAATTATCGCTTGACACAGGAGTGTGAGTGGTTTCGTGGCCCGGAGTTCCTGCGTCAACCTGTGAACCGCTGGCCCTTAGAACCTGAAAACATACAAAATATTAAAAATATACATTTAGAAAATACAGAGAGCATAGTTTTACTAACCGCTAATAAAACTAAAGAAAACTTTGACTTACCAGTTCCCGAACCGACTCGTTTCTCATGTTGGCTGCGTTTACTTCGCGCCACAGCATCAGTTTTACTCTTTATAGAAAAACTGAAAAAGAAGCGCATTTCCACTATCACTGTCAAACTCATGGAGAAGGCTGAAATCTTGCTTTTACGCCACTCTCAGTCTTCTACCTTTGCTGCGGAAATACATGCACTGAAAACGAGCGGTACAGTTGACTGCAAAAGCAAACTTCGATCTCTGACTCCGGTCATCGGAAAAGACGGATTGATGCGGGTTCAAGGACGCATAGACGCCGCAAAAGATATCTGTATGTCAGTCAAAAACCCAATTATACTGGATGGTCGAGACTACATAGCAAGACTTATTGTAAAGGATCACCACGAACGCGCAGCTCACGGTGCTAATGAAATGGTCGTGAACGAAATCCGACAAAAATATTGGCTTCTGAAACTACGTCCTACTGTTCGCACAATTTCATCACAATGCCTCTTTTGCAGGCTGCGCAAACTGAACCCACAGCCTCCTCGACTAGGAGATTTACCTGATGCCAGACTTGCCCACCACCTGAGAGCCTTCACTCATTGCGGAGTGGATCTGTTTGGGCCGATTGATGTTGCAGTGTGTCGTAGAAGGGAAAAAAGATACGGCGTTTTATTCACGTGTCTTACTGTACGAGCCGTCCATATTGAAATAGTAGCGTCACTATCTACCGACTCGCTAATTATGGCCCTACGACGCATGGCGGCCCGAAGAGGTTGGCCCAAGAAGTTCTACTCAGATAATGGCACTAATCTGAAAGGTGCGGAAGCCGAGCTCAGGAGATCTTGGAATGAGCTAGACCATGAATACTTACAAGAATACGCAGCTAACTACAAAGTAGAATGGCACTACATATCGCCAGTAAGTCCCCACATGGGGGGAGCCTGGGAGCGTCTCATACGTAGTGTTAAAACTGCTCTCAAAGTAGTACTCAAGGAAAGAGCGCCCCGCGAAGAGACGCTTATCACGCTGCTGGCAGAAGTCGAATCGATGGTTAACAGCAGACCTCTTACTCATGTCTCAGTTGACGTTGATGCGAACGAGGCTCTGACCCCGAATCATTTTTTAATAGGCTCCTCATCAGGTCTGCCAATCCCAGGAGAATTTAATGATGGCGACCTGTACCTACGTCGTCAATGGCGTATTGCTCAGCGACTAGCTGACTTATTTTGGAGTAGGTGGATGAAGGAGATTCTTCCTTCACTTTTGCCTCGTCAAAAGTGGACGGAGGAAAGTGTGCCACTGCAAGAAGGCGACTTGGTCTTTTTAGCCGATCCCAACTTTCCTAGAAACTCTTGGCCGAAAGGAAGAATAGTTAAGGTACACCCTGGTGGCGATGGTAGAGTTAGGGTTGTCGATGTACTGACTAGATCAGGAGTTTTGCGAAGACCGGCTACACGCGTCGCACGGTTACCAAGAGGTGATGAGTGTCGCCAAGACGACACTGGGGGGAGATTGTAGACGACGCGCTTGCACACACACGCACACATTCACACGCCGGTACACTATACATTCATCCACACATTTGATTTTGTTATAAAATAAACGATATGAGGGTGTCCGCAAGTTGGCCGACCTACCTCTAGTACGCACCTCACCAGCGAGCGATCTGCCCGTGCCAACTTGCATCGGCGCCATCATTTTTACCGCATTCTCGTCTTTTATTAAGCCAGCCCTACATAGATCCCCTACAAATACTCTGCAAAAAACCCTTTACAAAAATGTGATTTATGACTTTGTTTACCTTAAAAATTATTCTTTCCCACGGCTTCTACTACTGGAATACAGATTTGCAGAGAACTATTGGGACCTTACCTCATAAGTTGTTTTTTTTGACCTAGTTAAAAGTTCATTAAAAAAAACTCTACAACATATATTTGTTTACGTATGTAAATGAGATACTTTAGAAAATTCCTGATGAAAATTAAAAAATCTCTTTGATGAAGTGTAAAGGTTGTAAAAAGAGACTTTATAGTATTTTACAATTAATTGTAATTTTTAATTTAAATGTTATTTATGTCCTCAAAATTAAAACAACCTTTGATTTTACATAGTTCTTTATAATGAAGTTTTGGATACGATGTTATCTATGATTGATTTATGGCAAATATGGCAATGGTCGAGGGACGAACAGCTACAAACATAAATTATATTAATTTTTAGATTTTAAATTTATAGAAAGTATAGTTTTAATTTTGTACATATTTGTATTTGAGGACGAAAGAGAATAATTAAAAAAATATATAATTTGCCAAAAGAAAACTAAGTACCTATGTACTATATATTTTTTTATCCAGAATTAATTACGTATTTATACAAAAATAGAAAGAACGCGCGTGCGGTCGGTGCGAAGCCTAGATCCCTCTGGAGGGGCACGATAAGGACCGATGCGCTCGCGACACTATAGGCTCCGTCCGCCCCATTTATATTGTCTCCATAATGTAAGGCCCCTGCAAACGCAAAAGCGGAGCGTTTTTTAATGGTGGCGAAAACGCCAAGGGAACATTATTTTGTTGTTACGAGTGTTAGACAAGTTTACCCAACAACTTCCATGTCCCAATACAACTCAATTGCTTGACGGCTATTGGTTTTTTCAAATTATAAGCTTTATAACACTAATACTATACGTTTTTTTAACTAACAACTATAGCTTTTGGAGTATAAATTGAGGTGTGTTTCCATGCCCATTGTCCAGGTATGATTCAATGAAATATCCCGATTCCCGCCACGCTCATGACAAAAATGTAACGAGAAATGCATCACATGACATGAGACTCATGAAGTTAAAATTATTAAGTTACTTGAGTGAGATTATTTTGATTGGTACATAAATCGTTTTATTAAAAACTAGTCCACCCGGCGAACTTCGCACCGCCTAACCTATAACTATCTTGTGCACGTATTAAACTTATAAACCTTCCTCTTGAATCACTCTATCTATTTAAAAAAAACCGCATCGAAATCCGTTGCATAATTTTAAAGATTTAAATACGATTAAATAAAAGATAAAAAAATATAGTACAAAAAAACTATCGACTCTGTGATTAACAACCCTTTAACGAGATCGAACTTCGCAGTTTTTGTGTCTCTCCAGCGCCGAGTACTTGATAAGAAGTAGTTAGTGACGTGCCACCGCTTTAGTTTGTTATATAATTCAGTTGAAAGTAATCAGACAAAACTCCATGAAAGCAAATTCTAATTGGGTTCTAGCATTACAAAAGTTTTAAAAACGGGAAAATGTTTAGCTTTTCGTATATTAATCACTCCATTGTTTATTTATCTCACATAAAAATTTTGGTTGATTTTGTGTGTCGATTGAATTTTGCAATCACTAATGTTTTTGAAGGTAAAATGCCTTGGCGTGGGGGAGCAACCTTCGTTTATTTCCTGCGGCGCCGAAAAGGTTAAAGTAATCTTAGTAGTGTAGTAGTTTCAATACCATGGTATAACTAACATAGCGTAACGCCACGTAACGCTAATCCAGACTGTCGGGTGCAATGAAAACAATCACGAACGCTCAGGAATTTGGAACTTTGCCAGAATTCGATTTTTGTTTATGGAATTTACTTTTACGGCCCATTTGCGAACTAAATAGGGAAAAATCTCTGACTACTTTTGCATCCACTATACGATATTATTCGCCGATCACTGCTGATTTAAGTGGTAGGTAAGTACCTATAGAAACATATATCATGTTGTATGTTTACACATTATACCTATATGTATACTACCTATTTATTACCATTAAGAGCTATTAAAGAGCTCTGCCATAAATAAAGGGCCTTGCAGTTTGACTGAATAGATATGTTAATTATTTTATGGAAATCTAAAGGCTAACAAGGCCAACAACTAAGGCCATGTTTGAATGGTTATTATTCGAAAAACTTCACGTTAGTACTTACCTAGTTAAAAGTGTAGTGTATAAGCCTTACATTTTAGCCCTTTAAACAATAGGCAGTACACACACATGAATCATTGGCCAGTTTGCAAAAAAGTACGTAGAGATCCCAAACTGACCGTGACGCGGGCGAGCTCCAGGAGGAGAGACTAGGCGTGGAGGCGGTGAAGTCGTCCTCCTTCTTGCGCACGCCGCCGTGCTCCTTGTAGTCGCGGAAGCAGCGCTTGCAGCGCGTCGGCCACCGCACCTGCGGGTGGAAGCCCAGCGGGCACAGCGGGTCGCCCTTCGCCAGCGGGTACAGGTGGTGCATCCTCGCTCACGCACTAAATACTTATAAATGCAACTAGTACACTTGCTGCTGACCTACCTCACGTTCACTTAGCTCAGTTTTAAAATGTATGGTCGCACATGCACGCTTTAAAAACGAATAACCACATGGAATGAGCTATAACATTACTTGCACTATGACTTAATTTATTTTGTGTTTTACTTATTTTTTCAATTTAAACTTTATACCGCACTTGTACACTAGCACGGAACTGTAGTCTAATAAAAATATCCCGCTGCGTGCAAGGAACCGGGCGACCTAAATCGGCAGCAGTGGACTATTTCTTCGGTTGTAGGTACAGCTGTTCTCGTCTCCGCTGTATATGCGTTTATGTAAACGGGCGGTAGAGCGAAGCGCTTGGATATTACAGGAAACGGAGATAAATTTTGCGTATTAGAGAAAAATAAGTTGAACGTTACAGAGGATATCAGACAATGTCTGACAGACAACATGCGTGAAAACTAAGCGCGGCGCAGGCGGCGGCGGGCTTGCGGCGGGCCGGCGCTCGAGGGACTGGCGGCGCGCCGGGCAGCGAGCCAACTCTGCCTCGACTGCTCTGCACTCTGTACATACACACCACTGCTACAGTGGCGCCACCGACTTCCACCACAAAATAAAAGTAAAACAGTGTTTGCAGCAGAAGTTGGCAACGACCGAACGACCGACTGCACTAAAAAGGACTGGCATATCGAGACTGCAACGATTCCTGAAATCCCAAAATTAGTAAAATTCTTAGTTTATTGTTCAGATCAGGACATAACATGCCAGCCCCTACATCCGCCTCTGTCTGTCCAGCGACATTTATGAATGGACGTGCACGTCAGCGGGCGTGCGTAAGCGCGGAAAACTCCGCATGTTTCAGCGAAATCGTTAAAATAGACGAAAAACATGCGCAGTGATTTATCAAATGGCGGACATGTAAATAAAACGCTTTTTAAAAAAATATTATGTTTGTACTTATTTTTAGTAGAGTATTGGTCCACCTAGCTTACATTACAGTGGGGAGACTGAATAAACATTATGCCATGGATATATTGTTTTATAAGTCTTCTTTAGACAAGCAAGGTACATAAGGTATGTTAATCTAATTGGTAACATAATCGTTTATAATAATTAGGTATATGGTATACAATACAATGCAAGGTAACAAAGTAGGTAATCAATATAGAGAATGATTTAGCTCAACACACCAATAATATCTTTCTAAACTTTCCACGCTTATCATGAACACATTCAATTAGCTAATTAAATATATGTATGAGTGGAATTATAAACCACGTCGTTAGGTAAAAAAGTGAAGTGTTACCGAGTTACCGACTACTTTGTTACACCCCCTGTATAATACAAAATATAATTAAATCAACAGAAATCACCCTCGTTCAATGGTTCATCTTCTCTCTTGTCATAAACTAGAGTCTTATAAATAACCTCTTCGAAGTGTAAAGCGTTGAGTCCCTTGGGCTCGGCGACTTTGATCTTCACATCTCCGGGGTACAGGATCTCTCCCTTGTTCTTAGTGCAACCCATCACGAGGGATTTCTGTAGTTTGTCAATGCATGGAATTTCTGAAAAAAAAAAAGGATCTTACAGCCGTTTATGATAACTTTAGATGTTTTATTTGTATTTTAAATTGCTAAAACAGTTATTCAAAAATTATATTGATCTAACACTAGATCTATGCACTTATTTCTGATATAGTTTTCAATCAAGTCGTAAACAAATAATGTTTTGCGAGTTTTATTAACGTTCCATCACAGCATCGCTATTAATACTTTTTGGAGATTTTACATTACTGTTGGTTATAACTCGCCTCTTGCAGGAACTACTATTTGATGTACGGCCTCAGTTTGCTCGCTGGAGACACAGCCTTAATACTTGTTAGTTTCTCGACTGACCTGAAGTAACAACTTTCTTGATGGGCGTGCCGAGCGCGGCCTCGATGACGCGCACGTCGCGCACCAGCTGCTGGAACTCCTGCGGCGTGAGCGAGCACACGTGGTCGGTGCCCTTCATTGATTTATCCAGCGTAATATGTTTTTCTAACACCTGGAATAAGAAATTGTTCTTGTTAGGATCTATGTTTCCGTAGTTATCTTCTATTTTGTTTAACGTATAACACTCTATTTATTTAAGTATTCATTTGGCGTACAGTATGTTAATTTAGAACTATTTATTTAATAATGTGTACGTGATCTAATTATTTAATATTTTACACGAGCTTTCCCGGCTTACTTCGTTACGCCATAGAATATAAGATACTACAAAAGACTTGGCTCTATAGACTATGTTATTTTGACTGCCTAGAATGGCAGAATAAAAAACAAACAACAACAACAAACCACCTGTCAAAATATGTAAACAACGGAAAAAATATTGCACCTTGGGTTGTATTACTTATTTGAGTTTAGGTATAAGGATCCCTAATTTTTTTGAAAATCTAATATAGCCTATGACACTCGGGGTTAATGTAGCTTCCTACCAGTGAAAGAATTTTTCAAATCGGTTCAGTATTTCCGGAGCCTATTCGTTACAAACAAACAAACAAACAAATCTTTCCTCTTTATAATATTGGTATAGATTAAAAAAATATTATCTAGACCTACTTACTTGTTCTCACAAAAGTTTTCCTACATAATGATGCAACGACCTTTTACTCTATAAACACATAATATGTATTGTATGAAATATACCATTTGTAACAAGTCGAACGCATCGGTATTGACAGCTACCGCGATAACAGGCTAATGAACGCACGCGAAAACCTACTAATATATATCATATCAATATACTTTATTACCTTTTGTTCAACTTTTTCTTTGTGTTACACGCTTTTTATATTAAAGAAAAAGACTTGGTGCTATTACCATATCCTAAATTAAGATTATATGATTGAAATAGGTGCTTATAACTACTTGTACCTACCTACTTTCTTTTGTTTTATTTTGATAACAAGACGAAAAGCTGTATGATGATCTAGGCCTATGGACTTAGTATTCAGCTTCAATGTAATATATATTTTCGTAGCACGTGACAAGTATAAATGTAGTGGAGAGATTAGAACCTAACTGGCCAAAGTCTAGAGTGGTAATGTAGATAAGGATGTACAGTGGCGGACACGGTCGGCGTACCACTTCCGGTTTTTCTGTATTGGAAATTTGCTCTTGTTCTTTGGTAATACATTATAGTGCTAACGAAACCATAGACAAATCTGTTACGGCCTCCTAGTCCGCCACTGTACAACAAAAAACTCAGTCTAACCAGTAAAATTTGCTTTTTACAGCTGCAAAAAGTAGTAGGTAAAAATAAGATGACTTATATTAATATACATTGTAGGTACACCAACCTTAGCTCCCAGCGCAACGGCAGCCAACGCACAAGCAGTGCCAAGCTCCTGTCCCGAGTAGCCAACAGGGATCTCGAATGTGTTCTTGTAATCTTGAAGCACAGTCAAGTTACAATCTTCGAAGGGCACCGGGTAAGCCGAAATACAGTGCAACAGGCAAAACTGTTTATGCTGAGCTGCTATTATATCATGGATCGTTTTAACTGCTTTCTTGTCAACCATTCCAGTCGAAATGATGAGAGGAATTTTCTTTGACGCAGCGTATTTTAGAAAGAGAAGGTTGTTTGAGTCACCTGATCCTATTTTGATGAATGGCACTTTAAGATTGACGAGGAAGTCGAAGGATACCTGGAATTTGTTTTAAAATTGTTAGAATTACATAATAATTGCATATAATCGCATCGTCCATTTGTCGGTTATGAAAGAACAATGTCTCACCATATCCATAGCAGACGCCGTGAAGAGGATGCCTACTTCTTGCGCATACTTAAAGAGCTCCTTATACTGACTTTCATTAAACTCAAGATGCTTTTTGTGGTCACCGTATGTCTTGCCCCATGAGTTGGGGTTGTCGTAATCTCGCTCTAAATACTTCTTTGTGAACTTCTCTTTGAGGCATGTTTTTTGAAATTTAACGCAGCTAGCGCCTGCGTCCTAAAAATGTATACAAAAGCATACATTAGGCAAGTACATAATTTTAGTACTTAATTATTTGTCTTCTTGTAAGAAAGAATCGTGTCACCTTTTACTGAACCTTGAGTGGTTTACTTTATCACCACTGCACTATTTTTCAAATATTTTATAGTTAACTGCGAAAGACTTGACATTTTTGTAGGCGTAGTGTTGAAATATACAATGTTATGCTACAAACATCTTATAAACTAGGCCTATCATATAATATTAGAATGCTATTTGACAAAACGGTGATAATTTGGCGACATTTTAAACGACAATTGACTGATCGCAGTTTCATTGCTAAATTGATGGCGTATTGAACTTTGTATTCAGATATATTTGAAAGTCAATAACTGCCTACTGGTACTAGGGTTCATTCCCGGGATTTCTCGGTTCGAGAATTCCCGGGAAATCCTTGGGTTCTGTTCCCGGGAAATTATGCTCGAGAAAAGTCGAGAACTCGAGAAATCATATTTGAGTCTATGTAGTGCAAATAAGTTCGTGAATTAGGTAAAAGATGGAAATGTACTTTTTACTTTTATAAGCATAATGATGGTACGCGGTGGAGTCAAGTCTCGTTACCAAAATCGATCGACTCGTAATCGTATTACAAGCGACTGTCTTAGCCATTGCTGGTTTCTTTAGGCGTATAACAGAAATCGACTTTACAAAGTGGCAATGGTTAACGAAATCGATAACAAGACAATTACAATTCGATAGAGATCGTTGAACGACGAAGCTTGACGGTGTACTGCTTGTGTATATTTTGTGTTTTATTTTATCAAATTATTTTTTTTATAATCTTATGAATTTCACAGTTACACACCTACATCTGAGTATCAAGTCGCTTACTTAATGAGGGGTTTTCGTTTTTGACAGTTTTAATGGTTCTAGGAGAATGCTAATAGATGGCACTGTATAGCCAATGTATGTAGGTGTAATGTCAACGTCAAATCTGATTGACCTGACTGATTGAATTCATATAGAATTTGACATTTAACCTGATTGCTAGTGCCATCTTATGGCAGTCTCCGTAACTAAAAGTGACAGTTCGAAAACCGCTCATTAACAATGAAAATTTGATGTCAGTGACAGCATTCGAAAATAATTGCGGCTTTTTAAAGACGACAACAGTACATGCCTCCCGAAAAGCAGCAATAGTTTTTGAATGCTGTCATTATCATCGAATTTTCATTGTTTATTTAGCTAAGCGACTCAGGCCCTTCTTTTCTATAAAATTTTATTTAAATTTAAACACTTATTTATTTTGAAGTATAGTTTTAGTTTAACGTTGACTATTTCCTAATTAACAAGCCGAAATTTGTGTATTTATTATTAGTTAACGGTATAATAGGTATATTTTGAGAGAAGTTAATTTTTTGAAGTTTTATAACTTATATTTGGCAGAAAAACCACTCAATTTATTGGTTTAAAATAAGTTTTTTTTATTATGATTCACATTGTTAATTTTGTGTCAACTTTTTTCATTATTTGAATCGAAAATATATGCAAAAACATAGGTAAATGTAAATTTCTCGACAACCCGAGAAGACCCGAGAAATTGGCCTCGAGAATTCTCGAGACCCGAGAAACTGAAAAGCTCGAGAAATCATGAACCCTAACTGGTACCTATCTAACAGCTTAGGTAATAGGAATATTTAGCCTTGACGACTTTTTATTAGCAATAATTAAGGATTATTTAACATAATTACTTAAGTAGGTATTTAAACATTTGCAATATCATTATTTAGAAAAGTATTATTGTAAGTTGCTATAATAACGTGGATTAAACCTTATAAAGCTGACCATTTACTCAACAAAAGATACAAACTACACATTAATAACAAAATAGCAAACTCACCTTCGCAGCTTTAATTAACTTCTTTGCTATTTCAATGTCTCCTTGGTGGTTTTGCCCAGCTTCCGCGATGATGAAGCAGGGATTTGTGCCTCCAATCCTCACGTCCTCAGTTATTTTGACTTCTCCCATATCCACTGTGTTATTCCATAAAAACAAACAAGAGCTAAACCGGTCGAGCAAGCGAGCGCACGCCAAACGACTGGTTCACAACGTACAACGAAATGGTTTGACGACCTCACGTCCCGCAGTGTGTACCGAGTAAATAAGGTCAATTCAATATAAAGCGAGCTGTTCGCCGCGCGGACGCCGCACTTGTGTGCGCGGGCTGGGCACACCGCCTCGCATCGTAATTGATATAAAACCAGTAGGGCCCGGCCCACTGTTCACAAACGCGCTTCGATAGGTAAACAGTAAAAGTAAACAACAACCTTGCATAAAAATATAGCGTTTAATTATATAATTTGCTTATGTACAGTTAATATACATTTCTTAAATATTATGTACATAATTACATTATAGCTTGTCCTTTGTTAACATCAAGCTTTGCAAGCAGCTATTTTAATTATATCTTCTTTGTTCTTGAAGCGGTCGCCGAGCGCCTTATTTACTCTTGAGACTGTAGGCTTCTCGAGGAAGTTGGAGATGTATTGGCCAGCTTCCAGCAGCTTGACGAGGTCGATGTGCAGGTTGACGCCGAGCCCGTAGAGGAAGTAGACCAGGTCCTCGGTGGCGAGGTTGCCGGTGGCGCCGCGCGCGTACGGACACCCGCCGAGCCCAGCTATTGACGAGTCCACTGTCGTTATCCCGTACTGCAAAAACAATATCGCATTAGTTTGGGGATAACAAGAGCAGCATTCTCACAAGACACGTTTTAAATCGCTTATAGAAACCATAGGTCATGGTAATGTAAATAAGGATGAACTACAAAATAAATGGAATGATGAAGAGGAAAGTAAAACTTTAGTACGTTATTATTAAGCTATCAGGCCGACCTGCGCGCAGCAACCCAGGGTGACCTTGAGATAAAATGATAACTTTGTGAGGAGTGATAAAAATGTTAGCGTCCATTGTCAAAGCTAAGTCAATAATACAAAATATTTAATTTCGTAACACTGATAACATAGCTTTATCAAGAATTTTTTTTAAACTGTTATCATTCGTACAGATATTAACTAATATGCTAGTAAGTAATAGAAGTATTGCATATTTTTGTCTTAAGAGCCAGTTTACAGCGATGCTAGCGCAATTCGCGAAAAAAATTAATATCTTCTAAACTAAGGCAAATATCAAAAATGTGGCACTGTATGACACTAGATAATGTAGCCTAGTATTTTTAGGGCACTTCTGTATAGCTTTTAGGACCAAAGACAGCTACAAAGCATTACTAAAAGTGGCCACTTTTGGCAACAATCTATGTTTTTTTTTACTACTTTGCTGTGCTTAAAAATACTAGGCTACATTATCTAGTGTCATACAGTGCCACATTTTTGATATTTGCCTTAGTTTAGAAGATATTAATTTTCTTCGCGAATGGCGCTAGCATCGCTGTAAACTGGCTCTTAATAGTCAAAATAAAAATATAAGCAAATATTTACATACCTTTAAGTATGACGTTAGTAAGCAATTTTAAGCATCAAAGATTAACTGAATGAGCAATGAAAACCAATAACCAACACAAAAATGCGGTTGAAATCCGCAGCATTAAACACACGAAAACATGCACTGAACCCAACAAACAATTTATTGATTTGAATAAACTCGATGTTATGCCTTAGGTAGGTTTATAAATATATTTATAAATTTTGAATCGCGAACCTCGTTTACATAAAACGGACAGTTTTACGACGTTCCCGTGGGTAGGTACCTATTTTAATTATAATTCTAATTTACAGCACTCTGTCTGTATTGGACAATTTGATATAAGTCTAATAGTCCAAAGATCAATGTCCAACCAAACATTTGATGGATTCTTTAAACAAGATGTTAATTGCGCACTAAGTCTGTAGGTACAGGATCTTGAATTAAGTACAAAGCACCTTCATCTTAGGCCACGATTCCACATGCAAAGCTGCTAAGACTTGAAATAAAGAACCTTCACCAACCACCACCAACAGTAAATAGACGTAAACTTACATCTAGTCCAGCCAGCAGGTTAGACAGCGCCTGGCCGTACGTGTCATGGAAGTGCAGCGCGAGCCGCTCGGGCGGAGCGACGCGCAGCACCTCGTGCAGCAGCCGGCGCACCGAGCCCGCCGTGCCCACGCCGATCGTGTCTCCCAGGGACACCTCGTAGCAACCCATTGACAGCAGCTCTTCTGTTATCTGTTGCAAAGGTTCTTCTTAGTTCTCTACATTAGGCCGCGGCCGCGTTTCCACCTGAAAGAAAACATCCGCCAGAAATGTCCAACAATCTGTATTTTAAATGAGTCACGCGACAGCACCTTTCTATGGGATTTAACTTGAAAGCTGATGTCAGACTCACTGTGAGACATTTCTCGCGGAAGTTTACTTGAAGGTGGAAAAGCAGCCTTAGATATAAGAGCCACCATACACGGATTGCTCGAGCAGTCACCCAGTGATCAACATATACCGCTTGCAGCTGCCGAGCTACCAACGACGACGGCCCAAAGTAGTTCAAATGCTCGAGCAGTTCTTGTAATGTACGTACATACGTAGAAGTCTGTAGCTCAAGCTCACTATGTAGTCGTGTATGGCGGCCCTAAGTGCTCGTTCACGTTAACTAACTAACATAGCTTGCGAATGTTGAGCCTGAAAGCGTTAAGTACCTAAATGGACCACCTCCGCACCCGCGCCTAATATTTATATGACAGCCAATCTACATTACGGCTAACGAACAACTTTCTTTGGCGACAAATGGCACCATAGCATTTGTTAAAAAAATATTTGGAAACAATTTAGACTATCTAAAAAAGTAACAATTGAATTATACATATTGTAGAAAATTTTCTGATTTCTAGCTTCACCCACCTTTGCAATCACTGTAGGACTGATTGGCCCATCATATGGGCACCCAACTATGCAGGAGACATATCCTCGTACCCTCAAGCCGTCCTTCAGGGCAGCATCTGCAACTTCCTTGAACTGCTTCAAGCTTTCAGCTATAGAGCAGTTAAGGTTCTTCTGGGAAAAGCCCTCAGAGCCCGCGGGGAAGATAGCCACCTCTTCAATGTTACATTTTTTCTGGAATAAAAATTACTATAGAAATGGTGAATTTCGGCATAAAAAAGCACCACCCACAAATTATATCGGCGTTATACTTTTAGCCTAGGAATAGTCTAGGAATCTGAATCAAAACTCCTTTTAAGTAAAAGCGGCTGATAGCAGGAGGGTCGCGGGTTGAGCCTGTGGAATTCTCCGCGACCCCCCCCCCCCCAGCATTGGCTGTATAGCCTCTCCTCGGGGGGACATGATGGTTGTCCCCCCGGAGCGTGGTAGCTTTCCCAACGCTCAACGGCGGAAACGGAACACCCGCGTTCCACCGTCCTTCTCGGGGCCGTTATATGACTACACGAGGCCCCTGCCTCGTGCACCCAACGACCCCGGGGTCCCCTCTTAGTCGCCTCTTACGACAGGCAGGGGATACCTTAGTCCTACTGAAGGGCGTGCGGCGGTGCTTCAAGGTCTCGCGCCGCCGCCGTGGCCGGGTTCGCCGCCTCCCTCTCGTGTTCGGCCGCCTCCTTGGCGAGCATGACTGCTTCGCAGAAAGAGACGACCGCCGCACAGGCCTCTCTACGCCCTGCAGTACCGGGCCGAAGAATAGGACTGAGGTATCCCCTGCCTGTCGTAAGAGGCGACTAAGAGGGGACCCCGGGGTCGTTGGGTGCACGAAACAGGGGCCTCGTGTAGTCATATAACGGCCCCGAGAAGGACGGCGGAACGCGGTGTCCCGATTCCGCCGTCGAGCGTAGAAAGAGCCATCCGCGCTCAGGGGGGACTACCACCACTTGTCCCCCTTGAAGAGGCTAAACAGCCAATGCTGGAGGGGGTCGCGGAGTTGAACACAACGATCGAAAGATCACCCGTGACCCCCATGCCAACAGCCGAGATGGACACCGGCGGGGTTTTAGTGGGTGCGAACCCCACATAACAAAAAAAAAAAGGTGAAAAAAAAAGGCCTCTCTGCCGCCGACCATAGTTCGCACCACGGCCGGCAGGCTCTATCTTCACCCTAGGCCAACTTGCTTCTATGTGCTATTGGATTTCAACCTAAAATACATACAGCTCTATGATACCCGCGCACGTTCGGCATCAGCACTGGATAGTTGACCCCTGGTACTCTGGTGATTTGGTTCATGACTTCAGATGCGTCACCCATTTGCTTTATCCATTTTGGACTCACAAAGCTGAAAAGTATTTTGTGTAATAAGATTGGAGATAATATTTTGTTGTTCTCTGATAAGTAAAAGAAAGAATAAGTTTTTACGGGATTACACGGTGCGAAACTAGCGCCACTTCCAATAAATAATTAATATCTTCTTAACCATGACCGAAATAAAAAATGTGCATCTTTGACTCCCTAGATAATCTTGCTTAGAATTTTCGAGGTGTAACTTTCAGGTTCAAAATGGAAGGATTAAACCGTTTATTGCCTAAAGTGGCCACTTTAGTTTCATAAAAGAATATTTCTAAGATCATTATCCTAAAAGCTACACAACATAGCCTTAAAAATTCTAAGCTATATTATTTAGGGAGTCAAAGACGCATATTTTGATATCGGCCATGGTTTAGGTTTAGAAGATATTAATTAGTGGGCGCCCCGCGGCTTCGCCAGCGCATTTTCCCTTGAAACGTCAAATTCCCAATTTTCCCGTGGGTATTTCGGGATAAAATTTGGCCTATGTCCTTTCTGAGGCTCTAAATTATTCATATACCAAATTTCATTCAAGTTGATTCAGTAGTTTTCTCAGGAAAGCGAGACAGACAGATAGACAGACAGACAGAGAGACTTTCGCATTTATAATATTAAAAATTAAATATAATGAATAGTATGGAAGTATGGATTTATCGAAGTGGCGCTAGTATCGCACCCGAAGTAGTAGTTTGGTTTCTGAGCAATAAGAATATGGAAAAAGTAGTTACTACCTAAGTACTTACCTAAATAAAAAAAAAACAAATAGTATACTAACCCAAAGTTCTCCCAAAATATTATTAAAGCCTATCCACTAAGGCCTAACTAAGGGCTACAGGACCCAGAGGAGAGTCTTATGACACAGAGTGAGAAGGAAATTAGTTTATATAACTTTCTATTAACCCTACCTACTACTTATACTAATTATAAGTATGTAAAAACTTTATTTTTTGTTAAAACTTTTTTTTTTAAACTTTATTTTTTAGTTAGTACTAGAGGCTGCCCCGCGGTATTTACCGCGCAGATTTCTCATAAACACAAAAATCCCGTTTTTTCCCGTTCCCGAGTCAATTTCGGGAAATCCTTTCTTAGTGCTCACCTACACTCCCTAAGGAACCTACATGCCAAATTTCAGCCCGCTACGCCCAGTAGTTTCGGCTCTGCATTGTCTGTCAGTCAGTCAGTCAGTCAGTCAGTAACGGAAGAGTTTTATATATATTGATAATATTATTGTGTCTTAGATATTGTTTATTTCAAACACAATTTCTGTCTTCGTGGAAGAGTGGAGTCTCCTGGTACAGGTATTTTATACTTAAAAAGAGACCCCTTGATTGTAAAATTATTATAAGAAACTTGAAATAAATATTATTATTATTATTAAAAATATTATTTTTATTACCTACCTAGCAGCTTCAATGTCTTTTATTCCCGAAGCAGAGAGTTTGTTTATCAGCTCTACTTTCATGTCTGTTGGCACATATTTTGATTCATTTTGCAGCCCATCCCGAGGACCCACTTCATAAATACGTATTTCTGGTATAGCTTTAGGGGTGGCACTCTGAAATAACACTTTTTATTTAAAAAAAAAACTAAGCAAACAAAAAATTAGTAAGTACTTACCTACCCATGTAGGTCACTCTGTTTATAAAAGATCATTAACTACCTACCTGAAAGGTAGTCAAACAAGGAATCTTCATAATATTGGTGACAAGGCAGCAACATAATGGAATTATTCAGCTCACCTTACTTAACAACTTTCTCAAAGCAACATTGGGTTGAAATCTCAGTTTAAACACAGTCCATGCTGTGCCAGCTAAAACAAATGTACAGGAGAGCTGTTTAACGAGGATTCATAAATTTTTGCTTTAGGAAATTGTAGGGTATGGTGAGCTGAATCACTTTTTTATTTAAAACAATGAGTCAGAAGATAAATTTTGCTATATTTTACTTACAAAATAATCCAAGCATGGTCCTCACCTCACAGCACAAATTCAGCTAAAATGTCATTCGCAAACCATTGCTGCTTTTAGAACAGATTACATAGGCCATACATAGGTACCCTATGTCATAGGGTACCTACGCCAGCACATGCCTTGAAAAGCAGCAATGGTTGCAGACAGAATGTTCAATGATTATTATATCTAAGTAATATATATGACATTAACTCCATTATCTTTTCTATGAACTATGGTATAAAAAGCTTTAGAGTAGGTACCAAGCTGGTAAGTGTTACTTACGATTTTCCGAGAAAATTTAGGTGAAAATGTAGTAAACCTGATTAGAGGTGCCCTCAATGCAAAATTCATTGTTGGCTTGTGTAATATATATTGTAATGCCGGCGGTGGCGGTCTCAAGAGAAGTAAGTAGCAGTTATACAGCAGCTGAAATATAAAATTATAAAAATGTAGCCTAGGTATACTTACATATTTATTAATTTAAACTTAGGTACTTACTTACGTAGGTATCTATTGTAGGCTGTTGTAATGATAATTTATACCTGTTACCTCAATAACTACGAATTAACTACACACACGAAATAGCATACACTACATATAAAATCAAAACCCACCGACCCAAATCCGGCCTTCTCGCTCTGCTGTTTGTTAATGTTATCTTTTAGTCTTTTTGATAATAACTGGCTGACTGAACTCTGTACTGTGCGGTGCGGTGACATATTAGGTAGGTACAGTCACGGACTAGGAGGCCGTAACAGATTTGTCTATGGTTTCGTCAGCCCTAGACTGTGTCACCAAAGAACAAGAGCTATTTTGCAATACAGAAAAACCGGAAGTGTTACGCCGACCGTGTCCGCCACTGTAGGTACCTAAAAAGTTACATACTACTACATAATTATGTACATAGGTAAATACCTAGTTCCTTTTCGTAGGATAGTAGGTAGTACTTTTCGTTCGAATATGTATGTATGTAGGTATACTAGCGTTTCCCCACCTCACTGAGGTAAGTATACAATAAAATTATGATACGAAAAGTAAATACCTACCTAGGTACTTACCTTTTTTACATGGATGTAGAATTTCTTGTTAGTATGTTTAGGTACCAATGCTCATTGACTTATTATTACTAGCGTAGGTGTACGTAGTAATTACAACTCACTGCCAATGCTAGGATTTTCGATTTTCTGGCTTTTCTCCTCAGACGATGAAATCAATCACAGACCAATTAAGTACCTACCTACCTACAGTTTAAAGATGATGAAATCATGAATGAAATCGCTTTCAGACATAAGGTCGCCCATCCATCCATTGCAAATTGCAAAATTTTCAAAACTGAAAAACAAAAACTGTACAAAAGTGAAAGAATGGTTGAATTAAAAAAAATCAAATAAATCAATCAATCATGGACAGTGTCTCACTCACAGAAAAGAGTTTTGTTTTGTTACAAATGTATAACAATGTCCATTATCTATACCAATATTATAAAGAGGAAAGATTTGTTTGTTTGTTTGTAACGAATAGGCTCCGGAAATACTGAACCGATTTGAAAAATTATTTCACCGGTAGGAAGCTACACTATCCCCGAGTGACATAGGCTAGATATTAGATTTTCAAAAAAATTAGGGATCCTTACTTAAACTCAAATAATGTGACCCAAGGTGCAATATTTTCCGTTGTTTACATATTTTGACAGGTGGTTTGTTGTTGATGTTTGTTTTTTATTAGCCCATTCTGGGCAGTCAAAAGAACATAGTCTATAGAGCCAAGTCTTTAGTAGTATCTTATATTTTATGGCGTAACGAAGTAAGCCGGGACAGCTCGTATTTTATAATTTTATATTTTTTGCATACCCAATAGGGTCTACAATTGAAACTTTTAAATGAACTATAATATCTGTACTTTAACATTGTAGAAGGCGAAATAAATATATTGAGTATTGAGAGAGAGAGAGAGCATCTTCCTTGTTCTGTGGTCTCACTCACTCATGGGTCATGGAAGCAGTGAGGTGGGGAAACAGATGGGAAACAGCGAAGCGAGCGAGCGATATACCATGTCTCTGGGAAAACGGGGGAAACGCATGGAGGATGCTCCAATTCGTAAAATCACTAAGTCACAGTTAGGGATTTTTTCAACTAGCTACACCATTGAAAAGAGCGCATTTTTATGTATATTTCTGTATTTGAAAATATTTGTTAAGATATCTCTGAGAGATATCTCTAAACCCGATTTCCAAAATATAAAAAAATATATCTGTTCGAATATCAGTTCGTAAAACCGCTAAGTCCATAAAATCTAAGTCCTCTTAAAAACTGAATAAAATCACTAAGTCCAGCTACCTTCTTATGGAATTTGTATGCAAAAAAAATCTTATTTGTTTCGCTTAAATATAATTATGGGTTACGTTTTTTTTTTATTTAAGCTCGTGTTTTTGTTTTTTTACATTCAAGTACTAAATAAAAAATTAAAAAAGTGTTGGATATGAATTTTTTTTTTCGCGGTCGAAAAATAATAATAATAATAGTTTTTTTGGAAAGTATTGTAGGTTTGAACCTATATGTATTTTTTTAGTCATATGCAGGTGTGTGGAATATACTTATTGAATCGTGTTGACTCATCAGAAGGGAAAAGTATACACAGTCATTTACCTACTAACAGTGGCAAATTACTTTGGTATATGCAGCAAAACTGTTCATTAGAATTAGATTTTTTTCAGTACATACTTATTATAAAAACTACAATAAAAATCATTGTAATTGAGAAAAAGCCTAAAACATGTTTTTTGCCTAATTGCTATGATACCTGCTTTTTGCTTTAATATAATATTTTTGTTTAGAAAAACTTTTTGTATCGTCGATTTCGGATACACTTACTGAAATAAATTATATTGGTATCATGCTCAATTGGTCTGGAAAGTAAAAAGTAGAAAATTATGTGTTTTTTATCAAAAAAAAGCACGTGTTTTCTCATAGTAAAAGTACTGAATACTATTGAAAACTAACTAAGTCCTTACAAAACTGCTAAGAAACCTCTAAGTCCTTTTTTTTTTTTTTTTTTTTTTTTTTTTTTTTTTTTTTTTTAGGCGGGGAAACTCCTAACGAGTACCCTGCGACCCCGGGGGGAGTCGCAGGGTTATGTGGGGTTCGCACCCACTAAAACCCCGCCGGTGTCAATCTCGGCTGTTGGCAAAGGGGTCACGGGTGATCTTTCGATCGTTATGTTCAACTCCGCGACCCCCTCCAGCATTGGCTGTTAAGCCTCTTCACGGGGGGACTAGTGGTGGTAGTCCCCCCTGAGCGCGGATGGCTCTTTCTACGCTCGACGGCGGAATCGGGACACCGCGTTCCACCGTCCTTCTCGGGGCCGTTATATGACTACACGAGGCCCCCGCCTCATGCACCCAACGACCCCGGGGTCCCCTCTTAGTCGCCTCTTACGACAGGCAGGGGATACCTCAGTCCTATTCTTCGGCCCGGTACTGCGGGGCGTACGGCGGCGCTTCATGGCCTCGCGCCGCCGCGGCGACGAACTCGCCGTCTGGCCGGGTTCGCCGCCTCTCTCTCTCGTTCGGCCGTCTCCTTGGCGAGCATGACTGCTTCGCAGAAGGAGACAGCCGCCGTCCAAGCCTCTCTGCTGCCGACCATGGCTCGCACCACAGCCGGCAGGGAGAGGTCCGTCCCAATGGCGGTCTGGAGGACCGCACGTTCAGCCACCCAGGCTGGGCACACCTCTAGGGTGTGCTGGGCCGTATCCTCGGGGCAATCGCAGTGGTGGCACCGGGGGGACTGTTCGCGCTTTATCATCGCTAGGAAACTCCCAAAGCATCCATGCCCTGAGAGCACCTGGGTCAGACGGAAGCTTAGAGCCCCATGGTGCCGATGCAACCACCGCTCCAGGACGGGGAGTATAGCCTCCACCGTCCTGTGCCCCGCGCTCGGCCTCCCCAGCCTGAGCGCCCAAGCCTCCTCTGCAGCGGCGTCGGCCTCCTGTCGGCGTGCTACGGTCTCGCGCGGAGTCGGCCAATAGCCCCTCGCGCGCGCCTCCTCGCGCCAGTTATACACGGCAGCAAGGGTCCTCGCGTCAAGGTCCCACGGCATACTCCGCGCCAGCAGGCATGCCGCCTCGCGGGAGATCGTGCGGTAACCGCGCGCGATCCGGACGGCCATGATCCTCTGGGCTCGGCCCAGCGCCGCCTTATTGTTGCCGCCCAGTGCAGGCGCCCAGATGGGGGCGCCGTACATGGCAATGGACCGCACGATCCCCGCATACAATTGCCGACAGAAGGCCGTTGGCCCTCCAAGGTTGGGCAGCAGCTTACTAAGCGCTGCTGCCGCCACGAGCAACCTCGGTCCCAGGCGCTCAAAGTGAGCGCGGAACGTCCACCGGCCGTCGAGGACCAACCCCAAGTACTTCAAGGTGGATTCGACGGCTATGGGCTCCCCGCCCACAATGATGGGTGCAGCCACGGGGGGAGGATTTCTCGCCCCGTGAAACCACATCGCCTGAGACTTGTGGAGGGCCACCTCCAGACCAACCATTCTTATTCTGCGCACCACGTGCGCGACACCAGCGGTTGCGATGATCGCAGTCTCTCTATAATCTCCGCCTCGAGTCGTCACCAGGGTGTCATCCGCGTAACACGTCAACTGGACACCCGGGAGGTTGGCTCCGCGCAGCACCCAGTCGTAGCCAAGATTCCACAGAAGGGGGCCTAGGACGGACCCCTGTGGAACCCCGCACGACATCGCCCGGCGGACCCAACCCTCTCGGCCAGGGTACGAGATGTACCTGTCCGAGAGGTACGACTCGAGGACAAGCCGCAGGTAGGGAGGCACCCGGTGGTATACTAGGGCCTCCCTGATACAGGACCAGGGCAGGGTGTTAAAGGCGTTGGCGATGTCCAACGACACCGCCAGCACCACCCCGCCCCGTGCGATCTCCTCATCCGCTATGTCGCGCACGCGTTGCACAGCGTGCAACGTAGAGCGGCAGGCGCGGAACCCGAACTGGTTCTCCGACAGATTCGGCCCAACCGATTGTAGATGTCGATTGATGCGGGCAGCTATAACTCTCTCGAGCAGCTTGCCCGCCTCGTCCAGCAGGACGATTGGCCGAAAATCTGTCGGAGCGATAGAGTCGGCGAGCCGGCCCTCCTTTCGTATGAGGACCAGCTTGCCCGTCTTCCACTGCAGAGGGAACACACCTTGTTCCATGCAGGTGGAGAACAGGCTGCGGAGTCGAGCTTCCAACACCTCGGGCTTCAAGGACAGGAACCAGGCCCTGGCTGGGATTCCGTCCAAGCCTGGTGCCGTCTTCTTGCCGCGGAGGCGCTCGACCGCCGCCGCCAACTCTGCCTCTGAGACCTCCTCAGGTATTCCCAGATCGGGTTCCAGGCCTGTCACTCCCATATCTGGGGCCCGGTGCTCCCCTCGGACGGGGAAGAGGGCCAAGACGACACTATCTGCCACTTGCGGCTGGAGACTCTGTGTCAGCGGGGGCTCCCAAGGCCGAAGCTTCCGTCTGGCCACTTTATACGGCCTGCCCCATGGGTCCTCGTTCAGAGTCTCCAGCAACTCCTTCCTCGCGTTTGTCTTGGCCTCAAGGATTGCCGCCCTAAGAACATGCTTGTTCTCCCGGTGCACGCCTAAGAGACGAACCTCCTCGTCCTCGTCTCTGCGACGGCGACGGCGCTGCCGTTTGTACTGGCGCCATGAAGCCACGCAGATTCTGCGCAGCCGCGCTAGCTCATTGCTCCACCAGTACATCTGTCGCCTGGGGCGGAGCGTCCTAACGCGAGGCATGGCAGCGTCACAGACGCTGGTCATAGCCTCGCGGAACCACTCCACCTCGTCCTCGATCTCAGCAGCGCCGTCAGGCACCGGGATCCACGACTGCACCAGGGCGGCTTCCTTTAGCACTTCCCCGTCCATCTTCTTGAGGGCCCATCTCGGACCGCTCGCGATCGGGGCAGCGGCGAGTGCCGCGGAGAGGTCGTATCGAATGTATTTGTGATCCGAATACGTCTCCACCTCCGACAGCACCCGCCAGCCGGTGATCTGTGGCAGCAAGGTCGGGCTCCCAAACGTCAGATCGACGATTGAGGACCCGTTGTGCCGCACACAGGTCGGCTCTGTGCCCCGATTGATCACTGATAGGCCCGCGGCCACAGCCCACTCCGTCACGGCCCTGCCGCGTGATTCAGTCATCGGGGATCCCCACACAACGCTCTTAGCGTTAAAGTCCCCTGCGACTAGCACACGACGGGCGTTACTCCGCAGAACCAACGTCTCCAGTTCCGCGAGGAGACGCTCAAAGTCCTGCAGCGGCCTTCGGGGGGGGAAAATAGACGCTGACAAGCAGCATTTCCCCCAGCATGCAAGAAACGACACCCTCTCCTCGCGTGATGTTCTCAGGCCGGAGCACGTGGTCCGCGGAGGGGCGGACGGCTATGGCCGCGAGGCCTGAGCGGTCCGAGATCCATCCATTTGGTATGTGGCCCCCATAGTAATATGGCTCTGCCACCACTGCGACGTGAATGGACCACTGAGCCAGGCTCTGCATGAACAGATCCATAGCTATGGCGCAGTGGTTCAGATTCGCCTGCAGTATCCGGGTGGCCATTATTGATGTGACGGTGGTGTCACATCCATGGCCACCTCACTGGCGGTGGTGGCTGGCCGAGGGGGAGCACCGGGCCCCTTCCCCCTTCCCTTCCCCTTCTGCTTGGCTGCAGTTTTGCAGCTGCCGCTGCCGAGACTATGCGAGGCGAGCGAGCCGCTCGCTTGGCAGAGCGGGCAGCTCACCTCGTTCCCGCATGTCCGGGCAATGTGCCCGGCTTGTCCGCAGCGGTAGCAGAGCCCGCTGCGGTCCGTCTCGGAGCGGCAGTCTGCTCGGAGGTGCCCGGTCTCCAGGCACCGGAAGCAGCGCCGTTCCCGCCTTGGGAGGAGCTTAGCTCGGACTACGCTCCATCCGAGCTTCAGTTTCCCGGCCAGTGCGATTTTCTTCGCTGCCTCCACCGGGCAGCGAAGCCACACTGAGCCGAGGCCCCTCTCGTAGGCGATGCGCCCCACCTGGACGTCTTCCACCCTGCATCCACCGCTGGCTGCGACTGCAGCAGCGGTTTCTGCAGGGGTCACGGAGTCATCCAGATCCGTGAGGCGCATCTCGGCGCTGCTCATAGGCCTGGAGACCTTGACTGCCTCCGCCGGGAGCACTTCCCGCAACCTGGTGGCCAATAGGTCAGCCTTGGCCCTCGCATCCTCCGGAGGCCCGGAGATCTCGAGGAGCCGGGCACCGGTAGCGGCCGCACGGAAGCGGACGCTGTCGATACCCAGCTCAGCCAGGTTCATACTCCCTTTGGCAGAGGAGATGACCTGGGCGTAGGTCATCCCACTCTGCAGGGCCTCGGGGCCAAGGCTTAACACGACCGCCGCAGTGCGGGGGGCGCGCAGCCTCTTGGCGGCAGCCTTCGATTTCTCCAAGGCCGTCTGCTTCGGCCTTGGAGTGGCAGGTGCCGGGACCGGAGCAGCCCGCTCCTTGTCCCGGTTTCTCCGTTTCTTGTTCCTCTTCTTCTTCTTCTTAGCCCCCTGCCTCGTCACCGCGGTCCAGCCTTCTTCTTCGGCTGGACCAGAGGGTGGAGGAGGCACGTGGGGGGCAGAAGAGGGACCTGCCGCAGGCTGCCACGCAGACTGTCGGGGGGCCGGGGCCGGGGCCGGGGTCGCCCGAGGTGCAGGAGCCGCACGGGGAGCCTTGGGTGCTCCATTTGCTGCCGGGGCAGCACGGGGTGCCGCTGGGGCGCCGCGGGACTTCGCTAGGGCCGCACGAGAGCCGGCGGGCGCCTTGGAAGCCGGGGTAACCCGAGTCGAAGGAGTCGAGGTGGCCCTGTCCGCAGCCAGAGGCGGCCGCGGACGTGTGGCAGGGAGGAGCCGCTCGTCAAGAGCCTCGAAGCGAGCGTTCACCATGGTTCCGACCTGGACCATGATGGTACGCATCACCTCCTCCATATTGAAGGTGGAGCTCGTCCTGAGCTCCTCCGTCTCCCTTCGGAGGAGGGCAACTTCGCCAGCGAGGCTCCTTTGCTCCTCCCGAGCCGCCGTAAGCTCTCCTCTGAGGCGAGCATTGGCTGCATGGAGCAGCTGGTTCTCCTCAGAGGAGGTTCGCGTGGTCAGCTCCACCGTCGACTTCTCGATATAGTACGAGGCGTTGTTCAACGCCTTCGCCATCGTACCCTTCAAGTGCCCCGACTTGGCCGCCACCTCTCGTACCACTGCCAAGTCCTCCAGGATTCTAGCCTGGAGTTCGGCAGTGGGCCGCCCCTCCACGTCGTCGAGTACCCCTGATCGGGGGCGCTTGAGGACGTAGCGCTCGCAGCGATCCCCGACGTCTTCCGAGACGCGCAGGCGGTAGTCGCCGCGAGCCTTGGCCTGGGCAGCCGTTTCCGCCGCCCTCTGCTCTGCGAGCAGCCGCTTCGCTTCTGCGCGGGCACGGCCGACGCCGATGCCCCTCCCCGTAGTGGGGGGCCTCCCTCTTCCCCGTTTCGCGGGGGCGGGAAGTCCCAGCCCCGGAGCGGAGTCAGACCCGGAGTCGGTGTCGCGAGTGCGACTCTGACTCCGCTCGCGCTCACTGGAATCGGCGGATCCCACAGTGAGCATGGTCGCAATGGAGCTGTTAGATCCGTTCCTGCTCCCATTGCGACTCCTGCTACTTCTTAGCGTGACCCGTCTCGACGGAGACGGGTCATCGTTCACCACGATCGGCGAATGACCGCCGGCCCCATCAGGGGTTGCGACAGTCATCGCCGCTCCAACTTCTTCTTCGCCAGGTTGGCTACTAGAGCCAGCCTGGCCTCCTTCTTCCTGGGTTTTATTTTTAATTTTATTATTTTCCATTTTTAGTCCCACGAGTATGTGACATTTTAAACAAGAACCCTCAATCTCCCAGGGGTTCGGGCTTCCCCTGGGGTGGCCACTAGGGACAGGTGTACCCTCCTGCCGCTCTTTCGAGCATCCACACGCCGCGCGAGGCCCCGTAGGGCGCCCAAGCGTGTGGAGTTGGGGATTTTTATAGAGGTTGTCTCCTCGCGGTCCGGCCAATTAAGGCAAGACCCTCGGTTCTGGAGAAGCCGCGAGACGTGACCACGACACTTCCTAGCCAGAATTACGAGTTGCGGACGGGGGCGTGAGAAACGAGATGTTTCCCACGCCTGCTCGACGGCAGTGCGAGTGCACGCCGAGCCCATCCCGACTCGTCCGAAGACTCTCTCTGATGGAGCAGAGAGAGCTCGGAGAGTCTTGTCTCCGGACATAGGGCCTCCAGAGACAACTGCCACCTCAGTCGTCAGATTGTTAGCCACCGGACGATCACACCAAACGGGAAACGAAAAGTGTGATCGTCCGCTGTTGCCCGGGGTGCACCACGTGGAGGTCAATCTGAACCGCATCCCACAACCTCTAAGTCCTAGAATTTGATCTAAGTCCAGAAACTTTCGTGATTTTTAATAAATTTGTTTTCAAATATTACAGTTTTGTGATCTTGGCAAAACAAAGTTAAGGATTTTTGCCATATATTTCAGTGGTTATTTATTTTTTAAACTCAAAGAGAAAGTTTCAAGATTTTTTTCTAACAAAAAAGTGCCCGTATCTCAAAACGCAAAAACTGGACTTAGTGATTTTACGAATTGGCGCATCCTAAGTGTTTGTTTGTTTCAGTTTCATGCGTGTTTCATGTTTGTTTGTAAATTTCAAAAATGATAGCTGTCGCTGTCAGTCATTCTCCCGAATCAAAAAATTGGGTATAGTTGGCATCACTCTGCGATTGAATCTGTGAATGTAAGGGTGTTTCCTCAAGAAGCGATATCGCTCGCTCGATAAAAGTTCGATAGCCAATATGAATCGCTCGTACATCCGAATGATGCAATTCTGTATCGTCGCGATATCGAGCCCAGTCCCGTATGTAGTGGGGGCTGGGCAGGCCCGTGCCCCGGGCGCCAAGATCAGGGGGGCGCCAAATTCACACTACAGACGAACCCATAAGAATCAAATCATGTGTTGGATGTGTAAAATCAACGAGCGCTCTAGCGCAGCGTAAGGTTAGCGCTCCAGCGCGACGCTATAGTGCCGTCATTTTGACAATCCTGGGTGACAAAGCATTTGAGTGAATTTTTAGCGAAATCCATCGAGTCAAAGAATATATTATCCTGGCCCGTTTAACCTGTTTTTGACGAAGGGTTAATGCGGAAAAATGTATTGAGATGATTTCAAAAGAGGTCAAAAGTGACAGAAAAAATCGTAAAATGGTCGGTCATGCTACGGCCGCTGATAGGTGAAATTAAACACATAAAAAAGGTAAAATTTAATATAACTGGGCAGGGGAGGGCGCCATTTTTCAGTTTTTCTCCGCCTAAAAAAAATTGGAGATCCGGGGCTGTATCGAGCGCGCTGTTTGTCAGACGAAAACGTCAACGAAAACACTTTTGGGTACCTACATCCATACATAGAAAAAAAAACCTAGACACAACATATAAATAGAAAAAAAAAAAAAAAATTACCTTTGCATCGAATAGGCTCCAAAACTACTGAACCGATTTGAAAAATTATTTGACTGTTGGGAAGCTACATATTCCTTTTTTTTTAAATGTGCTATACTGGCGCCACTTTGATAAATAATTATTATCTTATAAACCATGGCCGAAAAAAAAAATAAGCGTCTTTGACTCCCTAGATAATCTTGGTAATGATCTTAGAAATATTATTTTATTTGCCTAAAGTGGCTACTTTAGTTTCATAAAATATTGAAACTATTTAAACGATTTATTCCTTAGATTATGAACCTGGAAGCTACACACAACAGGACCTTAAAAACCTCTTAGCCAAGGAGGCCTTAGGAGTCAAAGACCCATATTTTGACTTTTGCCATGGTTTAGAAAATATACATTTTTTTCGGAAGTGGCGCTAGTTTCGCACCGTGTAAGCCCTTAAACTAAAAAAAAGGCGAAAAGTATTGATCGTAGATAACGAATGTACTAATACGATATGTAAGAATATGTAAAATAATATAAGATAATGTAAGATAGGATATGGTAAAATAAGGTAGGTTTTGATTATAAAGGCGCAGATGTTTTTAAACATCTTGAACAAATTTTAAAATTGTAATCTGCTCCTCCGTCAATCCAAAACTACATCCAAAATAAACATATTTGTTTACCCGGTAGGTACCACAAAGTTCGAGCAGGAGCAGGCAACTGAACTGCTTAACGATTTTTGCGTATTTGACGTCGCTTGCAGGTCGAAACGATGTCGAGCGCTCGACCTGCCTTCATACTATTCAATCTGTATCGCGCGTCATGTAATATGATAATGAATGTATGTATGTACGTGCGATTCGATATCGAGCGGTCGTGCGATCGATATCGTTCGCTCATGAGGACACTCACGCGATTCTTCATATTATTTGTTAGGACTCGCAGTGGTTTCGATATCGCACCGATATCGCCTATCGACGCAATTCTGTAACGAATCGCTGCATCAGTAAACACACAACTACTGAAGATTTGGCTGTGTGGACTAAGTTCCTTTGCCTGCCCAGGATGGGCGAATTACTTAGAGTACAGAGTATACAAAAAATCACAAAACAAGGAAGATGCTCTCTCTCTCTAAATAGAAATCGCGAGTAGGCGGAGCCCGCGTGCCTATCATTAGCTCTGCAGTGCATATGCGTAGTTTTTGACAGATTTGATAAGCTCAGTTGCTTGTAAGCTTCTTGTAAACAAACCACCAGGAAAAATATGAAAAAAAACCCACTAAAATGCCATATTGTGCTGTGTTGGAATGCAAAAATTAAAGTTGGGGACTTAAAAGTACTAATTATGCCGTATCATTACATCGGTAAGTAATATTTCACTGTATTTTTTAATAAATTTGAAATTAAACAAGAACAAGAAAACAAAACCATAAGTGAGATAATGAAAACACCCTAATTACGGAGCAGTAAAATTGAATTTTCATTGAAGCCTGTGACTGTGACTGTACCTTCTTAGCGTTCTTCTTTATCTACGGTATTAGACTCAAGACTTTTTCTAGAACATTTTGACAACAGTATAATGGAAATCAGCTAGAGATTGCTCAACATGATGAAAATCTATCGATAATTTTCTATGATAAAAATCTATCGATAATAATAATTTTCAGTGAAAAAAAAAATAGGTATTCGCTTCGACTTGAAAACCTCTAACTTTTTTTCGGTTTAAAATGTGATTTACTTTAAAGTTAAATTCTTAAATACGAATGAAATTATATGAATCTTTCAACTTAGACTCTTGCGCATGAATGAAATTATATTAGCATCATCATCATATTACAATAATGTTGTAATATGTAAAAAATAAAGTCGCTTTCCGCATCAGTCATTAGGTATGTTTAAATCTTTAAAAATACAGCGGATTTTAATGCGGATTTTTTTAATAGATAGAGTGATTCAAGAGGAAGGTTTATAAGTATAAAACATGAACGTTCTAATAATAGGTTAGGCGGTACGAAGTTTGCCGGGTCGACTAGTATTGTATAAAGACAAGTCGTCACTCTTATAGTGTGCTATATTTTATTTTTCTTTTCATTTATTTACAGCCTGTGTTACTGGATCACCTTGGGCCAAGCTCAGAACCTAATACACTTAAGCATAAACTTGAAGATTGAGCCATCATGAAAGCTTCTTAAGCTAAGAGGAGTTTCGATAAACAATACCTAGAGAAGAAAAAATGCTAAATATTATGTATAAAAAAAAAAACAAGATTAGTTAAGAGTTTAAGGCAAGTAATAAAAAAGCAAGTAAGTACTTCGATATAAAATAAGATAAAATAATCAATATATATAAAACTCTTCCGTTACTGACTGACTGACTGACTGACTGACTGACAGACAACGCAGAGCCGAAACTACTGGGCGTAGCGTGCTGAAATTTTGCATGTAGGTTCCTTAGGGAGTGTAGGTGAGCACTAAGAAGGGATTTCCCGAAATTCCCACGGGAACGGGAACAAACAAGAATTTTGTGTTTATGAGAAATCTGCGCGGGTGAAACCGCGGGGCAGCCTCTAGTATAAATATAAAACCCATCTTGTTTTATTGGTCTATCTACCCATCCACCTAAATTGTTTACTTTGGTTAAAATAAAGCTTCATTTAAAGTACAGTACTTACTCCAAAATTAATAATGCGCTTGCAGATTCGCTACTTGTCGATTTCACGGAAACACCTGAATCAAAAATCATAATTCTACTAAATTACGCATGCAGAAAATGCACTTAACCTCCAAATACATATCGTCTTCCGTCGCTTGGGAATACGACCGTTGTCGAAGGGTGACGAAGATTTCTATGCGCATTATAACTTTTGCAGTACTGTAGGTATATACAATTTTATAACTAAACACATTTTTATTTCTGAATCTCTATTTATGCGAAGCATAACTGTTGAATACAAAACGACATTGGAAATAAATAAAAATTAAACTGTACACTAAAATAAACTTTGTTCTATGAGCGACTGGTTTTTTCATATCATAATACCAATACATCGCCAATCACCAAGAAGGCCGTTTGCGTAGAATACCTATAGTTTTTCGTAAAAAAAAGTAATTGTTAACTGTAGCCATATGAAAGAAAGTTGTATATCGATAGGTTTTTCTCATCGAGAAACTTTCTCCCGCAATATGTACATCCCTAGCTTAGTTTTTCATTTTTCGACGTAGCCACCTAGTGTTTAGTAGCGGTAGTACAAAAGCTGTAGTTCCATCTAGCGTCGAATAGTAAAACTAGGAACAATGCATGAGGATTTTAAAGCAAAGAGGATGTATAGCTTTCTACCATGTCTTTGAAAAAACCTAATTTCATTCTTTTATCATTATGTATGTCATCATTATCTTAAGTATTTCATAATTGTTATTTGATTTTGATCTTTGTTTATTTGTAAAAAAGATTCATAGTCTATTTCAAAGTTTTGTGATGTAGATCTTTTTGGCTTTGTCGTTAATCACCAATGGTGGCTTGGATTTCATAGTGAGCGTTTGGTTTATATGTGTGAGTTTGGACACACTGGTTTCAGTACTAAAAGCTCATGATGCTATTTCTATTGTATTCTCTTGTTCTGTGACAAAAAATATATATTAAAAAAAAATGGCATCACTCTGCGCATTCAATCAATCCATCTAATAATAAATACCTACTATTCTGAGCCTACAGCCTACAGACTGATAACCTCCTGATAACCAAACTTTTGTTTGTTTGCTTGCGGTGCTTGCGATCGCGGAGTCGGTTTCGTTCGGTGTTTTGTTTATTTTCATTTACTGCTTACTTTGATCGATTTTATATTTTATAAATCGCATCATAATCAATCTATATCAATGGGTAACTATATAATATTGTTTTTTTTCATCTCGGTTTAATGATTTACCACCTCGTACAATGTATTTTTTTTTGTTTTTCAGCTGCGGTGAACAGTGCCACGTCTTTTATAATATCCTCAATTCTTACACTTCTAATATTCTCCGGGATGCAAATGTACAAACCTTTTCTCGTAAGGTCACCGATTACAATTATATTCGGTGGCTATTTAGGTTCTGTGATGTTCATGTTCTTCATCACTGTATCCTTTACAAATTTGGGGTCGATGGGTAATTTTCAGTAATATTCTCAATCATTTATTGTTTCACAACTGACTTATTTACACCTGTAGTATAATACGGTACAGTATTACAGTACTTGAATACTGTGTGATTGACTCTGAAATTATGAGCTCCATACAAGAACATTATGTACCTATCCTACCGCCAAAGCTTAAATAATTGCTAAACTTAAGACTCAATGCAGAGTTGGCAGACCCCACACAACGTGGGGTCGGTGTGTCTGTGTGTGGTATAATGTGTCATTGTGGGGTAGGCCTATGCCCAGCAAAGGACGTCTTTCTGCTGAGATAATAATGGTGATGATGTACCTAGACAAAAGGGGTAAAATACTACGAATAATAGCCTACTATGTTATTTTGTAAGGATTGTATTGAATATTTTCAGGGAACAAAATAGGTTTATCATCCTAAGGCAGTAGTCCCAGCGCCGTCGAGAAATGACTATCAGCAATTTTCTTGCTCAAGAAACTCACAATAAATACACATTCCATGTTAAGGAAAGAGATGCATGTATTAAAGGTCTACTTGTTTCTCATTCATCGTCAGCGGTGGGACCACTGCCCAGATATATAGCCAAGTCTATTGTTGTAGTTTAAAATTATATGGTAAAATATGCTTTGTTCAATAAATAACAAAATATGACTTAGGAGCTCACTCCTCACCAAGACTTCTGCTAAGGCAGCATTTCATTACCATCCATTTTTTATTTTGCTAATTTAATGTTGACACAAGTTCTTTGTCACAATACTTACCTATCTGACAGACATGAATCAGTGTTTCAAATTCCTTCTTCACGAATGTTCCAGTTTTTTATATTTAATTAAATTGGATATTTTATACCTGTATATTTGTACCAAAATTAAAATTGATTTTCCTTAGCATTAATCAGGCCATTGGTAACTTGGAAGCTACTTTGTTTGGGAAACATTTTCAAGTAAAGCTACCAGAGATTGTTATTTCCATGGCAATATCCCTCATTGCTGCTGGAATGGTGCATAGAATCTGCTTCACAACATGGTATGAAAATTTTATACATAAAAGAACTTTTTTTCTAGTTTTGTTTTATTCCAAAACACCAATTGATGTTTTTTTCAGCTTGATATTTTCTATCATAACCATCTACTACATGAATAAGCTGTCACAAAAAACCTATGCTATCCCAGTCACCACAGCTGCTCCAGTTAAAGGCAGACGTCACAAGTGATTTTTTTAAATATACTTATTTGTATATGTTATATTTTTTTTGTAACTAAGTATATTACTTACATAATAATATTTTTTTTGTTTAATTTCAATGCATATTTTGAGATATTTAAACATTATTTAATAAGACAAGTATGTGTACAAAAAAATCATCTTTATTATTAATTTATTCACTGAAAACTAGCCTAAAGATACATGAGATAACAATTAACTAATCTAACATTCCTCTTAACATTTAGAGTACCAAATAATCATAAGAGTAAGTAGGTTGATAAATGAAATTATAAATTAACATTGGAAAACAATCGCTTAGTATTTGTATTTGTTAGTACACAATATAAACTATGAATACCTACAAAATCAAAATTAAATATTCTAGATTATAGTACTTACCTATAGATAAACTAATTTTTGTTCTTAGACATTTTTTTTTTAGTGATTAAACATAAAAATGTTTAATCACTTTAGACCAGTAATTAACATTTAGTACCATGTAAATTTTAACTGAAATATATAAACTTTTAATGCAAGTAATAATACATAATGTTGAAAAACGAACGAATTCATAGTAATTTTTATAAAAATATTAATATGTGTATACTATGATTATGAGAAATATTGATTTTAATATTGCACAAAGACTGATTAATACAAATCAAGTTTCCAGGTGGTTTATATGTAGGTATTTACAGAATCATAAACCAACACCAAACTTATTACTCAAATAATATTTTTTCATTAAAATCATTGCTTAGTGAAGTAAGTATAAAAATATTTTGATATTCAGACAACCTTATTTGATTAATTTATTTTAACACTAATTAAATATTAATGGATGGATTATTTACCATTATTTTTATTGCTCTTGTAAAACATGTGTTTATTGACACTTTTTCCTTATAATGTATAAATAATTTATTAATTTTTAAATTTTCAAGTACATAATGGACATAAAATGGTTATATATTTCTAAGACCCAATAAATTAACCAATAAAATAATACTAACTTGGCACTTAGATTGGAAATAGAAATGCATTACAATTAAAATATTTTATTTAATAGTAATATTATGATGGTTAGATATTTTTTTTTACAAATTACACAAGTAGTTTGTATGTAGTAGGTACTGTAGCTACTTGGTTGCACAGTGGTGTGCAATGAATTTTTTACTCAATTTTGTTAGTGTTTACATTTCATTGCAACTTACCACTTTCAAGGCACAACATAGCACTAATGCACTTGTTAGTTTTGATAATTATAGCTATATCATATGATTATCTTCTCATTTTATCTTAAAAAAAAAACATAATAGTGCTGGGTTTTCTATAATTATTACAATGCACACACGCATCAGGCTGTGTACTGTCAGAATTGTTGTATGGATGACTTTCATCAATCATCATCAATTTAAAAGCCAGTTTACAGCAATGCTAGCGCCATTCTCGAAAAAATAAATACTTCTAAACTGAGGCAAATATCAAAATTGTGGCACAGCATGATCCTAGATAATATTGCTAAGAATTTTTGAGTACAGTTAAGTAGTCCTAAGTAAAAATAACAAAATAATCCACAGATTGTTGCTTGACGCTAGGGCTTGCAATTATTCGAAAAAATTTGGTATTCGAATATTCGGTTTTTTTCGGGCTACTATTCGAATTATTCGAATATTATTCGAATAATACAAAAAGACGTAAAAGGTTAAGAAAAATTAGTTTTTTTAAATTATAATTGGCCCCTTTATTCATTAATAACTTTTTCTCAAAGGAACGGTCAATAATATTGTCAAATACAATTATAATCTTGGCCAACTTTAATTTTAATTTGTCTACGAGATCCTCGATAGTTAGATAGTCCTGGCTAAGACGGTATCCCTATAGATGCCCTAAAAGCCTTCGCAGACTAATCAGCCGATGTCCTTCTGCCTTTGTTGGCAGCCATATGGGAAACCGAAGTAGTCTCTAACGACTGGAAAGGAATAATCCTAAAACTTCCAAAGAAGGGGGATCTTTCGCAATGCTCTAACTGGCGGGGCATAAACTTGCTCTCGCCCTGCACTAAAATCCTGACCAAAACTTTGCTGAACGGGATAAGCAGGGGTGGTGGACGTGAAGTTGAGATAAGAGCAGTCTGGATTTCGTCCTGGAAGATCTTGCAGATACCAACTGAACCTGCTGGGAAAAATTCTGGAAAAACGCAATGAGATGCAAAGCGAACTATTCGCGCTATTTGTGGACTTCAAAAAGGCGTTCGACAGGGTTAGGTGGTCTAGCAGGCGAGTACTCCGCAGTAAAGGTATACCGGACCAGTTAATAAACCTGATACAAAACTTGTATGTGGGCTCCACCTGCAGAGTAATTCACAAAGGCCAATTGACGCAATCCATTACGGTCATAGAAGGCGTTAAACAGGGTTGCCTATTATCCCTAATGCTGTTTTTGCTGGTTTTGGACGACGTGATGTGTATAGTCACCGGCAGAGGCTAGCGGGGTATTCCCTGGAACTCGCAGAAGTGTCTTGAGGACATAGACTTTGCAGAAGACCTTTGCCTTTTATCTAGAACACTGAGCGACCTTCAAGCAAAGACAGACGATCTGGTGGTTGAAGCTGCAAAAGAGAGGCTTCGTATTAATACGGCTAAGACAAAAGAAATGCGCGTACACACCTGAGATCAGGCAGGACCCTCTGAACATTACGGGAGTGGTGAGCCCTACAGGAGGTACGGAAGTACGGAAGTTGAAATTGAAAACCGCATTAACAAAGCGCGGGCAGCGTTCGCACAACTAACACCACTGTGGAGCTCTTACGTTATCACCAGATGGACCAAGCTTCGGATCTTCGAGTCCAATGTAAAATCAGTGTTGCTATATGGGTGTGAGACATGGTTTGTGCGAAAAGACCTGACCAATAAGCTCCAGGTATTCATAAACAAATGCCTGAGAAGGATACTAAATATATTCTGGCCACAAACCATTACCAACACAGAACTATGGCACCTGACAAAGCAAAGGCCAATTGAAATGGAAATTCGAACTAAAAAGTGGCGTTGGATAGGGCACTCGCTAAGAAGAGCAGATGGACGACCTTGCAGGGAAGCTCTGTTGTGGCAGCAAAAGGGGTCGCCCTAAGGCAGCCTGGCGCCGGTCCACGCTGCAAGAAGCAAATAGTGTGGGACTTAACTGGGAGGAGTTACCCGCTGTTGCTCAAGACCGCCAAAATTGGAGGAAAATTCTTGAAGCCCTTTCCCGCTTGGGATAACAGGATAAGAAGAAGAATCCGCGATAGTTATGTATTGCAATAAAATAAAAAAAAAAGGTACCAGATTTTTGTCTGTAAGACCAGATAGATGGAATATCCTGGCTCAGATGTAATCAAGATTTTTTGATTACATTTTTTAAGTCTAAACAAGTAATGTCGTCTCGCCTAGCACGTAAACTTTAAAATTAGAAGTACAAAATATATAATTTTAGGTAAAAACGAATATTCGAATAATCGTTTTTACTTTTCGAATATTCGATTAAGTTTATTATTCGAATAATTCGAATATTCGATTGCAAGCCCTACTTGACGCCTTTGAAGTGTTCTTTGGTCTTTAACCTAAGTGCCCTAAAAATACTAGGCTACATTATCTAGTGTCATATTGTGCCATATTTTTGTTATTTGCCTTAGTTTAGATGATTATTTCTTTTGCGAATGGCGCTAGCATCGCAGTAAACTGGCTCATAAGAAACAATATTTTAGATATTATAGGTATGGATGAAAATGTTTAAGTAAAAATTTATAGTATTGAACAAACTTGTCTCCATTGTATTTATATTCTTACTTATTTTTGATATACATGCTGTTATTTCTTGCATAAGGATTTTGAAGAATTCTTGGAGTAGTCTCCATGACTCTCAGCAATAAGTCATCCAAATAATTCTCCAAATCTTTATTTTTCTTTTTTTCTGATTCAACATCTTTTTGTAGATTGTAAATCATCAGGACTAAATCCTCCCTAGACTTGCCTTGCAACTGTTGCACAACAGTGTGTGGAATGCTGCCATAAGCAGAAGTGTCTTCTTCTACTATATTTTCCTCACCAACAATAATTCTTTCTTCTAACAACTTTTTTGGCTTGCTGTTACCAAACTTTTTGAAAAACTTAGGACTTGGTTTTTCTTTGAGTGAACTAGGACTGTCCAGCTTTTTATTTCTTTCAAGGCTTGAAGATTTTTCCCTTTCAATTGTGGACTGATTGTTTGATTTAGATTTAGAATGAAGTTTTTGGGACCATTCGTCATCCTTGTCCACCATAACATTAGCAGGCACTTGAGGTGGTGTGAAATTAACAAGACTCAAACGAACAGGTTTTGATGGGGCTGACTTTTCAGTGTTTGTCAGATGGCTGATTGTGGACCTTCGGAGAAACTCCCCGCCACCTAAGTTTTCCAGAGAAGCATTGACAGGTGAGGGTGTGTATTTGTTTCCTCGTGGTAGGGTCTGAACATTCAATGAGCTTCCAGAGCTTTTATGGGATAAGTCATCGAATGCAAACTCATCTTCATCCTCACTGATTACGCCTGGATCAGCTTCACCTCGGACTTTCTTAGGAGTTGAATGTAGATCAGGAGTTGATAGATTTGAACTTTTTAAATTACCAAAGCTTCCACTTAAAGAAGATGAATCACTTTTCTTGTCTTTTTTATTCAAATTCATTTTTGAACCAAGATTTTTGGCAAAGTTCTTAATGCCTTTACGTTTCTCAATGGTCCCGATACTCATAAGACTGCCACCGAGATTATGGGCGAGGCTAGACAGTGAGGATCTGTGCTTTTCTATTTTGCTGAGGTCGGTCAAGCTGCCTTCCTTCACAATGAAAGCAATTTTAACTTCCAACTCACCTCTGTTTTTTGTTTCTTTACCAGGTTTTCCAAGAAGTGGGTACCACCGATTTCTTGGTCTTTCATAGGGATCTAGATCTTTTAGCGGAATCGATACTTGACCCAGTAAATGATCCTTTATTTTGTCCTGGTCGAGAACCTTCAAAACAATCTCTGCAACGTTGCCTTGTGATGGAATTCGAAGTTCACACTCCTCAAGCCACTCTACATTCTCAGGGGCTTTGTGTTTTACAGATGTTTGGAATTTTTCTTTCCCGAGGGCGATTGTCACAAAACAGTTATTTGTACCGTTTTTACCTTTTATCACAAGACCTTTTGCTCTTTGAACTGTAACTTGTACATGAGTTGGATCCCACATTTTAAATCGTATATAGTTATATAAACCAGTACACACTATACCTAGGTAATTTAAAAGATTTCCAAAAGAAAAATGAAATAATACTAGTTAATCAATCCAGTCATCACTATTCGTCATCCATCCATTTTTGTTTGATTGTTGTTTTTAAATTCGCCCATTTTGGACAGGCAAAGGAACTTAGTCCATACAGCCAAGTCTACAGTAGTTTATTTCTTACTAATCAAGTCTTCTGTAGTTTAATTATTTGTTTTTCCTAACCTAGGTTCCTAACCTAATGGATAAGGAGGTGGGTAGCATTTCGGTAAAGTACTTGCACGGAATCCACATCTCGGTGGGTTGCAGTTTAGGTCAGTACGAATTGATTTGGTTCAGTAAAATTTTGTCCTATGTCGCTGCGTTTTCGCGTTACAGCGGATTGAACTTGTCAAAAAAAAAAAAACTATGCTAAATCATTTGCACGTGTATGCCTTTGGGGTTCATGGTTACAATCATCTTGAAACTAAATAAAATCGAAAAGGCAGACAATTAGGGCTCTGCGTTTTCATGGGACGGAGTTGTAAAAATGTAAAAAAAAAAACTATGCTAAATCATTAGCACGTGTCTGCCTTTGGGGTTCATGATTACAATCATCTTAAAAACCACGAAAATCGAAGAGGCAGACACTTAGAGCTCTGCGTTTTCATGGGACGGAGGTGCAAAAATGTAAAAAAAACACTACTAAATCATTTGCTCTCGATTTTAATTTTATTGTGATCATTCGATTTATTTGGACTCCCTGGATAAAAAAAAACCATTTGGAAGACACTTTGCTCGCTGATTTTTAGGTTGTACGACTGTTTGAAATTCACGGAATCAAAGCAATGCGTGTATTTTATCTGATAAATAGGATTCCTTATAGTTTTAATTCCGTCATACGTTTACAGGATGACTATATAATCATTAGCCCCAGAGGCAGACAATGTGCAAATGATTTAGTATAGTTTTTCATAGTTACGCTTACAAAACTTACTATGTGATCAAAAAGGACAGAAGATGGGTTCGATTTTGAGCCGCGTGTCAACTAAACTGTCAAATAGGGTTGTATTGAATCCAGTTTCAATCGATATCGATATTACGCAAAAAAGAAAACTTATAATAAAAATGCCAGTGTCACAGAAAGATTTTCTATCTTTTTTCTTTAAGTTTTTTTGTGTCAAAATTATAATTAGGTAGATAGATAAAAAAAAGTATGCATCACACAGCACACATAGAAATCAGTTGACATAAGAAAAACCTAAGTAAAAATATATAATCAATATATATAAAACTCAACCGTTACTGACTGACTGACTGACAGACAACGCAGAGCCGAAACTACTTGGCGTAGCGGGCTGACATTTTGCAAGTGGGTTCCTTGGGGAGTGTAGGGAAGCACTAAGAAAGTATTTCCTGAAATTCCCATGGGAACGGGAAAAAACGGGATTTTAGTGTTTATGAGAAATCTGCGCGGGTGAAACCGCGGGGCAGCCTCTAGTCAATATATATAAAACTCTTCCGTTACTGACTGACTGACTGACTGACAGACAACGCAGAGCCGAAACTACTGGGCGTAGCGGGCTGAAATTTTGCATGTAGGTTCTTTAGGGAGTGTAGGTGAGCACTAAGAAGGGATTTCCCGAAATTCACACAGGAACAGGAACAAATGGGATTTTTGTGTTTATCAGAAATCTGCGTGAGTGAAACCGCGGGGAAGCCTCTAGTACATAATATTTTTATAGAAAAGCAGTAAGTACTGTGCGATGAAAGGGCTAGGACTCAGCTTCTTATCACAGAAATATGCGCACTAAGTAGGTACCTACTTCTAATTCACATAACATACATCGCAACGCTGTTAATCCGCCAGGGTCCTGGCGTAATGTAAAATAAATGAGAGTACTTACGAGTCTCAAGAGTGAAGACACTGTACGCTAATATATACTGGGTGTTTCTGACAAGGCGTTAATAAATCAAAGGCGGGATTCTGCTCACCATAACTAACAACTTTCCAAAAGCAACATGGGTCAAAATCACAAAAAAAAAATTTAAAATTTTTAAATTTAAAAACCCCCGACCCAGTCAGACCCCTCATCAACTTAAGTAGAACTAGATGAACTATAGAAAATCATCTTAAAAAATATCATGGTACATATACTTTCAATATTATTAAAGTCACACTGTACCAAATTTTTAATTGATAGGACAAATGGAAGTTGGTTAGATCCTTTTATCCATTATTCAAGAGCTGATCATCTTCAAACGGCAGATCAGGTCATGGTTACCTTAAAATATACATTCAATATCATAGATGTAACATGGTACCAAATTTCAACTCGATAGGACATAAGGAAGCTAGTTAGATCCTCTCATCCATTATTCAAGAGCTGATCATCTTCAAACGGCTGATCAGGTCATGGTTACCTTAACATATTCTTTCAATATCATAGATGTAACATGGTACCAAATTTCAACTCGATCGGAACTAAGGAAGCTAGTTAGATCCTCTCATCCATTATTCAAGAGCTGATCATCTTCAAATGGCTGAGCAGGTAATGGTTACCTTACCATATTATTTCTATATCATAGATGTAACATGGTACCAAATTTCAAATCGATCGGACATAAGGAAGCTAGTTAGATCCTCTCATCCATTATCCAACAGCTGATCATCTTCAAACGGCAGATCAGGTCATGGTTACCTTACCAAATAGTTTCTATATCATAGATGTAACATGGTACCAAATTTCAACTCGATCGGACATAAGGAAGCTAGTTAGATCCTCTCATCCATTATTCAAGAGCTGATCATCTTCAAACGGCTGATCAGGTCATGGTTACCTTACCAAATACTTTCTATAGCATAGATGTAACATGGTACCAAATTTCAAATCGATCGGACATAAGGAAGCTAGTTAGATCCTCTCATCCATTATTCAAGAGCTGATCATCTTCAAACCGCTGATCAGATCTTCATCAGACATGGCTAAGAACACTCTGCCTGAAATTATCTATGATACAAAAAAAAAACTAAACGAAAATCGGTTCAGCCGTTTGGGCTCTACGATGCCACAGACAGATACACAGACAGACAGACAGATACACACGTTAAAATTATAACACCACTCTCTAAATTTTTCGTTCGGGGGTTAAAAATATGTCAGTGTCACAGAAAGGTTTTCTATCTTTTTTCTTAAAGTTTTTTGTGTCAGAATTATATTAAGGTAGATAATGCCTATTTGTACATCAGTAAAGAATAAAAATTCATTCTTCATAACTTAAAACATTTAAAAATAAAAATAAAGTAAAAGAAATATAAATATTAAAAACACTTTTAAACAACAGTGTATTTCATGTTCAACCTGGTCGCGCGCGCTTCTCGAGATAGTGACGAGGCTGTGAAAGAAGCACAGAACAAGAGAATACAATAGAAATAGCATCATGAGCTTTTAGTACTGAAACCAGTGTGTCCAAACTCACACATATAAACCAAACGCTCACTATGAAATCCAAGCTACCATTGGTGATTAACGACAAAGCCGAAAAGATCTACATCACAAAACTTTGAAGTAGACTATGAACCTTTTTTACAATAAACAAAGATCAAAATCAAATAACAATACATAACAATACAATAAACTTTATTTTATTTGAAATCGGTATGTAAAAAGAATATCTATATCCAAAAATGCATTTTGAATTCAAAGTCAACCTGTAGTTATAACATTTTGATTTGTTGATTGATATCTTTCCTTATTAAGTAGGTTCCTACCTGCACCGTAAAGTGATGCCTCATTAAGTTTTTTATGATAGCATAAAAATAACTCTACGGACATGGTATCTTTATTGGCACATTACATTGTTTTTCGCGACCGCCGAAGAAAAACAGAGGGGTGTTATAAGTTTAACGTGTGTATCTGTCTGTCTGCATCTGTCTGTATCTGTCAGTGGCATCGTAGAGCCCTAACGGATGAACCGATTTTCGTTTAGTTTTTTTTTTTTTTTTCATAGATAATTTTAGCCCGAGTGTTCTTAGCCATATTTAATGAAAATCTGTTTAGCCGTTTGAAGATCATCAGCTCTTTTCTAGATTATGAGGGGATCTAACTAACTTCCTTAATCCAAATTTGGTACTGTGTTACTTCAATAATATTGAAAGTATATTATAGGTGACCACGATCTTTTAAAGATGATAAGCTCTAAGTAGTTCTAGCTTAGTTGATGAGGAGTCTGACTGGGTCGGGGGTTTTAATTTTTTTTTAATTATTTGCATGTAGGTTTGTGTTACTTTAATTTTTATAAAAACGAAATCTAACACTTCGTAATAAAACACCTTTTACTAAGACCTAGGTACAATAACATGACATGCACTTAGCCAAATTGCATTGACTGAAAATCAGCGCAGTCGATGGAAAACTTTTATGTAAAACTAGTTTCTATGTTGATTTCTTTCTTCAAATTTTTATATGTAAGCTATATTAATTAAGAGTGGTTTAAATTCTTTTTATATGTAGGATTATCAAATCTGATTTTTTTTATAAATACGTAATACTGACCTGGGTTCGAATGGTAGAATATTGCATTTTTGTTATCCTAATAAATATCTAGGTTAAGAAACTTTATGAAATCTGTAAAGTTTCAATAGCAGTGTAAAAGTTTTGTTTATGCTTCGTGACGTGGAACTGATTAGGATCTCCCGAAGCGAAAGTGGGCGGTGAGCTCTTTCACGTCGTTTAGTTGCGACAGCCTACCATTAATCACTCTTGTTCGGGGCTACTTGGACTAGCTTTGGGCCTTATTTCCGTAGTTATGAAAAACAGGAACCTTCCTTGATACTTAAGCATACCAAGTTTTTAGTAACAATCAGCATTGGAAAAGCGCAAATAACTTTTGTCCAGCGCTCGCAATCGAATTAATACAGTGCCGATGGTTGTTTGTATATTTGTTTAAAGGTACCTAGCTACCTATATAAATCGATAGCAATGAAACAGCTGCGGGAGTACACTGGATGAGGGTCGCTCAAGACCGGTCGTTGTGCCGATTTTTGGAGGAGGTCTATGCCCAGCAGTGGACGTCTTTCGACTAAGATTATAAAATAAACGGGCCACTGCACCGATCCAATCCAATTGAGAGGCTCTAATGGTAAAAAAAATGAAACAACGATCTTTTGTAACTGTTTGTTTTTATTGCGAGAAAACGGATAAGAATTTCAATAGCAATCGGCGTTTGTTTGCGAAATTCTTAGGAACAGACATTATCAGTTGGTTAGAAGCAGAGATTAATTATTATCTAGATTATTGTGAATAGTATCGGCGTCTAACCAGTGAGACTTCGGTCTAATATTAACATTTCCATACTTGAACTTGCTGTAAAGATAAAGTTTCATGTGATGCTCGTGACTCGGAGAAACTTTAGGTAGAGACCTACCTAAGAACTAAATTTTAAATAACTTAGATCACTACCAACTCACAACGACTTGTTAAAGTTCAGAATAATCTATAAAATAGGTACGTACTTTTTTTTTAAACAAAGATATTAAGATGAATAATTATATTTCCAAACTAACTCTAGAAGTAGATTACAAAAACATTATAGAAACACGAAGAAATACGATCTATCATAATACTCTCTGAGAAATTACTAAGTTCTTCCGAAATACTAAACAAAATCTATTTAAACCATAACTAAGAGATCTCTTAGTAAATTTATCTCTTAGTAAATTTAATGTTTTTTTAATTATTTAAGTATAACCTTAGCTGAAAATTTCGTATCAATGATTTATTTATAGGTAGCTTAATATTTGAATAAATTCAGTATCATTACACTTTAATGTACCGCCTATCTTTGTGGTCCTTCTATTCCGGTGTCATTTTTGCCAGGCCAGTCCACTAAACTAAATCTGAATTCTGGAATCTGAAACAAAAGAAAATAATATTTAGGGAAAAATAGTTTTGCAAGTACACCATAGTCTAGAATCTAGAATATGTCTACCATGCCCTTTGGAGTTATTTTTATGTGAGTAATAAAGTTAGGTAGTTACATACAATGTAACATACATATGATATTAGTAACTTCCACTAACAGGCGCCCTTTGATTATTTACAATTCAAGCTTATTATTGTTCCAAAAATTTCAGTTGTTAAATATCAATATATATAAAACTCTTCCGTTACTGACTGACTGACTGACTGACTGACAGACAACGCAGAGCCGAAACTACTGGGCGTAGAAAGCTGAAAATTGGCACGTGGGTTCCTTGGGGAGTGTAGGTAAGCACTAAGAAGGGATTTCTCGAAATTCCCACGGGAACGGGAACAAAGAGGTTTTTTGTGTTTATGAGAAATCTGCGCGGGAAAAACCGCGGGGCAGCCTCTAGTATTGTATATAATTAATATATATAAAATTCTTCCGTTACTGACTGACTGACTGACAGACAACGCAGAGCCGAAACTACTGGCCGTAGCGGGCTGAAATTTTGCATGTAGGTTCCTTAGGGAGTGTAGGTGAGCACTAAGAAGGGATTTCCCGAAATTCCCACGGGAAGTGAAAAAACGGGAATTTTGTGTTTATGAGAAATCTGCGCGGGAAAAACCGCGGGGCAGCCTCTAGTTTATTATAATGAAGCAAAAAAAATTATTAACTTATCTTTTTTTAAGAATATGGTATATTATGGTATACTTTGCTTATACAAAGTATACCATTTGCCTTTCAAAAAAAAATCCTGTAGTTGATTACAAAGGTACAGTGGCGGTCTAGGAGGGTGTAACATATTTTTCTATGGTCTCGTGCGCCCTAGACTGTATTACCAACGAACAAGAGCTATTTTGCAATACAGAAAAACCGGAAGTGTTACGCAGGCCTAGACCGCCACTGTACAAAAAGAAGAAAATTTAATAAAAGTTCCACGTACCATCCAGTATTGTTCTTTAAGCAGTCGAGCAGCGGTTTCGCGAAGTGCTGTCTCGGGTTCATTAGAATGCAGTCTCATCCAGCGCACACTCCTGGTGACCTGGTCCTCGAACTCGGCCGGAGTGGTGGGCCAGGGCCGCAGCCTCATCTGCTGTCTGCGCTCGCCGAACTGCACACCCCAGAGGTTACGGCTGCGTGGTCTACACGAATACACTGGCTCTTTTTTATAAACTGAATCAACATTTTCATTAACCATCTTTCACTTATTTTAATGACCTATCTTGCCTTCCAGCCGCAACGAGACTGTCAAGCTTTACCCTAATTTTACATTATTTCACGTAAGGCAAATGGTGGGATAGCTTCCTTTGTTTTCGCTGGTAGACCGATCCTTAGAGGAGCCCATTATACGTTTCTATTGTTCGTGGTCTTTAGCTAAGTACCTACGCATGGTGATTTCACTAATTCATCAAAAGGATGTTTGTCATAATACTATTTTTTATCTGTTCCCGGAATGGAATTAAAGACGGAAGAGGTTAGCAGCTCTTATTTGCAAATTTTTATTACAACTTCTGTGAACATTAACAATTCATGCTAAGTTAACTGTTACGTACCTACTCGCAAATAATGAAAAGACATGATTTATGTACTTATTAGTTTTTTTGGAAAGTATGTATAAATAAATTAATACTTATAGAATTAACTATTAGGCATTGTAGGTAGGCATTTTAAAAACCTATAATCTCAAATAAGTAGTATAATGGCTGAAGTATACCAGCCTGGCTGGAGAAAGTAAGTAAAATTAACCATGCTCATCTATACTTCTATACTAATAATAATAATATAATATAATATTATAAAGAGGTAAGATTTGTTTGTTTGTTTGTTTGTTTGTAACGAATAGGCTCCGAAAATACTGAACCGATTTGAAAAATTCTTTCACTGGTAGGAAGCTACATTAACCCCGAGTGTCATAGGCTATATTAGATTTTCAAAAAAATTAGGGATTCTTACCTAAACTCAAATAATGTAACCCAAGGTGCAATATTTTTTCCGTTGTTTACATATTTTGACAGTTGGTTTGTTGTTGTTGTTTCTTTTTTATTCGGCCATTCTGGGCAGTCAAAAGAACATAGTCTATAGAGCCAAGTCTTTTGTAGTATCTTATAATCTATGGCGTAACGAAGTAAGCCAGGAAAGCTCGTATTATATAATATATACATATAAATGAATCGTGGTTCGTTCGTCTCGATAAAATTTGAAAAACGCCGGGCCGATTTAGCTGAATTTGGTCTCAAAATGTTCGTAGTAGTCCAGGGAAGGTTTAAAAGTTGAGAAAATAACAATTTCTTTTCCCCATACAAATTGTAACGCTCGACACGAAGTTCGCCGGGACAGCTAGTCAAATATAAATGCATGATGTTGCAGTGATCCAGTCTTTCCTCGCGCTTATCCACGATATATTTTGCTCTCTCGTGAATAATTGAAGAGTGATGTATTACGGTGTGTTCAGGGATTTGAGAGAACTTTGTCCTACGCGTGTCGCAGTCGCAGGCCTACAATCGTCAGTTAAATTAAACAACTCGTTCAGTTAAATTAATATATTATATAATGTAAAATACTTTATAAAACTTATGTACCTACCTTAGTATTAAAATATAAGAAGTTCTCGAGTGGCGACCGCGCACTGAAAAACGTAAAGTGGGCAGCCTTATTCCCACATAGCGGATAGATATCTCGCAGTATAAGAAAGACTGGTTAAGTATACTTTACTAACTTTATTATTAAGTTACTACCTAGTAGGTACTAGTATAGTAATAAAAATTGGTAGGTACCACGCTACATTAACGAATAATAAATAAGTATAAGTATTATTACTATTACTTATATTACTCTATGTTAAACACGTCAAACAATACATTTAACGTTTTTTAAAATATAATAACTGATAATTTTAGATTTTGTCTGTCGGTTTAAAATTTTAGAAAATGTTCCAGCTTATTTAGAAAATTTGTTATTTATAATTATTCATTTGTAATACACAAGCAGGAACAATGATACTAGGTACATGGTATTGATAAGTAAGTACTTATTAATTCCATAACTAGATACGATAAAAATACAAACATGAAGTTTATGCTGTGATTGTGTGGTGTGTATGGTGGAAATTTTTAGAAACCTATCACACTAAATAGGTAGAACCTGTATGTAGTTTCCGAAATACATTATGTGCAAAGACAAACAAATACACCCAGACCGGGAAACAAACATCCATATTCAATCGTAACAATGTTCGCTTTTTCGCCCCCTGTTCTTACTTCTATTTATGGTAAATACCTACTAATAGTCCGAAACAGCAGCTACAGCTGCGCTTTCTCAAACTGCCAATCTCTTGTCTTTAGCTCGCTGTTTTAATGAATCAACGACGACGTTACTTTACTACGACATATTTCGCAAAATCGACTACCTAACATATAACAGGGAGCTAAATTGTGAATTACCGACCACAAAATTGAGTTTTGACCGGATCTACCCTGTAAAACACGTAACCTAGTACCGTATTGAACGGTTAATTGAATTGAACTGTTTACAGCAAGCAAACTTGTGGAGCAGGAAGCGATCCCGAGGTACTACGACTACGAGCGCCAATTTATGCAGAGGATGTTGGATTGAAGTTCGATCTATAGACTAAATTCACCAAAACATAAGGGTTTTTAAGCACTCGGCCTTAAATAGGGTACCTACTTACCGGTTTTGCTTTGTTAAAAACTTACTAAATACCTACCTAACCTACTTATAATTATTTTTATCTCTTTCATCTCTTAACTGTCGACCCGGCGAACTTCGTACCGCCTAACCTATTACTATTTTTTGTATGTATTATACTTATAAACCTTCCTCTTGATCACTCTATTAAAAAAAAAAACCTATTAAAATCCGTTGCGTAGTTTTAAAGATTTAAGCATACATAGAGACAGAAGACAGACGCGTAAAGCGCCTTTTTTGTCTATGTATTGAATATGAAAAATTCTACCTTTTTTTGATGAACCCAAGAGCCTACTTCCTTAGCTCGTTTTTTTGCAAATACCTATGATTGTTATTATTAATTTGTCACTTATTTATTACTAGGTACCTATAATGTTTATTAAAGTTCCTTTCCTTACCTACCTGTCGCTATTTGATAGTGTAACAGATTTTTCTATGGTCTCGTGTGTCATAAACTGTGTCACCAAAGAACAAGAGCTATTTTGCAATATAGAAAAAAAGGAAGTGTTACGCCGTCCTATACCGCCGACCGCCACTGTACTTGTACTAATCGCTTGTTGCCAGCGCTGGCAACCAGCGTTGTACAGTGGCGGACTAGGAGGCCGTAACAGATTTGTCTATGGTTTCGTCAGCCCGAGACTGTTTTACCAAAGAGCAAGAGCTATTTTGCAATACAGAAAAACCGGAAGTGTTACGCCGACCGTGTCCGCCACTGTACGTGAATACACCCTTAGCGGAACTGAACCCGGCGCGGCGCGGCCGGGACGGCTGCCGGCCGGACCGTGGTCGAGCGAGCAGCGAAGGAGAGCGCACTAAATTAATCTGTTTCATTCAGTTTCAGGCCTCCCTAGCTGAGTCGTCGGGTCCGGGTCTAATGGCTCTCACCCCCACATGCCCCCTCTTGTAGTTACGCCTCAATCATCCCAATAATTAATGATTATTAACAAAGTTCTGTCTGCGGAAACATCGCTAACGGTAGCCGGTGCCCGCGCGATCGCACCCTGCACCTTTCGTAAATGTTCGCCAGTTTATTATTAATCTGTAACATTCAAAAGTAAATTTTGCCAAATTTACATTGTAAAAGTTAAATAATGGTTTATGGTTTTTAAAATTTAGTCAAAAGTCAAAAATTATTAATTATTTTATTTTATTTATTTATTTTATTTTACATTGTATGGAAGTAAATAGTACAAAATATTATAATATTCAATATAGGATACAAGATATCACTTATTGAAGGTCAAATAGACTATTTAAGGACCTGTAGTTTGAAGCTTCTTACCTAATTAGGTATGAGGGTCCCCCACCCTCGCAGCTGTGACATGCGCGCGTCGAAATGCGAAATGTCGCGGCAGTTTTAAATTTTATTACTTTTCATACAAGCCGAAGTTAAATCGAGATGTTTATACCTACCGCACAATTTTTCTTTCCGATTTTCGTTTCAGCTAACAAGAATTTGCGTTTAGGTAAGGTATTTGTAATAACGAGTTTTTTTTTAAACCATCTGAGAAATATAAAACAGATTTCTTAATTCTGAAAAATATAGATGTAGGATTTAGTTTAGACAAGTTATTAAAAAGTAACAAGATCTAATGAATTTCACTCTGTAGAAATAAAACAAAGTAAACCCTTTTTGTAGTGTTTTTTTCCATTAGAAATACACTACTGATTGTTTTAATTTGATTTTGTGACTCAAAAAACATTACATACAAATTACTATATAGTTTGAGTTGATAACTTTTTGCTCAATTTACTATGTTTACATACCTATAAATGCGGGAAATAGATACATCTCTTAAACCACTTTCCCTATCGTCCGTAATTTATTTCTCTAAGAGTAGTCGTCATTCCCTGGCCACCACCAGATCTGACTTCAAAGGACTTTTTCTTAAAGAGTTTTCTTAGAGGGTCTTTAGACTAAAGTCTAATAAAATAAAAACTAATCCGAAGACAATTATTGATCAAAAAGAAAATATCCGAATCGGATATCCGACTTAAAATTACTTGGTATACCCTACATAACTTTAAGAACTTAGTAATTATATTATTATTTTATGCTTTTCGGTTTTTTTTTCGGCGGTTTAATTTTTTGATAAAAAAGTTTTTAGACGTTCGTTTGCATGAGTGCCGCAATTGTACCTCTAATAATTACAATTTTTGTAACGGATCACATTAAGATGGTGTTATTTTCAAAAAATAAATTAATATTGTAAGAAGTACACAATTTAATTATTTCTGAAAATGTACTTAATATATTTTTTTAAATATTTTTTTTTATTTTAAGAAACTTGGGTTTCTTCTGATTTGACATTCTGTATTTAGGCATAGACAAAGTAGAACGCTGCGCTTCCGTATTTAGGTACTAAGTCACGCGCCTTCGCTTTCGGAGCACGGACATACGTCAAATTTCGCAATCTAGTGTTTGTGTAATTACGGCTTGTTTAATTGCTTATTTTGTTGCACCTGTTGCAAATATTCATTATGGGCAATAAACAACGGAAGCGAAAGAGGTCGCGCAAAGCCATTAAAATTAGTGGTAAAAAGAATTATCTCAAACAAATTGTAAACAAGTAAGTACCCAATCTTTACCTATATATTATTCGTATACCTTCCTTCTTATATTTGTAACTTAAATTTAATTCTTTTCTAATAATATTCGAGTATTGCATAGTTCTTAAAACTTCTTTATACAGTATCACTCAATGCACTGATTAGATAAATAAGATAACGTTTAGGTAAAACTACTGTCATAGTTTGCCAGAGGTGCCATAGTATAAGAATATTAGTAGGTAGATATTACCACACAGTCTTTCGATGTCTTTGTAATGCTTATATCAAATTATCCGGGTTTTCGCAAAATCCCTAGTTTTTTTGCAAAAAACCTAATTATCCAATCTTACTACGACTTATATGTGTCGTTAATATCTCTCTCTCACTCTTATCTCCAAAGCCGCGATGCATATTCATGCGATAATGATCCGTTCTACTTCGCGAAAGCGCCTGTTTTAGGATCACTTAGGGCATCGAGCAATTATTAAGGATGCGAGAACTTGGCGCGAACATGATGACGTGTGCGGCACAACAAGCAGCACGCGAGCGGCGGCGCAACCCGCGGCTGATAGGTACCGCCGGCGGTGCCGCCGCACGTACTTGCAGGTTTATACCTAAAGTGCGGAGTAAGCCAGAAAAAAAGGCTTGACAATACATTCATCATCATCATCATCAGCTTGTAAGAGCCCACTGCTGGGCATAGGCCTCTTCTCTGGCACGCCATGCATACATTACATAGGTACATGTTATTTTATTTTAGTTAAATATGTAAACTGAAGGTGAACTATGTTTTTTGTTTTTAATTATATTGTAGGTATGATTTTGCGTTAAATAAAATTGTTGTGTACCTCTATTATCTATTGTTTAATTCTCAAACTGGCGGGCACACTGGATGCGGTAGCGCGTATATTGCATTGTAAGTATATAGGTTTTTTATCCTAACTAACGAGAAAAATTATTTAATAAGTAGATTTCCGGGTCCGCTGATAACGAAAATGACATACCTACCAACATTTTGAAACCAAGATGGCAGAAATTCGAGCTATTAAACTTTCCAAAGGCAAGTGTTTCGTCGAGACTGAGGGAAGATGGCGGCAAAGGAAACGCACTTCTTGTTGATTGGGTTTATTGGTACAGACAGAGCGAAATTGCGAATGAATGGATAGAAATGTTGAACTTATATATAAAACTAAAACAAGTAGCGACATCTATGATTTGGTATAATTGGTTCACAAAGCATCAACTAGATGGCGCTACGTGTATGTTGGTTGCAACATATTCTGCCCCCCTTGAAATGGCAAATATCGTTTATTTGGTATTTTAAATTAATGGAATATTTAAAAGGTAGGTAAGTAATTGATTATTAGGAATTTAATTTAAAGGTTTATTTATTTCAAAGGGGATAGGATATATCTTACAATTAAATCTATTTAATGCAAGTATTTATTATTATTATTGGTAACTTAATTTCTTATTTTAGCAAATTTACTTAAGTACTTATATTGATTTGGAACTATTTAAGTATTGTATTTAGTAAATAAAACAAGAAACCAATAAAGTTTATTTTCTAACTTATAAAACATTTGAGTTTTAATTAGGTCTTATGACTATAACTAGGTACTAAGGTAAGTTATGAAATGAAATTTAAGGATTAACTAGCTATATAGTTAAACTGTACATTGGTATTTACAAAACGTTACTAGATGGTAAAGGCAATGGGCAAATATTATTGAACGCTCGCTTTATTTCTCCAGTGGTGGTCTTGATGACGGCTACCCTGGCTTGGCCGTCCCGGCCCGGGTGAATAGTGACGATCTTGCCTAGTCTCCATTGGCAGGGCGGCAGGCGCTCTTCCCGCACCAGGACGACGGTGCCCGCGGCGAGGCTCGGCCCGCGCGCGCTCCGCCATTTCGTGCGTTCTTGGAGCGTGCTCACGTAGTCTCTGGACCAGCTTCTCCAGAAGTCCTGCGTGATCTGTTGAAGTTGTTGAAAATGTGTTAGCCTATTTTGAGGCACGTCTTTGTAGTCATAGTCTGGTAGTGATGTTGGTGTCCTTCCGATGAGGAAGTGAGCTGGCGTGAGTATTGGAAGTTCTGGATCAGAGGTTGATATTGGAATTAAAGGACGGGAATTAAGGATTCCTTCTATCTGTACTAGTACGGTTACAAATTCTTCGTATGTCAATAATGCCTGACCTAAAACTCTTTTTAGATGAAACTTACAGCTTTTTACAGCAGCTTCCCAGATCCCACCCCAGTGTGGGGTCCGGCTAGGTATGTAGGACCATACTATGCCCTCGTTTGCGCAGTGAGTCATCAACTCGTGCGATTGGTCAATTAGGTATTGATGAATTTCTTTCATCTCGCGATCGGCCCCATGAAAAGTAGTAGCATTGTCACTCACCAACTCCACAGGTTTACCTCTCCTAGCGATGAATCTTCGCAGCGTGGCTATAAATGCAGCGGATTCCAGACCTGAAACTAATTCGAGATGAACCGCCTTCGTTACTAAGCAAACAAAAACTACAATATAACATTTGTAGGTCTTATAACCACGTCCACGCCTGTCTCTTACGTAAAAATATCCCGCGTAGTCCAAACCAGTGCGTAGGAAGGGAGGGGCTGGGTTAACTCGAGATTCGGGTAAATTTCCCATAGGGGGATTGGTAATTTTCGGCTTAGCTCTAAAACATGGTATACAGTCATGAACAATTTTTCTTGCTAACATCTTACCTCTCGTTGGCCAGATGCGCTCGCGTATCGAAGCAAGAAGCAGCTGTGGCCCTGCGTGGAGCAAACGTTTGTGTTCGCCACGCATAGTAAGTGTTGTGAGTGGATGATCGTGGCTAAGTATTATTGGATGTTTTTTGTTAAATGGATATTGAGATAGACCTATGCGGCCACCTACTCGAATTAGTCCATCCTTGATGAATGGCTGTAGGGAAAGTATTGGTGATTTATTCGGTATTGGTTTATTATTCGATAGGAGACTATATTCTTGAGGAAATGATTCCATTTGTGAATATTTAATTAGTGTATTTCCTGCGCGTTGTATTTCCTCCGCAGAAAGGGGCCCTAAAAGCTTTCCTTTAGGGTTCTTGGTCCGACACTTATGTCGGCTATTATATATAAATCGCAACACGTAACACAATACGTGTGTGAGTTTAGTGTCACTCGACCATCTTGTGACTAGGTACTTAATTGTGTCATTGGTTTGCGATCGAATTGTTAGACTGTATGAAAACTTGGTGTCGACTTCGAGTTCACTATCGTGATTTAGCGATTCTGATGTCTGATGCTTCGGCCAGGTGTCACTTGGTTGGCTTAGCCATACCGGCCCATGCCACCACAATTTATTACCGGCTAATTTATCTGGTTCTACGCCTCGAGAGAGGAGGTCTGCTGGATTATCTTCAGAACAAACCCAATGCCAAGAGCTTTTATCAGACAGGGTCAAAATATTATCGACCCTATTTTTAACAAAACAGTTTAGTCTTAGATCTGAATTTTTTATCCACGCTAAGATAATATTGGAATCTGACCATAGAAAAATGTTGTTAAATTTGCAGTCTAGAGCTTGTTTTACTTTGTCTACATGATTCGCAAGTAGTTGTGCTGCACACAACTCTAGTCTTGGAATAGTTTGTGACTTTATTGGAGCGACCTTTGATTTTGAATACAATAAACTAACTTGGATGTTACCTATTTTATCAAAAGATCTTAGGTATATGTTTGCTCCGTAAGCTTTATTTGAACTATCGGAGAAACCATGTAACTCGATTGCTACGTTATTTGGTATGAGTGTACATCTGGGTACCTTTAAATTATTTAATGACAATATATTGGTATATAGGTGATTCCATTCTTGAGTTAAATTGGATGGCAACTCTGCATCCCAATCTAACTTTAATTGAAAAAGTTTTTGGATAAATAGTTTGGCAGTTACAATAACTGCGCCTAATATTCCTATCGGATCGAATATTGTTGAAATTACTGACAATGCCTTTCGTTTTGTAATCGGATATGAGACTCGTTGCTCTTTTATCGTAAACATCAGGTCATCAGTATCGCTAGACCACGCTAGCCCTAAAATTTTGTGTGTGCTGTCTCCAAACTCGGTAGGAGATGTGGTTTTTTGTATAAGGTTTGTTTTCGTTACCTTTTTTAGGATATTTTCAGAGTTCGATTTCCACTTTCGAAGTCTGAAATTGGCTCCTCGCAGGATCTCGTCCACCTGTGAGGTTATGCTGGCTACTTGACCTTCCTCCTCTGCCCCCCAGAGCAGATCGTCCATATAAAATTGGTTCGCGATGACTGCTGCAGCCGCTGGAAATTGAATTTGGCTCTCATGACTTAACTGTAACAAACACCTTGTTGCTAAGTGTGGAGCTGCTTTTAGCCCAAAGCTAAGAGTTGGTAGTGTATAAACTTGAAGTTTTTGGTAAGCATTTTCTCGCCAAAAAATGCATTGTAGTTGAGGAATATGGCCCCCCTCTTGGGGCTTTATTGGTGCTAAATGTATGTGTGTATACATTCTTTGTATGTCTGCGTTAATAACATACCTATATTTCCTAAAACGCAATAAAATATTGATAAGACTGTCCTGTTGTATTGAACCCTTGTACTGAAGGTCGTTTAATGACACGCCTGTGTCCGTGTTACAAGATGCGTCAAAAACTACTCGAATTGGTGTGGTTGGGGAATCTCGGGTCACTGCATGATGTGGTAAAAAGTTACAAAGGCCCTCATAATTATCTGGTAATTTAATCATAAGACCGTCTCGTTCAAATTCTCGCATAAAATCTGTATATTTTTCCTTGAATTCAGGATTCCGTTGAAACTTTGATTCTAACCCTTTAAATCTTTTGTATGCTATATGTCGCGATCTTCCTAGTTTCGAAATAGGTAATTTTAATGGAAGCTCGACTACGAAATTACCTTCAGAGTTGCGAGTGTGATTTTGCATAAAAATTTCCTCGCATTTTTTCTCATCATAAGATAAATTCGGTACGGAACCCTCTTCTATTTCCCAGAATTTTTTTAATTGTTTTTCTAGAGAAAGGTTGCAACGAACTACATGTTGCTGTAAATCTAAATTGACTGGACCCGAAATAACCCAACCCAGCCGCGTTCGCTGTAATATGGGTAACTCTTCACCCAATTTGTGTTGTCCTATACAAAGGATTTCAAAAAATTTCTCTGCGCCGATTATTATATCTATTTCACTCGGTAAGTAAAACTCGTTATCAGCCAACTTAAAACGCGCCGGTATCTGAAGGTACTGCGCGCTTGGTACGCTCGCATTTATATTGCATATTGTAGGTACAATAGAACAGGACAGCTGAGTGTGGTAGGTATTATCCGACGCGTGTACCGTTACGTTACAACAATATTGCACGTTTGATACACTATTGTTGAAGCCAATGACCTGTAGGTTGTGTTGTTTTTTATCTAACTGTAATTTTCGAAATGCATTTTCTGTTATAAAATTAGACTGCGAACCCGAATCTAATAAGGCCTTTAATATTTGTGGCTGGTTCATCTTGTCGTAGACTACTACCTTTGCCGTTGAAAGAATGATAAATTTGTTAGTTGCGATTGGTAATGATTCAGTATTTTGATTGTGATTGGTAAGTGTAGTATTTACAACTTGGTTGTTGTAATTGTTGTTAGCACTCGATTGTGCGTACTGAATTGGTGACGGTTCATTCGTGAACGTTGTGATTGGTGGACTTGCTACTGCCTGCTGCTGATTATTGGTATTTTGTGGTTTGTGTAAAAGTGTGTGATGCTTACCTTTACATACACGGCACGTACTCGCGCGACAGTTTGCTAAAATGTGTGTGGTCGACAAACAATTAAAGCATAAACGTAATTTGTTTACTGCGCGGATTCTTGCACTGACACTCAGTGCTTGGAAACTTTGACATTGGTTAATAAAGTGTATACCTGAACAAAAGGGACACTGGTTTGGTTTAGCTACGGGTCTACTTGTTACCTTGATCGGCGTGGAAGTGGTTACCATAGCCTTCTTTGGAAATCCCGTGGTCGGGTCTCGGACCTCTGACTGCCCGGGCTGCTCGGCTGACCCTGTCGTCTCCATTAGGTCAGCGCGATTTCTTATAAATGATTTGAATTCCTGTAACGAAGGCAATTTTCTCGAATCAATTTTTTCTTCCCATTTGGTTTTTAAGGGTTTTTCTAACTTTTTTACTAAAAAATAAATTATAACTAAATCCCAGTTCTCAACTGGTACATTTAGGGACCGTAGTGTTCGGACGTGCTTGGAAATATTGTCATTTAGACTTCGGAGACCCTGTGGTGTTGATGGGACAGGTTCTATATCAAATAGGGCTCGCATATGATTAAAAACTAAAAGTCGCGGGTTGTTATAACGTTCGCACAGCAGCTGCCATGCTAGGTTATAACTTTCGTCAGAATAATCGAGCGAATTGATGACTTCAAGTGCACTATCCTGTAATGAACTACGAAGATACTTATACTTTATAATAGGTTTTAAATTACTTTGATTAATTAGTGCATCGTATGTGTCGCGGAACTCTAACCACTGTTTGACATCGCCGCTAAAAGTAGGTAAACTAATGTCGGGAAATTTAATTGACTCACTTTGTACGGGAGGGTCCGATCTCGGTCGCCCCTCGGAATTTGGCGTTGATGGTCCAGGTCCATCCCTGTCGACCATCACCTTACCCTTGGCGCTAAGCTTATAAAAACTTTCCTCGAATTTTTCACGTTCAGCAACTTGCAACTCGATATCATCGTCATTAGGACAAAGAGTTTCTATTCTATCCTGTACTGTGGAAAAATCGGTTAATAAAACTGGCAAATTTTCTAATCGCATCCTAATGTCAATGATGGTTTCTGCTGAAAGTTTAGACGGATCGATTGCCTCTATGAATTTTTTAAATAGGGTAAGTTTTCGCTTGTAAACTCCCCGCCTAGCTTTGAGACCCTTTAATTCGTGTACCTCGGATTCGGTACTTTCCTCGAACCTTTCATCTTCGTCACTCATTTTGTTTTCACTATTAGGTACCTACCTACTTATGCACAAGAGTAATAATAATAGGAAATGTAAGGCTTAGGTAGGAATGGGTAGGAATTGCCAGCTCACTTGCCTGTATTCCGCTCGAATTCGCTGGTAGCTTCGTGTTTCCCGCACTCCTGCGTGGATTGCGAAGGGAAGTAGGGCCACGGGATTGCTTCTTCTGCTGCGCTCGGGCTTCCTCGTGGCTGGGTTTCGTTGGCACGGAAGGCTCACGTGCCGGGAAGTATTGGATTTGTAGATTTGTCGCTCCTGCGACTCGTTACCGGCAGTCTTATCACTGTGCCGGTATGTGAATTGGTAGTTGCCGATTGGTATGTGGCAACGCGAATTGGTAGTTGTGTCCGGCGTCTGGTAACAGGCTTCTTGTCACTCCACCGGGCACTTGCTGGTGCCGCTGGCCTCCCCCAAACTTGATATATCGGGCCGAGCGAAGGGATCAGCTCGGTAATGTGGCGTGGTTTTTGTGTCGACTGGATGGTCTTGAAAATAGGCGACGTAACGGTATCGCGCTATCGTCGTCTTGATCTTCCGAACCGTGATGCACGCCAAAAAACACGTAATTTTAAGATTCAGTTCGATTTTAGTCGGAGGTCACCATATGTTTCGTCGAGACTGAGGGAAGATGGCGGCAAAGGAAACGCACTTCTTGTTGATTGGGTTTATTGGTACAGACAGAGCGAAATTGCGAATGAATGGATAGAAATGTTGAACTTATATATAAAACTAAAACAAGTAGCGACATCTATGATTTGGTATAATTGGTTCACAAAGCATCAACTAGATGGCGCTACGTGTATGTTGGTTGCAACAGCAAGTCTGAGCTATCAAGCACTATACGCAAAATAACTTGTGTAAAATATTTAGGTCTATGTATGTTTATATAATATTATAATATCACTGTCTGATCTGAGACCGCTCGCTGCTGCAGTTAAACAACCAAGTTTTCGTCAGCAGCTATTGTTCTATCATCCCTACGATTTAAGTTTTGTCTGTGAAAATAAAAAAGGTAAGTTTGTAATGCGACGGTTTTATAAATGTAATATCTAATATCGGTATCAAAATTGTTTTTTTTCAGCTTCATATAGATCCTAATCAGATGTTATGGTTCATTGTTTTGACATCTGTTGTCAAAACTTGTTTACATTTGAATAAAAATAAAACGAAATACGAGAGCGCGAAAACAAAAATTTGACACAGAACCGGCCTCGGCCGTGGCCACAAGGGTACTGACGGGGTAGGGAGCGGCGCGGCATGGCATCGGACCGCGCGAAAACGATGTTTTTTTTTAGTTTTTGCTGGTTTTTTGTCTTTTCGTTAAACTTAAAAATTCTTACTATAGTAGTATGTCTAAAATTTAAGGTCAGCAATTTTCATTCCAAAAATCAAATAAAAACAATCAGCGGTTTAAAAATAAAATGGAAAAAACGGAACAAAAAGGGGTAACTTTGAGATTTTTTTCTATCAACTAAAATTAATTAGATCCTGTTTCCCTTTAGTATGATGACTAGATTAGATCCTTAACTAACACATATATTTTTTTCAGAATGAAGACATCAATTTTGTATGTCTCAGATTGTTTAAAAAAATCTCAAAAACACAAATTTTTGAACCACCAAGCCTTAATCTAATTGGGACCTCATTTGGTAAAGTATCCTATACTGAGAGAGGCGAGGTAGTTCAGAGTGCCCACCAATTGGCTCAAACAAATGTTTGCCTTGCCTTACGACAATTAGTCGACTGAAGACGCCCCTGGATACTCCCTTTCGCAATGATTTTACAGCGTAGAGAAGAAAGGGGCAACAAACTCTACTTTACAATTTATCTATATCTTTTTTTTTGTTCTTTTGTGACATTACAATTCAATTAGTTTTCAAGTCACAACACATAATTGCAAATTATAATACAATAACTGAGAGGTTCGGTTTGTTTCGTTTTAATATGAGAAAAAGGTCAGAATTATGCGTATCTTATTAAATTCATTCCGAAAACTTGCTTCGATATTAAATTTTCCGAGTGAAGTGAAGGGTGCAAATATTTAATATTGCACTGCGGACGTTTAAGTATGCCAATTACTTGTTGCCGCACACATACTGCTGTTGAATTTAATTTAAATGAGGTCTCCTTATTGGCATACCTACTCATAATACTATTTTGCGAATTAATTATATTACAAAATGATGAAGACATTAAAAAACACAAAAAAACATAAGTATACTATGGTTACCTAACATCACAATATAAAACTAAATTTGACTTTTATAATTAAAAGTCCTTCTTTCAGTACAAATAGTCTTTCATGGTAATTTATTTCAGAATACTTATTCTAATTTCATTCATTTTCGCATCGTAAACACTTATCTAATAAAATATTTACTATTATATTAACTACTAGAGGCTGCCCTGCGGTCTCACCCGCGCAGATTTCTCATAATCACAAAAATCCCGTTTTTTCCCGTTCCCGTGGGAATTTCGGGAAATCCCTTCTTAGTGCTCACCCACACTCTTCAAGGAACCCACTTGCAAAATTTCAGCCCTCTACGCCCAGTAGTTTCGGCTCTGCGTTGTCTGTCAGTCAGTCAGTCAGTCAGTAACGGAAGAGTTTTATATATATTGATGATTACATGTAGTAGGTTAAAAATAGGCATCATAGAGTCCAAAGTCCAAAAAAATATAACACCCTGCAAGTAAGACTTAGTATGTACCTAAGTATTTATGCTGTAATATAGGTATTCCGTGTGCATACTCGAAATTAAATGAGAAATGTAACTTTATAGCAAATTTAAGCAACGGAAACGCACAGGAAACTTCCTTGGAAATAGATTGGATGAGGTAGTTAATCTGCTGAAGCTATATGCAGCTGAGCGACCCCGAACGACACACTACTAATACATTTCACAAAGTAAGAAGTAAAGCTGGCTAAGAATGCGAAACTTTAGTTATTCAAATATTTTTTGTATTTAGGTAAGTAGGTATTGAGTATATTTCATTGTTTATCTCATTTGATAGGTATTTCTAGTTGTTTTAACTGTTTCATATACTTAATCAAATCACTAATTCATGAAATAAACTTTTTAATGTAGGTACAGCACGGTAAATCGTATTTTTTTAATTATTTTTTTACGTATATTAAACTTATTATACACACTTAAAGGTGGCAGAGTGGGAAGGTTTATGTGCTATGGATACTGTAGATGATTTGCACAAGTTTGTATTCTCTAGTTTGAAATTGTTATGGTCCCCACACACCTAACAATGTTAGACTTGCACAATTATACTGGGTGTTTCTGACAAGGCGGTAATAAATCAAAGAAGGTATTCAGCTCACCATACCTAACAACTTGCCCAAAGCAACATGGGTCGAAATCCCAAAAAAATATCAGCTGTTCCATACATTGGTTCGATCAGCTGACGGGGTCAATGTACGGGACGACTAGTTTTTGTTTTGAGATTTCGTCCCATGTTGCTTTGGGAAAGTTGTTAGGTATGGTGAGCTGAATCACTCAATTTATTTATTACCGCCTTGTCAGAAACACCCTGTAGGTATTGTGCTTCCATAAAGCTACAGACGGCGCAAGTTTAATTGAACGATATAATTTCTATGAAAAAGTATGGTTGTGTCGATGGACGACGCTTTGGCAATATAGTTGAATTACTATTAGCTGCAAAAAAAGTTGAAACTTGTGGCAGGCGCCTACACACGATTAAATATATCACGTAAACTGCACAAGTCCGGAATCGAATTTTTTTTTTTTTAATTTTGGTCACGTCTAGAAATTTACGCAATTATTCCCAACACACGGCAGAATATTACTAAGTCTAAAATCGTCGTTACGTGTGGTGTGTGGAGGCCATAATTTTGTAAAAGTATTCGGTCGTACATCTCGACGTCACGTAGCTTTTTCTTGCACCAACAGTATGGCAAGTTTAAATACATTATGTATGAATACGTATTTAGATTTCTGTATGTTTTAAGACGACTGTTTTTTTTTAAGTTATAAATTCTTAGTTAATTGCATGTATGGAATGTCTTATGAGGAATATCTTTGAAACCCATTAAAAATTTAATTTCACATAAATCTGAATCGGCGGTAGGCAGAATTGATAAACACTGTAGTACTTATACTTTCAAGATTATGCCATTGATTAAGGAAACGAAATTACGACCTTTATAAAAACATACCAAATAAGATAACTAAACTGGTAGGTAGTAAATTTTACCGTTTCCGACCCAAGGTAAAGAGATATGGGCAATACAAAACAAACTATAGTTTTAAGGGTTTGTAGCTTTGTGAGCTATTTGTTTTATTCCAGATTGAGTTATGGGATTGTGGCTTTGATGAATTAGGATCAAAGGGACGGTGATTTGTTTTACAGATATTCCGGAGAGCAAAGTATTTAAGTAATATATGCTATATATGCTTTTATGCGATTTTCCATTTGCATGAACAAGGTAATTTTTCTGATGCCTAATTAAAATATACAATAAGTTTTTTTTTTCAAATAACAGTACTTATTTCCAAATATTAATTGAATACATAACCCCGATACAACCTGTTTAAAAAATAAAAATGAAACAATAAATTGATTGTTGCAACGATAAGTAACAAAAGGTGGCCTTAACGCTGTAGTACATTTTGACTGTCTATAGCTTCACTCGTACTCGTGTGTGCAATGTTTAAAAATTAATTACATTTTAAATAATAACACATAACAATAATAACACAAAACCTAGCTAAGTAGATCCTACACAGTTAAATGTAAATGTTGTTTCAAGTCTAATTCAATTCAAGATTGTAGAAATTCAGTTTGATTGTAACATGAAAAGTTGAACCACTTTTCGTGATCCTAGTGAAATGTAATGAAATGAACAATGAATTTCTCTTATTCCGGAGCGGATGCCTGCATTGCAGAGCTCGCTACGAAAGAATAACGCTAAAGCAAATAGGAAGGAGGCATCATAATAAAATGTCACGAAAACATTTCAGCCGTATGATGCTTCCCGTCGCAACGAGATCAACTTGAAAACCTCTTTGAAGGAAGAGCACAAAATAACAGCTCAGTTTTTATCAGAATCAATTTATTTGCATTATTTCAGATGTGAGTGAGCTGAACGCTTGAAAACAATACTACATTATAAACAGTTACTTAATTAAAATTTTGATTAAAATTTAATTACCATGTAAGTACAAGGTTTGAGTTTTTATGAATTTGAAGGAAGAGTTAATGGAAATGCAACTACTTACTAACTTCAGTCGAACTCAGAACGCTTTTACGATGCAACGGGTTTCAATAATCTTCTTATTTGGTAAGTGTCTTATAATTTATAAACATAAGATTGTAAGCAAATGCAAAGGACTGGTAAAATTTAATGTAATTTATTTTTATAGTGATCACAACACTCTGTAAGAATCACGTGTCCGGGCGTCAATTACGATTAGAAGAACAAGACATTGATACAGTTTTAGATAAACTTGAAAGGAAACATGCCAACAATCCAGCTGGGATGTTTTTCCCGAAAAAAAACTTTGTTGATGATGATGAATTTATAGATCTAACTCTGAATCGTAACAAATATATAGACAGCAGCCGAAACCGTTTACAACAGCAGCTCGCCTATGGAATACCTCAAAACAAGAATCAACATCAAAAAAATGTGCATCAATTATTAGGTAAAACTCGATCTGCTAATACTTACCATCACAGGCAATTGAGTCCAAGGAAATTGTTAGAATCAGATAGAGGAGACGAAAGTAGCCTAAATATTGACAATTACTCAAGATTATTTATTGTCTTGAATCCAAAGGCTCTGCGAAACCCGGCGAATCGTGAAAGCGTTACTAACTTGTGAGTTTTATTTGTGTTATTGAAATTTAAAGATACATATAATAATATTGATACATTAATTCAAACTTTCATAATTTACAGAATCTCAAGTTTGGTATCTTCAAAAAAACAGCAGAGGACTAGCCCGCAACGTTACAAAGGATTTCGCTTTCATCAATCCTAATATCATCGACTCTAAACAACGGGAAACATTCAAGATTATAATATTTTGTGCTTTTATGAGGTCATTATTTAAATAACGTAGGTGCATTGCATTTAAATTTTCTCTTAAATAAATTATATGGACTAGACATAAATTTGCCAGCATATATGACGATAAATGTTAATGTAATTATATTTACCTAGTTAAAATTTAAATTATGGGTTTAGTTCTGTCAAGATTGAAACGAAATTTTTGTTATTTAATTTTTTATTTAATATTGTACGATTTATCTTAAAATTAATGAGTATATCACAGTCATTTTAAAAATGCATGGTTCTGTTAAAAATAAATAAGACAGTGAGTTAGGTACATACAAAAAAAAAGCACAAAAATTTATAATATATGCAAATAGTTGACTAATCATTTTTGGTAAAGTTTAACAAATTTTATTTGTTCAGTTTATAAAACGAGCAATATTACATCGAAATAAAGTGTCAAAGTACTCCTGTAAAATATCTATTGCATCGAACTAAATAAAGACTGAGATCTATTGCTTTGTAACTAACTTTTATTAAAATTATAATACCACAAAATGTTTATCTGTATAATAATATTTTATAGCTATTATTTTAAGTGAATAAGAATATTTATTTATTTATTTAATAAATTTAAATATTTCAATTACTTATCAATTATATTCAACTAACTACGTATAAATGATTTTTTATTTGTATAATTGACTAGAATGCATTAGCAATGACTAGGCCAAAAACTACGTAAGGGTTGAATAATATGTACTACAACAAAATGTGAATCGAGTAACTGCAGCCTTTGGCAGTTTTTGCGTTGTGGCATCGACAAAATTATAGTTTGATTGTGATAACGTAAATACTTGCTATGTGTTTTCCGACCGCGTCACTGGTGGTTGCGATGTGGTCATATACGCCACATGGTCTATACTATAAGGCTGTGTTTCCATCAGAGATTCGTAGAGAAATTACTTTTTAACAACCAAAACAATCACTGCAACTACCTAGCAACAAGTGAATAAAGTGATTCCCCACACTACTACACTCGCTCTACACTAAATATTTTAAAGGCGGCTAAATTTAATGTGGTAAGTACTGTGAACTACGTGTTGTGGTTGAGGTACGTGTGGATGGACACTTAAGTATATAATCATAGTGCCTTTCCATTATAATAAATATTTTTTTAGATCATTTTAACGAAAATACATGGAAGACGGAAAATCATCTTGAGCGAAATTTTCTTTTTTTGTTATCTTCTTATAAGTAATTTACTGAATAATTTACTATACTTATTTTTTTTTTTCATATAAAATAACTGGTAAATAAAAAGTTATTTAGATATATCAGCTGTGACTAGATGTTTATTATTTTGAAAGAATGATAGTTTAATTATTTTATGTATAAACTCGTAGTGTATTTTCGTGAATATGACTAGACATATGTGCTTAATAAAAGTCTGTTTTGAATACATAACTTTGAATGTGTCTAAATTGAATCAATTAGCAAAATATTATTTAGCCTTAAATAATATTGGTATATATGTACTTATATAAATAATTACTAATTATTTGCAAAAAAAAAATTGAAAAGCACTTAATTATCGCCAGTTTCACCACAGTCGAGGGCCCTCTATAAGGATTAGATGATATATTTCAAACACATCCTACTAAAACTACATAGTATCTAAGAATTTATTTTGCAGATGAAAAGTGGTGAATTAAAGGCTTTTATTTGACTTAAACTCTATTGATCCCATTCCAGGCCATTCACATTTAAATCCATCTAGTTATTTATACCTATTTTACAAATACATAAATTTATTAGGTAAATAATTTTCTAATTGTCTAAAGAATCGAAGTTAGTGCGCGTCGAAAGATCTCCTTAGCCCCGCCCTCTACATTGTCTCTTTCCACACGCGCACATATTGGTCTGTTTATTAAACACATAAGCAATCTCTGTGCTGGGAGTCCGTGAGCCGTGAGCCGTCAGCCGGGAGTCAGCCGGGAGCTGGGAGCCGGGAGTAGACACGACAGCCTAGCTGGCCCGGCGCGCGGGCGAGGCGGGCCGCCCTCAGAGGTAGTTGGGCCGCGACACGCAGCACAGCACGCCCATGCTCTTGTAGAGCGACCCTCTCCGCTTGCCTCTCCAGATGCCGCTTATCTCGTCGCCCTTTAAAGCGATGTTGCTCTCTGTAAAAAAAAGTAGATGTTAGTTTGTTTTAACACAAATTACGATGAAACTCTGTAATCTTTATACACTTTCAATACAATTAAACTTACAGTTAACAACTTCAAAGTAAAAAAAAATAAAACTAAAGAAATTTACTGAAAAGGGTCGAGCTATTTTCTTTGTTCTTTAGAAACCACAGTGATCTATAGTAACCATTTAACAGAATTGCACCCTGAGAGATTTTATGTGGCAGCGAGCAGTTGAGAACAGTTTGAACAAATCAGCCGGTCTCTGTGATTCGAATAATAAAATAGGTTGCACGTTGCACTGCGTCCATATAACGTCAGTTAATGACGCAATAGGGCACGAGGCAAAGGTAATATACCACGCATTTTTAATAAGTAGGTTTATGTAGGAAAATTTCGAAGAAAAAATTACTTGTATATTGTATAATTTTAAAATACTTTCGGAGGAGCTACATATAAACAAATCAAAAGTATTTTAAGTCGGGGGAGCAATGAGCTGAAGGTATTGAAGAGGGATTTCCAGGCTTTTAATAACATAGGAGTAACAATGACACTACCTACATAACCGTAAAAATGTTGTCGCCATCCGACCGAACGTAATACGACTAGTAATGAATTATTGTTAAATGTGGATTTAGAGATGACAGAGACATTTTAAAGACCTTTTTGTAATGCATTAATAAAATAAGTCTATCTTCCTTTGTATTTTTCTAAAAATAACTAAAGACAAACCCTAAATATGTTAAGGGTCCGGAAATTCTATTCCATAAAATAAACCTTTCTAAGATACCTTTTTACTCTCGATAGTGGGTCGAGTTAAAAAACGTTGAGTCAGAATCTTTATTGTAATCGCGGGATGCACGCGATATGTAGCATATGCTGATGTGAAAAATATTACAGTAGGGGATGGTAACGAAGCTCTTTCTATTTTTATGATACACATTACATTAGTATAGAAATTGATTTTTAATAATGAGCGTATTTGTTAGAAAGGTAGTTCTCATTTATAACTAAATCAATTGTTTTTTTTTTAACCCCCGAACGAAAATTCCGATAGGGGTATTATAATTTTATTTATAAGTTTGTCTGTCTGTCTGTGTATCTGTCTGTGGCATCGTAGAGCCCAAACAGCTGAACTGATTTTCGTTTAGTTTTTTTTGTATCATAGATAATTTTTAGGCCGAGTGTTCTTAGCCATGTCTGATGAAGGTCTGATCAGCCGTTTGAAGATGATCAGCTCTTAAATAATGGATGAGAGGATCTAACTAGCTTCCTTATGTCCGATCGATTTGAAATTTGGTACCATGTTACATCTATGATATAGAAAGTATATGGTAAGGTAACCATTACCTGATCAGCCGTTTGAAGATGATCAGCTCTTGAATAATGGATGAGAGGATCTAACTAGCTTCCTTATGTCCCATCGAGTTGAAATTTGGTACAATGTTACTTCAATAATATTGAAAGTACTTATAATGTTAAGGTAATCATGACCTGATCTGCCGTTTGAAGATGATCAGCTCTGAAATAGTGGATGAGGGGATCTAACTACCTTCCATATGTCCTATCGATTTGAAATTTGGTACCGTGTTACTTCAATCATATTAAAAGTATATGGTAACGTAACCATGACCTGATCTGCCGTTTGAAGATGATCAGCTCTTAAATAGAGAATGACGGGATCTAACTACCTTCCATGTGTCCTATCGATTTGAAATTTGGTTTCGTGTTGCTTCAGTTATATTGAAAGTATATGGAGGCAACCATGATCTTTTTAAGATTAAGCTCTAGTTCTAATTAAGTTGATGAGGGGTCTGACTGGGTCGGGGGTTTTGAATTTGAGTTATATCATATATTGTGTTTAGGCCAACGGCCATATAACACTGTCACTTTTGTATTCTTCAATGCATCTACAGCCAAACGTTTACAAATATTGTAAAACTCAAGACTTTTAATATTTTTTAAAAGTGGTCAGTGCGTATTTCTTTCTAAATTATCAATGTAGTTAGAGTACCTACAGCAGCAAAAAATCTTACCTAAATGACTAAGGTTCTCTTGCTGGGGCAAGTACTCTTGTATGTCATTGACTATCCTGGTGATCTCCTGCGTGTCCTTGGCGATGCTGCAGAGCTCTTCCTGGTTGAAGTCGGGTGTGATCTGTTTGCAGAGGAGGATTTGGCTGATCACGTTGCCGAAGTTTGAAGGCCCGGCGCGGTTATCTGTTTGGGATGAAGATTACGTTAATGCGTATTTTATTAACCCTCGTCCATTTGTTAATTAAAATAATTAACGCTAAAGATTACTTACCTTACTGTAGATTTGTCTGGATACTAGGTAAGGAACGATCTGGGTAGAACCGATTGCGTGTTTCATACAAATATAAATAATTTATAAATTGTAAAGTCTGCTTGAATGTGGAAATTTATGCTGTATGACACATTAGAACCAAGTAATTTAAAACGATTAAGGATACATGGAAAAAACTAGTACTTTGCGCTGGTTTGTTAATTAGTAGGTAGAACAAGGAAAATTTAAAAAGTTAACTGCTTTGCCAGAGTCGTGCGTGACGCGGGTCGACACGTCATAATCAAAGCTTCATTCGTAAAATACATTTTTCGTTAAAATATTACGTAAATTGAGACATGCAAAAGGTTAGTAGGGATTTGGATAAGTAACTACAAAGCTAACGACAATGTCCTTGAAAATATTCTAAGGGTTATGGATAGGTTATGTTTGTGATTTTGCTGCTAACTAAAAAAATATTTTCAGGTTTCAGGTATTGTCTCGTAAGTCATATCAGTAATAGGGTTGTTAGGGTTATCATTATGTATTACCTATCACCGAAGGACGCTGCTGCCCGTCCTCCGGCTGTTCTTTTAGTCACTTCATATGGTGGAATTCTATGCCGCCACTAAACGGCTAAATATTTACCTATCGGTGTAAATTTTTATCATTTCGGTGGACACTTTTCATTTCAGTGGACTAAATATTTCATTAAGTTTCGATATTATTCGATGGCCACTCACGCACATTTTACAAAACAGGTTAAAGTTTTATTAGTCACTAAATCTATGTCAATAACATTAAATATTAAAAAATCCACCGAAATTATAAAAAAATATCAGCTTGTTGATTTTCACCCCTATAGGTTTATCCATATCCATATACTTCCATAATAATATTATTAATGCGAAAATAACTCTGTCTGTCTGTCTGTATCTCTTTCACGCCAAAACTACTGAACCGATTTAAATGAAATTGATACAGAGATAGTCTAAGAAAGGACATAGACTACCTTTTTTATTCAAAAATCCCACGGGATCGGCTAATTGGGATATTGTGGTTTAAAGGGAAATTGCGCTAGCGAAGCCGCGGGGCGCACACCATAGTAATAATAATACCATAATATGAGGTCATATCCATGGGCACGAGCTGCACCAGCCGGTGGCACTTGGCGAGCTCGCGCAGTAGCAGCTGCGCCATGAAGTAGAGCAGCACCAGCTGCGGCTGCGGTGGCGGCTCCGGCGCCGTGCTCGCCTCGCCTGACGACCTTGATTACAATACGTTGAGTTACGCGTCATGCAATAAGGATTATTTTTGAACCTTACAGCTCTAAAAACAGTTAAACTAGACTAGGTTAAAAATTATTAATTCGTCATACAAATTAGCGAATATGACTGGTCTTATCTAAACTTTAAGCATACAGAGACAAGCTACAAAGCGCGCTTGTGTGTTTTTTTTTATGCGTATTATAATGCTGTTTGGTTTATACCAGCAAAATATGTGGATTTGTATAACTTGACTCTGAACAATCTATATATATAAAACTCTTCCGTTACTGACTGACAGACAACGCAGAGCCGAAACTACTAGGCGTAGAAAGCTGAAAATTGGCACGTGGGTGCCTTGAGGGGTGTAGGTGAGCACTAGGAAGCGATTTCCTGAAATTCCCACGGGAACGGGAAAAAACGGGATCTTTGTGTTTATGATAAATCTGCGCGGGAAATACCGCGGGACAGCCTCTAGTACAGCTATAAAATTAAGATCTTGTCTTAAAATAATAATATAATTATATTGACTTATTTTCCTACCGATGTTTATAGGCTACCGATGTTTTCAGCTACCATTATATCACTCAATTTTAAAATCTATATCATTCGATCTGAAAAATCTATATCACAAGATCTACTGTTGTTTTTGGTATCAAAATCACTGCAGGTAAGTATCAGTTGGTTATTTTATCTTACGTAATTGGGTAGCAAAAGGTAAAATATTGAGTTACTAGAGAGGATCATGCCCTCGATGTTGTTAATTTGGGTCTAAAGAAAGATTTGTTTCTATTTTGGAATTTTCCTAATTCTAATATCAATTTCAGAAGATTCAGATCGTGGGCAATAAGTATAACGGCGACTCGGTGCAGTTTACTTGTTATTCTGATAGTTGAGTAGACTTGACTATGTTTAAGTAATATGTATACTATTAAAAAAAATTACTCTATACATAAACATAATCACCACACACACACACACACACATCACATTGTTTATACCTACGTGTATTTTTTAACGTTACTTCTTTTTATATGTGCTAATAAATATACACCGTCAGGTATCAAACCAATGTAAGCCCTGTAGGTCCGGGCGTAAGAATAGGTCTACGGTATGCCCTGCCTGTCGTAAGAGGCGACTAAAAGGGGTCTTTGGGGTCGTGGGTGTGAAGGGCGGGGGCTCGACACACTCATCAAACGGCCCTAAGATGGGCGCGGCACAGCTTGTGGCACTGTGCCGCCGCAGCTCCAAAGGCGAGCCGGGGAGGGAACAATATGCCCTCCCCGAGCATAAAGCTAATAGTAGCTGAGCGTGGGAAGACTTCGGACGCTATAATGTGTGGTTCCCGGGGTTCTTCCCAAAAGCGTCAAGACGGCCGCCGGGGGGTTTTAGTGGGTGCGAGCCCCACATAACCCCGACGCTCCCCCGAGCGTCGGGAAATGCGATAGGCATTTCCCCTCGTTAAAAAAAAAAAGGTATCAAACCAATGTATAATGTAGTAGCTGATATCTATATTGCTTTGTAAAAGTTGTAAGCTGAATCACTTTTTTAATATAGCCGGAAATACCCAACATCTTCCTTATTCGTATCATTTATATCCCAAATACCTTCCTTTATTTCAACAACTTGTGCCCTTTGGAACAATAGGCAATGAAAATAAAAGCGTTTAGCGTTTACACAAAAGGCGTATGTCAAATGATAATTCCTTGTCATTAGAATAACGAACGGTTATTGTATAAGTTAAAATTTTAAGTAAATTTTACAGAATTACCTACTTTAAACAATATAAGTTAATTCGACTGCAAATGTGAACTTTTTTCGTGGTATTAATTATTAAATGAAATCCAATTACGTTTAAAAATTACCTGAACTACCTAGCTTATGAATTTTAAACGCCACACCAAGAATAAAATATAAAATAATTGAGACCGATTCATACTTGAAAATGTAAAAATATACCTATCGTTTTATTTTCATACACAGGCAATGTTAAGCCGTGTTGTGAGTATCTACAGTTATAGTTGATCCTCCGGTTTTCATGGCTAGACGCTGAAGTGAGGTCTGGTAAAGTGTTATAAGTTGTGTAACCTTTTGACGTCGTCGTGTGTAGTGTGTTAGTAGGAAGGAATAAAGGAAGTATATTTTTATTTTTAGAAAATGTTCGCTCATAATCGTGTGTGGGGCTGAAGCAATCTATCAATTTTAACGTTCGTGCGGGCTGTGTAGATAATATCAAAATAAAATTAAAAATTATAATGTCGTTCTTACTTTTATACACATTTAAATAGAAAAAATGGTAAGATTCAGGATACGCAAAAGAGTGTACAAAGAACTGGCTTAAACTGGGTCCATATTGAGTTGTTAGTAGGTAAATACAATAGTAATTTAACCTAACTTACTAGTTTTAGTAGGTACCTACTTAATTTCTAATATAAAATGTTGTGCACAAAAATAAAAAAGAGTATTAGTAAATTTTTTTGTTGAATTGGGTGTGCGCTGAGTTGGATGGAGTATTGGTTGGTATGGTTTCAGTTTAAACTTGTTTCATTACTTTAATTTACGAATTAACAATAAAATTCAACAATCATGATTGAAATCGAGCTCTTTAATCAATATATATAAAACTCTTCCGTGTCCGTTACTGACTGACTGACTGACTGACTGACTGACTGACTGACTGACTGACTGACTGACTGACTGACTGACTGACTGACTGACTGACTGACTGACTGACTGACTGACTGACTGACTGACTGACTGACTGACTGACTGACTGACTGACTGACTGACTGACTGACTGACTGACTGACTGACTGACTGACTGACTGACTGACTGACTGACTGACTGACTGACTGACTGACTGACTGACTGACTGACTGACTGACTGACTGACTGACTGACTGACTGACTGACTGACTGACTGACTGACTGACTGACTGACTGACTGACTGACTGACTGACTGACTGACTGACTGACTGACTGACTGACTGACTGACTGACTGACTGACTGACTGACTGACTGACTGACTGACTGACTGACTGACTGACTGACTGACTGACTGACTGACTGACTGACTGACTGACTGACTGACTGACTGACTGACTGACTGACTGACTGACTGACTGACTGACTGACTGACTGACTGACTGACTGACTGACTGACTGACTGACTGACTGACTGACTGACTGACTGACTGACTGACTGACTGACTGACTGACTGACTGACTGACTGACTGACTGACTGACTGACTGACTGACTGACTGACAGACAACGCAGAGCCGAAACTACTAGGCGTAGAAAGCTGAAAATTGGCACGTGGGTTCCTTGGGGTGTGTAGGTGAGCACTAAGAAAGGATTTCCCGAAATTCCCACGGGAACGGGAAAAAACGGGATTTTTGTGTTTATGAGAAATCTGCGCGGGAAAAACCGCGGGGCAGCCTCTAGTGCTAAAAATAAAGTCATTTCCGTAGAAACACGACGCAAATTCAATTAGGGAATGATATAACGTTAAAATGTGGCACGGGACCACCGGAGTTGATTCTCGGCGGGGGCGAATATTGTTATGATGAATATCGATGTGTGTCTCGCGGTTTCGGTGTATTGTTGGTCTTTGTATGTTTTTTGTGCACCCTAGACACAGACCCTTTCTAGTAAAGACTGTTAAGGGCTCGGATCGTGATACTTTATTTATTTAAATACCTGCCACTCTGGAATGATTGCAATGCAAAATTTAAAATTATACAAGACAATACCTGAAATTAGGAAAGGTATTTTTAAGTTTGGCGCTAGCAACTAACTAATATCGGCAGTTTGTTGAAGTTAGATTCCGAGTCTGCGGAACTTCTTGTATATCACGAGATTGATTACAGAGAATCGACTACAAACGCCACTCTCAAAATAATTAAATAACAATTGAACGGAAGAAGGAAAACCAGGAAAAACTAATTTAGCCCCTTATAGCATTATAGCAGCCCTTATAGCATTATAGCAGCCCTTATAGCATTATAGCAGCCCTGCAGTTAATCACAATAAACAGCGGAGGCTGCATATCAATGAAAACGCTTTTTTTATTAACAATAATTCATTTTTCTAAAAAAAAAAAACATTGGATATTTTGGTTATACCGTGTCTAAATAACCCAATATTAAAAAAAAACTATATTGTTACCATTTTTTGAGGCTAGGTTACGCGTGTCACCTAACCGAGTTAATACTGTTACATATTATGTCTCAAAAACTAACGCTGGGCACATAAGTTTAAAATATCAAATTCCACTGTAGTAATTGGATTCAATTCCAGGATTTTCCAGGAGGCAGTGTGGGTGTGACGTCACGTCTAATCTTGTCACATCGAGGATTATCTGTTAGCTTAGCTAGCCAACTAGCTAATCGCAATGTACAATGAGAGCCAAATGATGTCCATTTGTGCGGTGTAGGACAATCCGATTTTAAGCCTTTAACTTTATTTGTCAAGTCGGGCAGCTATGTATACGGGATAAGCTTCCTACCCGAGTTTTGTCAGTAGGATTTACTTTATTAATCATATATACGCTTGATGCTTCATATTTTTTTGAGGTTTTTAACTGCTTGAATCCTAAGAAAGGGAAACTATTCTATTATACATATAGGTAATGATGGTGATAATTTTTTCCAGTCATTGCAAAGACTTAGTTCTGAAAGTCTCCGTCACGATGAAAAAGTAATATATGTACTTATAGTATGTACTTAAAGATAAAAATATATTCGATTTATTCTGTGACATGTCGCATTAAAAGGATTAAAATAAAAAGGCAGAGGAATTACCACAAACCCACGCCCCTCCACCCCTCGTATTTAATTAGCTCTATTGTAATAATGGGTTACGGTATAATATGCGTGTCTGAACACTAAAATGACCGTTTACTTGCTAAAAGAGACGGCTAGACTACCTAGACATATTGTTGCCGGCATGGTGCGTGCGGTGATGAAGTAATGGTAACCGTGTAAAAAGAGTCTAACTCGGACCGTTTTAGCTTGCGAAGTAGGTTGAACGAACCTTGGTTACGGTTCTCTCGGTAACTCTGAAATATTAAATAGTTCGTTTCGTGTATTTAAGTGGGTGAAAACAGAATCTAAACAAAGTTTTAGGTAGGTATATTGGGTTATCAAAAATACGAAGGTAAAATTTATTTTTGTATGAAATACGAGCGGTCGCCCCTCGCTCCGATTACGCTTTTACTATCTGGGTGGAAACTCCAAAACTACGAACCAATTTTCACTCTCTAAATCCCAAAACCAATTTAAATCCTTTCACAAATTTTGCCGCTAAGCGCGAATTCAAAATAAAAACTGCCTTCATGTCCAAATATAACTTTTAAATATATATTTTTTTGTTATGATACTCAATGTACAGCAGAAGTTCTCTTAAATCTATAATCAGATATAGAAGATACATATCTCCTTTATTATTTCCACAGTACTTTGAAATTATTCAGTTATCTTTCATTGGCGGATCCGTGCCGGCGCGCTCTGCACCCAGCTCGGATGATGTGCAATGTACATACACCTAAACATTGTATACAAGGTTTATTGTTAATTCCCGGATTTTAATACTTAACAAGCTTAGTAAAGAGTTGCATCCTCTTTTCTAGCCTAAGTTGTCGCTGCATTGTTGGAAATACTGTTTTAATGAGAGGAGAATATACAACTAACTCACTAACTACCGTACTTTCCTGAAAAAAATCAAGGTCTCTTTTGTAAGAGTGAAGTCTAAGTGAAGTCCTTAATGAGCACACCCACACATTCACATTGAAATTTATTTACATAATAAAGTCAAGAATTTCTTGACTTTATGAAAGTTTTTATAAATTTTACTAGTTGAGAGTAACGAAAACTTGGTAAAACCTGTATCTAAGTAAGTACTTATAAATGTTAGTAGGAGTTAAGTAAAAATGTTAATCCAGGTTATTTTCATAACAAAAAAAAATTATATTAGGCTATACCTTATTCAAAATACTTAGGTTATTCTTCTTGTGAAAATGTAAGCGAAGTTTACAAATAATAATTCAAATTTTAGGCGACAATTGAAATTGTGAAAATGAATTATCATTTTGAGATGTTTCTTATGTAAATAAATTTCAATGTGAATTATTACAATCAATTGGAACAGAATTATACTAACTATAGAATAAATATATGAAAAATGCTTTTAAATATATTTTTTAAATAGACTGGCGAAGTTCATAATACATCTATCTACCTACTTTTGTAATGCATGATATATAAATCACATAACAAAAATTTACAGCAAAAATCAGTCTGGTAAAAACCGTATTATTTTTTTTTGCAAAATGATTATAACAATTTTATCATTTGTCAGTAACTCTTAGCTAAAATTACTATGACACGAGTGGTCCTATATAGATGAAGTCGATTAAGAATGTCATGTACGACTAACTACTTTAGTAAAATTGTAAGCATTAAAGACCTTACTTCTTAAAGTTGGGCAGCACTAACTGGCTGGTCTGCTTGGTCGCCTCGACGCATGCGCGGCGCAGTCGGCGCACGCGCTCGCGCAGCTCCGGGCAGTCGGGCGGCTGGCCGATGTGGATCAGCAGGTCGCGGAATACTGCTAGTTGGACGTTGATCTCAGTTATTAGCTGGAGACAAAACAAAATATTGCATAAGAAGTTTAATTGGTAGTAATATGGGAAAGCATTCACTTATCTAATACAGTAAGTAAGTAATAATGCGGTAAAAAACAACAAAGCAAATGAATAATATCTAATACGAGGCTTAAAGCTATCATAGCTTACAATCACAAACCATCACTCACTCATTTAGCAGTAAGTATGAAACCCAGTAGGACTTTTATTGTACATAAAAATTAACAACAATACAATTTCGATGAAAATAATTTCATCGGAGCGAGCCTAACTATCCTTCAATTTATCAGGATCGCGGTCGATTAATTTGAACCCGATGGCGGCACGTGCGCGACATTTAGGTATGAATCATTTAGAAAACCAATTAACAGACCCGCAATGAATATGTTTTGGATACCTTGAATGTGTTAATATTTTATCGTGGTATCGAAAAGTGTGAACAGCAAAACGAATGTTTAAATAGAAAATTAAAGACATAATATATTTTTTTATGTAACCTACGAAAATTTAAACCTTCAATTATTACATATTTTTTTTAAATAACCATTATTAAGTTAATCGCCCTGTTTCCACCCAGATATACTTAATTAATACTTATTGATCCTGGACAACAATCGAAATGTATAATGTTCAACACAAATTATTACGAGATTTATATCTGTGCTCATCTTTCATATTCACCGATAGTTTCAAATTAACCGGAGGCATATTAATTGCATTCGCTCGTACGGCTTATATCCCATATTGATCAAGGATGATTTATGGCCGGTCGCCCACTTTCGGACTTGGAGAGGACAAGCACCAAGTCATTGTTGGATCGAGTAGTGCGATAATTAAATATCAATAGTGTTTTCCTCCTCATTGTAGAGACCGGATAACTATTTATTTTTGCTAGAACAGTAAATAATTTAAGCATTACTTCAGACTTTTATATCATATGCACTCATCTAATCATGATCAGGTATTACCACGTATTACAAAATAAACAAAATGATACGACCGCATCGCACGTTAAGTTTAATATAGCATAACTAGAGGCTGCCCCGCGGTTTTTCCCGCGCAGATTTCTCATAAACAAAAAAATCCCGTTTTTTTCCGTTCCCGTGGGAATTTTGGGAAATCCCTTCTTAGTGCTCACCTACACTCCCTAAGGAACCCACGTGCCAATTTTCAGCTTTCTATGCCCAGTAGTTTAGGCTCTGCGTTGTCTGTCAGTCAGTCAGTCAGTCAGTCAGTCAGTAACGGAAGAGTTTTATATATATTGATAGATATTTATATAGCCTAGCCGTGTGGTGGCTGCATAGAATTCTAACACCACATTTCATAGTCATAATTTGTATTGCAAACTAGTTCCTCCCGTGGGTGTCGTATTAGGCGACTTAGAAAATTTCCTAAAGATGGGAGCAGCGTCCTTAGTTAAAGAATTAACAACAATGCCGCGATCGCCAACCAGCCTGCCAACCTTGGCGATTAAGCAACCCCCCACAAGGTTTGTCCTTGTGGTGATAACTGGGAGAGGCCTGGGCCCAGCAGTGGCCACGGGCCTCTCGCAGTTATCACCACATATAGGCTGCAATGATGATATATAAAAGTAGGTACATAAGTACTTTTCCATGTTTACCGTTATAAAACAAACATAAATCGATTCGAATATTCGCATTTTTCAAAATTGATACCGGGTCAGGAACTAGCAGACAACTAGGTAAATCGTATTTACCAATTAGGTACAGATTTACAAAAGTTCCTGTTTTTACAAAAGTTTCCAAGTAATTTTGCCTGTAAAGAATTTAGCAGCTTTTAGTTCAACAAATTGTCTTTTGTTTCAAACATCGATCCCCGGAGAGAGAACATTTATGAAACAATGGCGCTCAGCATAGATTGAAACAAACTTTATTATACCCAAAACAAAGGAAATTAATATAATTTGAATATTCCCAGTGCACAATACAGCAGAGCAGTAAGAATTGGTAACTAGTGTTTTGATTATTTATGCTTTTTCTATGGCGCAATTCCGAGTCTTAAAAAAAACTTATTTTGAAGGCTCGTTAATGACCTTACTGGAAGATATTCTGAAAAAAATACAAAATAAATAATACTGTGGTACTAAATAAACTCGATAACTTTAGGTATAAATACCACGTGCGATCGTTAGACACATACTTGTTCATAATGAGGTAACCGTTTTATTTCTTCACCGAGCCATTATGTCCTAACAAGAATAAATATCCGATCTGAGGAGGTTGCGTTAATGTAGTTCGGTTTATTTATCTAAGACGCGTGTTTTTTATGTGTGGTATTTATCAGGCGCTTTGCTCCAACAGATGCTTAACAGCTAATCGAATCTGTTCACTCCGTCCGTACCGAGCGAGTGCGCTTCATTGCAGAGCTGCGGCCGGATATTTTCTTGCACGTGCAACTTGGAGATTTGTAAGCTTATTACACAAGTGTGTATGGTGTGGGTTCGATTGTAATTTTTTTGACTATTATTTATTTGTAGACAAAACCATTTTTTTTTAAATAAAGTTTGAGATTCGGAGATTGCGATTTTGATCAAAATCCGTAAGGCTACACGGTGCGAAACTAGCGCCACTTCCGAATAATAATTAATATCTTCTAAACCATGGCTAAAATAAAAAATATGCGTCTTTGACTTCCTAGATAGATAGTTTAGAATTTTTGTGCAGCTTTCAGATTAAAAATCTAAAAATTGAATAATTTTTTGCCTAAAGTGGTCACTTTAGTTTCATAAAAGAATCAGTCAAAGTCTAAGTTCATTATCCTAAAAGCTACACAACAGAGCCTTAAAAGTTCTAAATACGATTATATAAGGAGCCAAAGACGCATATTTTTTATTTCAACCATGGTTGAGAAGATATTAATTATTTACCGAAGTGGCGCTAGTTTCGCAGCGTGTGGCGCCTAGTTAATTTGACAATTCGTAATTGTTCAATAATTGAAATACAAGAAGAAATGAGATCTATGCGTACATCTTTTACATGAAAATGTCCTACTTATTTTTGATGCAGTTACGTTACAAAACAAAGACGCGAAATAAAAAAAAGTACTCATTAAATTCGTAAACTACAGGGTGTTTCTGACAAGGCGGTAATAAATCAAAGGAGCGATTCAGCTCACCATACCTAACAACTTTCACAAAGCAACATAGGTCGAAATCTCAAAAAAAAAAAAGCTGTTCCATACATTGGTTCGATCAGCTGGCGGGTTCAATGTACGGGACAGCTGATTTTTGTTTTGAGATTTTCGACCCATGTTGCTTTGGGAAAGTTGTTAGTTATGGTGAGAAGAATCCCTCCTTTGAATTATTACCGCCTTGACAGAAACACCCAGTATGAACATACTTAAATGCATATTAAATGAATGTAAGCTTTTTGGAAAATTGCGTGCCATCTTAGCTAGGCCGCACAACTAAGATATCTTACTGGATAATCCTCGTTGTGCGGCTTCTTCTTCTTAAGTTTTCCTAGGACATGATTAGTAAACCAAACTAGAGCTTATCCTGGAATCGAAATTAGTCGGTAAGAAAAATGCTTGCTTGGCAACTATTTATTTAGGTACAGTTTGTAAAAAAAAATGTCCGTAATATATTGTAAAATTTGTACATACATGTTTGTATATGTCGTAGGAAGATTTGATAGTTAGTTTTTTTGCAAAACAACAAACAAAAATACAAACTCCCAAGAGATATCGAAAATGTAAAATATGGTTATAACGAATTAGGTATTTAATAAAAAAATATTTTGTCATCTATGTATCTTCATAAAAATATACGAGATAAAATATTATCATCATCATCAATATAGCCGAAAGATGTCCATTGCTGGTAATAGGCCAATAAATACTCAATCAATTTTGTATATAGCCATCTCATATTAAAAAAAAGTAACATTATTAACAATGCCTTAAAAACGCAAAATGAAAAAGTAAGTAAGTACTTTGTTTAGGATCTAGGAGATAGCATTTTTTTTTATTAATCAATTTAATATTTTTAGAAATCTTTAAAATTATGCAACGGATTTTGATGAGTTTTTTTTTAATAGATAGAGGAAGGTTTATAAGTATTATACATACACAACATAGTAATAAGTAAGGCGGTTGACTAGATTATATAATAAATCAAGTCACCTAACTTAATGGTATTAATTTTCACTCCACTTAGAGGAGTCACCACAGGTAAGTAAAGGTTTACATTTAACGTATTATTAAGAAAAAAAAAATGTTTGTAGACTATTAAGGATCTTGGGAGCATTATTTATTATATTTCTGATTCAATTTTTCTAAGCATATATAATAATTTTTCTACCACGGTGTTCAGTAGGCATTGATATTTACTTCGGCGGGTCCCGGTTTCGATTCCGGTCTGGGTGGCCTATTACCAGCTGTGTTGCTTTATACATGGTTTGATTACCCTAATACAACTTCCATCTGTCACATGAGGAATCGGACTGTGATGGGTTATTTACCTACCTATCTACCTATACATACCTATGATACCTACAATAAAGTGCAAGTTTTATGAAGTTATTCGAATAAAATTTACAGTGTGTGTTGACAGTTTCCCAGAGATATCATTGCTTCAATAATTTCTTTTTTGCAAAAAGAGACCCGCCTTCAACAAACTGACACATACATAATCTGAGAACTTCCTCTTTTTCGAAGTCGGTTAAAATTGGTACTAAAACCTTCTCCTGAATGTAACAAATACATTTCTGAAAACCGCATCAAAATCGGTTCAGCCAAACGCGAGATAATCGCGGACAAACATACATACATACAGGTCAAACTGATAACCTCCTTTTTTGAACACGGTTAAAAAGGAGGTTATCAATTTGACCTGTATGTATGTTTGTATATATGTATGTATGTTTGTCTGCGATTTTCTCGAATTTGGCTAAACCGATTTTGATGCGGTTCTCACAAACGTATTTGTTACATTTAAGAGAAGGTTTTAGTACCTGTTGAAGTCGAAACTTGAATATCTTTAAGATTTTGTAATGGAGAACGATTTGAATTACATTTTGATACTTGGGAGTGCTACTCCGTACTGCGACTCGACTCACCGCTTGCGGCGCGGGCGGCTGCTCGGCGTCCAGGTGAATCGTAGAAAAGTGTCGACTGCTCCCCGCCATGCCGCCTGCTCACTGCTCTGCTCACAGCCTACATAACACTTGATTTATGACTCTGTGTGGACTCGCACTCAGTGTTGTCTTTTGTTTAATTATATATCGGGTTTTCATAGTAACAGTTTTAAAAGCCCGCAAGTTAGTTGTAGAGTAAGTTCTTGAACGTATATATAAATTAAAACCGAGTATTGATAGTTTTTAAAACAAAATAAGGTAGGTATCTTTATTTGATTCGTCGAGTCTTGTAATCTACAATATAGAACATTAAATATTTTTTTAAAGACAGATTTTTCAACGAACGAATAGTGTAAAATAAAACTAATTCCAATTTGATTAAAATTTAGTCTGTGCCTTTTATCCGCAATAGTAACTTTACTTACCACTTTTACATTGGTAACCTCAGAGTACTTTTAGCGGACATGGAAATTATTATTTTTAATATCCCAGCAAAATGCCACACCAGTTTTCTATCCTAATAATAGGTCTTACAACAAACAAGGCCCGAACAAAGTCCCTTGTGAAAAGACCTGAGCTCTGCACTGGGACGTATATTACTTGGCTTAATTTCTATTACAAACTAGTCGTTCCGGCGAACTTCGTATCGCCTAACCTATTACTATGTCGGTTTTCCGGTAATTTTTCGTTTTTTTCTTGCCGTAAAAACCATCATTGGACTTCAACGAACATTAAAAAAAAGAATTGGTAAAATTGGTCCAGGCGTTGTTGAGTTATGCGCTTACCAACACAGTTTGCGATTTATTTTTATATTATATGTATATCGATAATCTGTTCACATGGGCGATTTCTTAAAAATGGCCATAAATCTACCGACATTTTGTTACGTTATTTAAATTTGTTTGATAATGTATGATCTGCCTTTTATTCTTCAATTGAAATCACAATCCTACAAAATCACGTAAAAAATGTATACCTACTTGGTTATAAGACAGAAATTTCCTAATTAAATGACATTTTAAATATCAGGGATAAAAAAGCTTTAAAAAAGCCTTGTACAAAATTTAAAATGGAATTGAAGACTTGGCACTGCTTTAAGACAATATATTCACAAATCCTGGCAAGCCTGGAATTATCAGTCTGAACACTTTTTATTTACAAAATATTTTTTTTAAGTAGGTACGGTACTTTAACAATGTGAGCATCTTGAAAAAATTTGTACTTTGTTTTGAATTTTATATATTCTTAATTACTATTATTATAGTCAAATAAATAACAAATATGTAAATAAATAAAAAACACATTTAAATTTAAATAGCTAGGCACAAAAAATCAACAACATTACATTAAATATTCATTAATTTGCTTTTAATTTGGTTACCCTCAGGAAAATTACTTCAGAGTTACGAACGATTTCCTTTTCATTCCAACTTTTTATTTGATTAGTTGATAAATTGAATTTAATAATGAATTACTCCACTTAATGACAAAAATGTATTAACTTTAAAATATATTTAGAAATTTATAATCAAGGCGCGAGCGCTACGCTGCCGCGCCGTAGCACGGCTCGCTACGTGCTACGAAGGCTACGCAGCGTCCGTAGCAGCGGGCGGCCGCAGGCTCAGCTAGCGTCAGACTGAGTGGGCTTCGAGCGGGCCGGGCTCAGAAAAGAATGTTAGAACTCATATAAATACCTACAAATAGTGGCATTTATTTAGATGATGACAGGGAAGTTTAGATTATACCAAGCAATTAATAAAAGTATCGCTGAGCCGCGGGGATGTTTTATAAAATGCTTTGCGTTGCGTTATGCAAATCTTACCTCTACTAACAAAAACTTTACTTACAAAAGTGAATATTACTCTATTCCGTCGCAGCGTACTAAAGTAATGAGCCGTTTATAATAGAGCAGTTTCTATATTATTCTTTAAAATAATTATAAAAATGCTGGCCTTAAAAAGGGTTTACTAAAAATACTTTAGCCAGGACTCAGAGGAGCCAGAGGACTCTCTGACATTACCTGTGTTGTGTTTTGCTTTGGAAGTGGAAAAGTCGCGTAAATAAATCATAATAGGACAATAGCACTATGAGGGTAAACAGGAAATGTCATCGTTTGAGCGTCCCTTCATACAAGTAGACAGTGGATTTAGAACACTTAAAAATATGAAATAACATTGGATATTTTCTGTTTTAATTTATTAAAGTAATTAATTAATATTGTGTAACCTGCTTGCTGTAATAGTAATAATAACACTTGTATTAGTATATAAGAATGTTCAGGATATCCTGCCTATAAAAAATTTTAACTCGGTCAGCAGCGTGGCACCAATGTAGGTACAGAGACTACGTAATGCTGTTGCGGCTGCGGTCGGTGGCGGCGTGGTGCGGGAGTAGCAGGCCTGCCTGCAGCCCTTTACCTTTCCACGGTCTCTTGTATGTAGTGCTAGTTATCGTCTGGAAATTCAGTGGTGGTTCTGCGGTCCTGCTGTGAAAGCCACGTCGTCTTATAGTTGGCAGTTAATTAATATAACATTTTTGAAACTCAAAGAAGATAGAAAATAATAGAGCACTTGTAAAAGATTCAAATTTTGCAAAAATTGGTAAAACGGAAATTATTATTTATGCTTTGTATCAATTTCAATACAATTATAAATGTAAGTGCACGTAATCTTAGTAGTCTTCTTTGTCAAAAGTGAACTCGGCTCAGGTTGCGAACTAATAGTGAACACCTCTTCACATCGACGTCACCTGTTGCTCGCTGAAACTTTGTGCTGGTATTGAAAGAAACTTTATCACTGAAAGTAGCTCGTGCGAACTTAATTTGAAGGATTCAATGACAAGTGTAGGTATTAATTATAGAGTTAAATTATTAAAAAAAATCTTAAACAATAACTCATGTAAAATTAAATCCAAATCCTCAAAATATTCTGGCCACGAACCATCACAAACCGATTGCTTTGAAGAATGACCGACCAGAGGACTGTAGACTCGGAGATAAGGACGAGGAAGTGGCGTTGGATTGGACATACCCTGAGGAGACCGGAAGAAAACCTCCCCAAAGCTGCTCCCAGATGGAACCCAAGTGGAAGACGTCGGAGGACGCCCGAACCAAACCTGGCGCCGCACAGTGGACCAGGAAGCCACCTCCCTCGACCTAAGCTGGGATAAACTGGAGCAGCAGGCGCAAGACCGGTCGAGCTGGAAAGCTTTAATTTGAGCCCTATGTCCCTGATTAGGGATAAGAGGACAAGAAGAAGAAGAATGTAAAATTAGTAATTATTAAGATACTAGTCGACCCGGCGAACATCGTACCGCCTAACATATTACTATGTTGCTCATGTTATAAACTTAAAAACCTCTCTCTTAAATCACTCTATCTATTAAAAAAACGCATCAAAATCCGTTGCAAAGTTTTAAAGAATTAAGCATACATAGGGACAGACGCGGGAAGCGACTTTGTATTGATTATAATTTTTAGGTGCCCGCCTACCATTGTTCACATTCACGAAAGTAACGTGTGATATTCAATTCATATGTACTATTTAGAAGAATTAGGTGAAAATGAGGAAGTATATTGAATAAATGGGTTCAGTGCTCACAGAAGAATTCTAAAAAAATTACCACTGACCTGAATTGCAATTAAATTGAAGCCTTTAAAAGCTAGAGGCTTTTTACTTGTTACTGAATAATACCCAAATCTGTTTAAATATTACTAAAGGTAAAAATTTTGTATACAAATGTGTGCGAGGTTGATTAAACTGTGATTTTTTTATTTAAAAAAGCGGTAAATTTTTCTAATGTCGGTCGGTCGATGTTACGTCTGAGGGCGAATAAATAGTTTTAGTTTGCAATTTGTCAAAATTTCTGGGTATTTTTTTGGACAAGTAAACTTTAAATAATATAAAATGGAAGTAAGTACTTTTTGTACTAAAAATACTTTTCCGTCTCTTTGCTCTATTAATAACAATAAACTTTTAATTTAAATTTTCAGATTTTTATGCGAAACTTGAGCCTAGTTTGAGTGGCAATAGCGCGTTTTGTTAATCCATTCTGATTGCCAATAATCTATCTGCGGCAATCATGCGGCGGGAACGTGACCAATTTTGATGAATCTGTACCTTTCGCTGCCTTCCGCCTGCTGAAACAATGTTTCATAAAGTGACTTTTCTTTCGATAAAAAATTGCTCTAATTAAAAATAAGATTTTCCTTACCTTAAAGTTAATTCAAATAAATTAAACAGCCTCAATAAAAGTTCCACTTTTAATAAGGTATTTGGAACTCAAGCAAAGATTAGGTAAAAGTTACACGCAAGTATTCGTCATTAATTTAACCTTTAGCAAACTTTCGGGCTTCTGAAGTGTGTATGTACGAAAATTCTCGACGAGACTAAAGTTTTGATTTGATATTCTTTATATAGATATAGATAATTTTTTTATAAAAAGTACCTTCCTTTTTTGTTATTTGGTGTAGATTACATCAAATAAAATATCTTGTTTCAGCACGATGTGGATAGAAAGACTGACAGAAAATTCTTGAGACTGTTAACCTTAACATCTGCTGTAGCAAAAGGAAGTAAGCTTTGTCCGTAGCCGTGAATGACATAATTTGCCGTTGACAAGTCTTTTCTTTACCTGTACGACTATGAAACATAAAATTGCAAAACTAAAAGCTATAGGTGAGGTCGCGCGCGGCGATGCAGAGCGCTTGATTGAACAACCAGGTCGAGCAAATCAAACAGCAAGGGCCAATCACTGCGCCGCCGCCGCCGCCGCCGCCGCCGCCGCCGCGTGCTCTGAAGCTTTGTCTCCATTTTAATTATTCCACGAACATATCGCGTTGCTACTGTTGGATTTCACTCACGTACACTTTGTCCAAAAACAGAGTTGCATAACACTTCAATAATTCTCACCAAATTATATCTAATTGTTGTCACACGATATGCACGCGGATGTCGTTATTTTACATTAGCTTGTTTTTATTAATACTTGTTTAACCTCAAAATATGTTAATTAAGGTTCCGGGTACTTGTACCGGAGCCTTATTAATCTGACTATTCCGTCTGTTTGTCTGTCTGTCTGACTGTCAATGGCATTTTTCTCTAAAACAGCTAACCCAATGTATATATAATGTATGCACTAAATTTTCTTGATGTCCAAAGAATGCTAAAAACATTAAAAACTTCAAAAAATTACGTAAATTTACATATTAATGCAAAAATAATCTAAAATCTTCCTTTTTTCAACCAACTTTTGTCGAGCAACTACTGAGAAATCGTCCGGGTCAAAAGATGCCAAAAAATGATCAGTCGTAAGTGCAATTAAGGTCGTTCAAACACTGTGTGGCGCGAAATTCAATTTTTTTTAAAGTTTTTTATTTATTCTGGCGAAAGCACTAATTTTTAATAAAGTTTGAATGATTTCCCGCAGCTAAATAACCGTCTCTCATATTGTTAATATCGTTTTTGCAAGACAGAGTTACTGCGGCCAAATATCAAGATTTTGCACAATACACAAAATTAATAATTCTGTCTTGCAAAAATGATTTATAATATAATATTTATATCAAAACACATTTAATTCAACATTATTAAGACAACGTCTATCAAAATAAACTTGTGCAGCGATGCACTCAAACGACGTACTGTACGTAATGACCTACGCTTGACTGGGAACAGTTAATTTTCAAAGGGAATGTATCTCACTCATGTATGAAGCGTGTTAGTTAAATATAATTTGATATTCCTTGGTTATATTTTATATTTGTCTAGACTTGTGTAATTTTTTTAAATTGGAATATCTGTCTATAATTTTGCAAGGTCTATTGCGAGTCTTCAGCTCACAGACCAATTATATTTAATAAATAAAAAGCAAATATAAAATCTTGCCTCAATATGCCTTTTTACTTAGGAAAAAAAGACGTGTCAATAAACCATTTTATGAAGAAAGAAAATACTTTTCACCAAGAGCTTTGCCATGCTGCGACTAATAGATTAGATAGATTTAGCAGCAGTAAATTAGACTTATCTCTTAAAAGGTCTATGTACAGTTAGTTTTGTGGTACAAATATAGACACAGAACAAGAGAATACAATAGAAATAGCATCATGAGCTTTTAGTACCGAAACCAGTGTGTCCAAACTCACACATATAAACAAAACGCTCACTATGAAATCCAAGCTACCATTGGTGATTAACGACAATGCCGAAAAGATCTACATCACAAAACTTTGAAGTAGACTATGAACCTTTTTTACAAATAAACAAAGATCAAAATCAAATAACAATTATGAAATACTTAAGATAATGATGACATACATATGATAAAAGAATGAAATTAGGTTTTTCCAAAGACATGGTAGAAAGCTATACATCCTCTTTGCTTTAAAATCCTCACGCATTGTTCTTAGTTTTACTATTCGACGCTAGATGGAACTACACCTTTTGTACTACCGCTACTAAACACTAGGTGGCTACGTCGAAAAATGAAAAACTAAGCTAGGGATGTACATATTGCGGGAGAAAGTTTGTCGATGAGAAAAACCTATCGATATACAACTTTCTTTCATATGGCTACAGTTAACAATTACTTTTTTTTACGAAAATCTATGTGTATTCTACGCAAACGGCCTTCTTGGTGATTGGCGATGTATTGGTATTATCATATGAAAAAACCAGTCGCTCATAGAACAAAGTTTATTTTAGTGTACAGTTTATTTTTTATTTATTTCCAATGTCGTTTTGTATTCAACAGTTATGCTTCGCATAAATAGATTCAGAAATAAAAATGTGTTTAGTTATAAAATTGTACATACATACCTACAGTACTGCAAAAGTTATAATGCGCATAGAAATCTTCGTCACTGTCGACAACGGTCGTATTCCCAAGCGACGGAAGACGATATGTATTTAAGGAGGTTAAGTGCATTTTCTGCATGCGTAATTTAGTAGAATTATGATTTTTGATTCAGGTGTTTCCGTGAAATCGACAATTAGCGAATCTGCATGCGCATTATTAATTTCGGAGTAAGTACTGTACTTTAAATGAAGCTTTATTTTAATCAAAGTAAACAATTTAGGTGGATGGGTAGATAGACCAATAAAACAAGATGGGTTTTATATTTATATTATTTTATCTTTTTTAATATCAAAGTATACTTGCTTATTTATAACTTGCCTTAAACTCTTAACTAATCATGGTTTTTTAAATATATAATATTTAGCATTTTTTCTTCTCTAGGTATTGTTTATTGAAACTCCTCTTAGCTTAAGAAGCTTTCATGATGGCTCTATCTTCAAGTTTATGCTTAAGTGTATTAGGTTCTGAGCTTGGCCCAAGGTGATCCAGTAACATAAGCTGTAAATAAATGATAAGAAAAATGAAATATAGCACACTATAAGAGTGACGACTTGTCTTTATACAATACTAGTCGACTCGGCAAACTTCGTACCGCCTAACCTATTATTAGAACGTGCATTTTTTATACTTATAAACCTTCCTCTTGAATTACTCTATCTATTAAAAAAATCCGCATTAAAATCCGCTGTATTTTTAAAGATTTAAACATACCTAAGCACTGATGCGTAAAGCGACTGTATTTTTTACATATTACAACATTATCGATAGATTTTTATCATAGAAAATTATCGATAGATTTTCATCATGTTGAGCAATCTCTAACTGATTTCCATTATACTGTTGTCAAAATGTTCTAGAAAAAGTCATGAGTCTAATACCATAGATAAAGAAGAACGCTATGAAGGTACAGTCACAGGCTTCAATGAAAATTCAAATTTACTGCTCCGTAATTAGGGTGTTTTCATTTTCTCACTTATGGTTTTGTTTTCTTGTTCATGTATAATTTCAAATTTATTTAAAAATACAGTGAAATAATACTTACCGATGTAATGATACGGCATAATTAGTACTTTTAAGTCCCCAACTTTAATTTTTGCATTCCAACACAGCACAATATGGCATTTTAGTGGGTTTTTTTTCATATTTTTCCTGGTGGTTTGTTTACAAGAAGCTTATAGCAACTGAGCTTATCAAATCTGTCAAAAACTACGCTTATGCACTGCAGAGCTAATGATAGGCACGTGGGCTCCGCCTACTCGCGATTTCTATTTAGAGAGAGAGAGCATCTTCCTTGTTCTGTGGATATAGACGTCCATTCAAAGTGGTATTTTATTTTAAAGATCGGATCAAACATCTAAATAGATTATCAAATAAGAAATATCAATTTTAGTTTTCCCGTCATTGACTTAGCTTGATAAGTTTTCTAGACATGTCATATGCAAGGAACAATATAACAACTTTAATTCGTATTGCTCTTAATATGCCTACCTATGTATGTATGTTGAAGTTCTAATAATATAATAATAATAATTACGCTTTACGCTCAGAGCCCCTAACTAGGAAGAACCTGTATCTAGGGTGCCTGAAATATATACAGAGACGAACATTACACCCATACCGGAAACAAAGCTCCATTCAAATCCAGGTGCACACGCATCTCAGTCCACATCACTGCCAACTGAGCTACGAGCAGTCAGTAAATCAAGCTGTTTGTTAGAAATTTGTTGTTTTTTTTCTTAAGACTCGTTAAAAGTACCTAAGTCATAATAAAAATAAATAAAAGTCATCGTTATTTTTGACGACTCAATGCTATATTAATTTATTATTCTAGTCTTGTGAAGCAACATTGTTATTTGCATCGCTGCGCGTTTATTTTCCATTTCTCAGACCAAAATACAATTGGTGATTATTGTAATTTTCAACGTTATTCCGAACAATATTTTCTGGCCTCAATTTCATATTGGTCTTTCTCTATAAATTGAAATAATTTCACCTATTAAAATGTACTATCTACTTCTACTATATATATATATATATATATAATTATTATTATATATATATATGCAACGTGGTTCGTTAGTCTAGCTAGATTTAGCAGATTTTGGTTTTGAAATTTTCGTAATAGGTAGTCCAGGGAAGGTTAAAAAGGTGACAAAATATGGAAAAATTGAGGGAAAGTTAGTAAAAAAACAAATTTAATTTTTCCATACAATATTGTAAGGTGCGATACGAATTTCGCCGGGACAGCTAGTATAATATAAAAAACACTGTTAATAAATATCACAGACTTGATTTTTTTAATGAAACTAGCCGTATGCTCTCGAAACCGAAGTTAGTTTCTGTAGTTTGTAATAATTGTAGAGTTGGAATGTTTTTAAAACAATTGCTAAAATCCACATCCCTTTTTAGTGTTACTTTAGTTTGGATTACTTCTATTAGCAATAAAGTAATCAATATATATAAAACTTTTCCGTTACTGACTGACTGACAGACAACGCAGAGCCGAAACTACTGGGCGTAGAAAGCTGAAAATTGGCACGTGGGTTCCTTGGGGAGTGTAGGTGAGCACTAAGAAGGGATTCCCCGAAATTCCCACGGGAACGGAAAAAAACGAGATTTTTGTGTTTATGACAAATCTGCGCGGGAAAAACCGCGGGGCAGCCTCTAGTTTAAAATAAAATCACTTCAATGACACAACTATATAATTTAAGTTATTTGCTATTAAAAGTTGAAGTTAGAAACTCTAGCCGGCACATCATCCTATCCACACTTCACTGTCTTAATGCCTAGAACTTAAAAAATATGTTTCAACAAACATGGGTAGTTCAAAGCATGGGTAGTTCAAAGTGCTGCCTAATGTTTTTTTATTAAAGGAGTCACATTGTTTATGTACTTACTTTACTTTTAAATTTGTTTTTCTGCCTTAAAATAAAGAATATACAGGATCAATGTCAATGACGCCCTAGTTAATCTTGCTTAGAATTTTTAAGGATCTGTTGTGTAGCTTTTAGGATAATGATCATAGAAACATTCATTTGTGAAACTAAAAGTGGCCACTTTAAGCAACAAACGAATATTCCTAAGATCATTGTCCTAAAAGATACATAACAGAGCCTTAAAAATTCTAAGCATGATTATCTAGTGCGTCAAGGACGCAAATTTTTGATTTCTGCTATGGTTTCGAATATATTAATTATTTATCGGAAGTGGCGCTAGTTTCGCACCGTGTGGCCTCTTAAAAGGGTGGTCAATCATTCATACTGAAACAAAATATAAAAACATTAATTTAATTATGTAAAACAAAGTTTGATGAATTTATTACTAGGCTTGTGCATATACAACTGCAGACACAGCTGGCAAGTAATGGTTTTCAAAGATTATCCATTGCACCCGTGAGTGGCTTGCATTTTAAAGCTAGTCTAATGTAATATGAACTTTATATAAGTTAAGTAGGTAGTTGTTACCTACTTAACTTATATAAAGTTCATATGTAACTAATACTGTCCTTATTTTGTAATTTTTTGTGTTGTATTTAATTGAAAACACTCTGTATGCAATGTGTATGTTTATTTATGAGATTATTGATTTCAACGCATTGAGTTATTCTGACCTTTCGGCCCAGAAGCATTTTCTAACTCGGCACTGCGTAGGTAGTATGGATTTTCTATTATTAGATATCGAGCACCCAAGAAAACCGGGATTAAGTTATTTTTAAACGAAAGGATTTGATAATAATTACTAATGGAGATAATCAAAAGAAAAGGGGACATCGGATTAAATGAGGAAAATAATTGGATTGTTTGAAGGATTTAGACTGAAAGCGCGAATATTCTGCTTGCTTTTAAAATCTTACATTTTTTTTTTTTTTTTTCAAGTGTTTTCTCGAAGTCGAGCCTTGTCGTTTGGCTGTTCCAGAGCCTTCTTTGTCAATTTTTAAACAAGACGCAAGTTGAATAAAGTGGCTATTTATTTCTGATACACAGAAATATAATTTTATCCTTAAAACGAACGTAGCTATGAAATCATTTTATTTGCTCTACTAGCTTTTGCCCGCAGCTTCGCACGCGCATTATCATAATTTACGGAAATAACTGGTGGATGACTTATTCAGGAATTTAGGAAAATAATTTTTGATTGCACCCATACACCCTAAACATAACATATTTATAAAATAAAAATTTCAAGCGGTTTGTCCTTATATCAGTTAAAATTAGTAAGTACACATATTTCAGTTTACGTGGAAACTCCAAAAAAACATTTTTACACTGAACCGTTCATAAGAAACCTGTATTTTCATAGTTCCTAATACTGATAGTAGCGTGTTGCACTACTTTTAATTGGTTGGAGTATTAACTACGTAAATAAAAATAGTGTAGAGGATAATGTTCTGTTCCCATGTGAATTTTGGTAATCTATTTTCTACTTCACCTTCTAGCTCTAGGAGTTTAATACCTTCAAAACTTTCTGTTTTACCGCTCCCGTAGAATTTTTTGAAAATCTATTGTTATAGCTTACTTACAAACACTGAAGAACACGTTTTCCTATTTTCACGATGAAATAAAAAAAATACGTTTTCATTTATCAACCAATCGAACTCCCAATAAGGCTTCGCTCCATATTTATCTGAAAGACCTTAAGCCTAGACTTTTGAATGACATTGAAAAACCAAGTCTGAGCTGCGTAGGTAAGGATGGGGAAAATGCACATGTTCATGAGTTTTCGATTCAGACATAAGAGTAAAGGTCGCCTTTATGAGTCCCTTCACAATAGCTCCGCAAGGCGTTTTTAAAGCGTCTTTCGACTTCTTTATTCTGTCACGCCTGTAAGGAGAGTATTTGGCCAAAAGTTGGTATTATGCAATTCTCTCACGATCCACATCCACTACTTGCTACAAAATGTTGGTCATGACAAAACTCAAATTAGATGTAGCTCAAAAGGCGGTTGAATTAAAATAGGACTGGGCTGGTCATGTCGCGCGTAATAAATCTGATCTCTGGGCATGGAATACCTCTGAGTGGGTTCCGAAACATGGCAAGAAATGACTTTGCACCAGAAAACGATGGAGCGATGTATAGACGCTCGGCAGGGCCTGGTGGGAAAAGTCCTGTGGGTCCAGGCGAAATAATAGGTCTACGGTATGCCGTGCCTGTCGTAAGAGGCGATTAAAAGGGGTCGTAAAGGGCGGGGGCCCGACACACTTATCAAACGGCCCCGAGATGGGCGGCGCCACAGCTTGTGGCACTATGCCGCCGCAGCTCCAAAGGCAAGCCTGGGAGGGAACTATATGCCCTCCCCGAGCACGAAGCTGATAGCACCTGAGCGTGGGAAGGACTTCGGACTCTATAATGCGTGGTGCCCGGGGTTCTTCCCAAAAGCGCCAAGACGGCCGCCGGGGACAAAGATCTTTGCACTTTTTTTGTAGCGCGGGGAGCGAAGGCGGTATTCGGGGCTCACAGCCACCAAAACTTGCCGGTGGCCGTCGTGGCAATTTGGAAAGAATTGTGATGATCGACATCCGTGTCCTGTCCCTCCCAAGCCTATCTGTTCCTCTCGGGGAGGGCATGTCATTTCTTCGCCGGCTCCTCTCTAAGCTCAGTGCCACAGGCTGTGTCTGTTTGCTATAAACAGTTTGTCACTACTTTGGTCTTGGATATGTCGCTTATGTCAACTACGATCTATGAGCAATATGGAGTGCATACATATATACTGCATGGCATATTGGGAACTCGCATGGTGCTGTGATTGATGGATAAAGTCTGAAACAGCGAACTGCGCGCCAGAACTCATACAGTGAATGTATAGTTGAAAAAGCGGCTAAAAAAAAATAGGATTGGGCCAGCCATGTCGCCTGTATAAACTGCGATCTTAGGGCTAAGAACACCACTGAGTGGGTCTTGAAAAACTTTCAGAGATGACGTGGTTGCTTCGGGAAACGATTGGTGGAGCGACGAACTGGTAGCGCTTAACAGAGCCTGGTGGGAATCTGCTTAGGACAGTGAAGTGTGGAAAAGGAGGAATGAGGCCTTTGCTCTGCCGTGGAAAAGTTAAAGCTTAGGTATAATAATAAGGCTAAGGAGAACTCCTGTCGCATTTGCAAACAAAGACCATCATTGGCCATGTGTCGCATATCGGGAAATTTTCAATCTGTTATATCTTCGAAAATATTCATTTGAATCTCATGCTGTAAACGACTATTTGATCTTTATTAAATCCACAATGTATTAAAGGTATTAAATTGGATAAGGATTAATGCCGTATTGCTTTAAATTGCATCGAAAATATACCATTATTATTTTTGTAAAAAATTTAGGATAAAAATGTTTATATTGGGTTATATCTAAGAGATAGACATATACCATCGCGGACCATTAGTATTCTTTGGACGACAAATAAAATATCGTGTAATTTTTTCATTAAAATTAATCAAGCCGTTTCGGAAATAAGTACCTGTGGCAGACAGACAGACGGACGGATGGAAAATACATATTAATAAGGTCCCGGGACGTTGTCCCGAAACCTTAATAAACTGATACAAACCTAAACTGAGAACTTCCTCTTTTCTAAAATTGGTTAAAAATAGGTACTAAAACCCTTCTTCTGAATTTAAAAAATACTTTTGTGAAAATCGGTTTTAACAAAATCGAATAATCGCGGACAAACATGCATACAAACATACATACAGGTCGAATTGATGTCCTTAACCTCGTTATAAAACAATCGCTGTTCTTTTTTCTCCAAATTGAATTTGAAAAAGGCCCGGACGAGGGTTTAATAATCTTACTAATATTTTAAACGACAAAGTTTGTAATAAAGGACGTCTGTAACTCTTTCATGTAAAAACTACGAAATAGATTTTAATGATCCTTACAAATAAAACATATTTGAAGGAAAATTTAACTGACGAAGCAGCGGGGTGCAGACAGTGAAGGTTTAGTTAAACGGTAAAAAATATGGAAAATGGATTTCTACACAAGCGGAGAAAGTTAAAAAAAAGAAAGATAATTTTTTTTACAACAACTTTGACACAAACATGCAATAAAATGGAACACAAAAAAACAACAACGAAACAGTAAACCAAAATACAATAATAAATAAAACAACCAACGAATCATAATCAGTTTTGTATGGTGTGTCAAAGTTGCGGTAAAATCTAGTAGTAAATTATTATATTGATAAGAAAATACGATAAACCTAACCTTGTGTAAGTTTTTTAATTATTTACTTACCCTGTTATTCATCAAAAATTAAAGTATTAAGTTATTTGACGTATGTGAATTTAGACAGGATGTCACGTATTTAGCATACAACAAACCAAATAAGTAGACCTGCAGTAAAGCTTTTTAAAATGAACGGTATCTATGAATAATACGGTTAAATTATTAGCTCTGTAATTTCCATACACCGTGTTAGGATTCCTTACAGCCTAATACGGAAGGTACTAAAATATCTAATGACTTTTTATTTCCTAATTCTGAAATATAATGTTAAGATATTTCGTTAATATAAGTTATTACTTACAAATAAGAGCACTCTGACTTTTCCATAAAACTCTCAAATCGTTAGTAATCGTTGTATTAGACAATTTTTCTTTATTAAAACTCATACGTTAGGTTTCACAGTATTCTAACAAATTTAAATTTTACAATCAACTTTAAGCGTAAAAAACAAGGATTCTACTTAAAAAACATGTACCTCCAAAATGGGTTTTATACTTGAAAACTAATGAAAATTACATATAATAATGAAATGTTCATAAATTATATTTATTATACCACTAAATTTAAAAATTACTGACACTGCGTTTTTCCTATTACCGATAAATAAATAGTTTATAAATAGTTTATTTGTTACCAGTACATAATAACAATACACAAGGTTTCTCCTTTTAGATATAAAATATCTGTGCCAGGAGGAACCCTCCGTAATAGTACCCTCCGTAATAGGCGGTACCCTCAAATAGCCTTCCTAACACGGCGGACTTTTGTTTACTCATATTTACTATCTTTATTCGATTTTAAACAGAAATCAACTAGATTAACTAAGACTACTTGAATGTAAAAAGTATTCGAATATAGTAACATAATCTTCAAGTGTTTGTTTGAACTAAAAATGAAGTCTGAAAATTCAATGTTCTACCGCGAGTCAGTCTGCGTTTGTATGAAACAGCTTCTCGCTTCGCTGACGTTACACAAAATACTTAATTTAAGTAATTGTAAACGATTTTAAACGCACGAGTGCTGGGTAATAAGTTACGTGTTTGTTTTCCTTGGACACTATGTAGTCACCTTTACCATACACAGTCAAAACGAATCATAAATTGCAAAAGATAAAATAGAGCCGTAATAGGACGTGATTTTGACTACCGCGGTAATAGGACATTTTACCCTATATATAGAGACATTTCATCAGCATGTCTTATCGGTTTTATTAAAAGTAATAAATACTGGTTAGGTAACATTCCTTAACAAGAACCATCTATTGAGTTTCCAACACAAAAGTAGTATTGGGGCTGAAACAGGAAACAGTCGCTGCAATTTGAAACTCCGCTGTTATTGAGACCAAATTTCGGGAGCGCGGAAAATCTAATTTTGCCCATTTGGAACGAGCGGTCTCAATGACATGAGTAATAATACTAGCTTCTAGTTCCTTTTTTATGCCATTTTGAGTGTTTAAGCGAATGTATTTATTTAAATATAAATTTATCATACATTTATTATTATTAACCTAATTTTTACATAGCTGTCATAAAGAACTGAATAATGCAGCCCTAGGAAAAAGTATAAACAAGCCACACCATATATTTTTAAAACACTATTAAAAGGTAAATAAGCTCCATCTATCTGTAGAATGGCGCAGATGCAACTTTTGGCTGCCGCGCTGGGCGGGCAAAAGTCGTGCGATAGGGCAAAGCAATGGGCGGGCGGTGTACAATCCAAGGTTTATTTTAGCACCAACCATCTCCGCTAGATGTCACTGCAATATATTAGGTGGACAGGTTGATTAATTCAAGGACGTATTGTATTGGGCACTGGTATCTGATCGAAAAATTATAGAGACCAGTGTTACATTTTATGATTTAGATGATTTATGCCTAGATTTCAGTAAGCAGTACCTAGGAATCAATGCTATCGGCAAAAAGTCAAAAGATGACGGTTGGAACTTTGTTTAGATCATTTCACAAATTAATAATAATTTTTCGTTTAAATAAGTAATACTAAAGCAGTTAACATTTAACGGTAATGTAGCACTTACAAAATCGGTCCAGTAGCCCAATTATGTACTACTTATAGAATATTTAAACAGGAGTATTTTAGAACTTTGTTCAAATCCAAGGCTCTGCAGAGTATTTAACGATAACGTGCTAAGAAATGCATTAAAATTTGATTGGATTCTAAAAGTTTTAACATTGTCGTTTAAAAGGTTCGATTCTTCACGAAGCCCCAGCTCCATAAAAGCATGCATCCTGATTTGCAGCGGCGCGGCGCGGTGGCGGAACGGGCATTTTTATCACATTTTTCATAGAATCTACCGACGCGTCATAAATCTGTAACAGTGAGTCCTCGACTATCGATGGTTTATATACACTAGTCGACCCGGCGAACTTCGTGCTGCCTAACCTATTACTATTTTGTGCATGTATTATAACTTATAAATCTTCCTCTTGAATCACTCTCTCTATTAAAAAAAACCGCATCAAAATCCGTTTCTGGCGCGGAAAGCGATTAAATTTTATTCTATGTATTGATATTATTTATTTATTTACTTTTATGGACAAACTGAGAAAAATGGATGTCGCTAGAGGAGGCCTTTACCCGAAGAGGGGCCTTACAGTAATTTTTTATCTTTTTCTTTTTTTTATAATTTATTTTTGTAGTAGATTAAGTACTGTAATGGAAAATATAAGGCTTTTTTATTTTTATTTTTTATTTTTATTTTTATTTACTTATTTATTATGGACAAACTACAGATGTAGACTTAGATTAGAAAAAAAATTGTACATTTAAAAATTTTGTAAGTATACATCCTTCAAGCGTCTATCTATACTTATTATATATTATATTATATATATTATATATATATATATATTATAAAGAGGAAAGATTTGTTTGTTTGTTTGTTTGTTTGTAACGAATAGGCTCCGGAAATACTGAACCGATTTAAAAAATTCTTTCACTGGTAGGAAGCTACACTACCCCCGAGTAGGGCATGAATACCGGAATCTCGGAATCTCGTAATATCGGAATCTCGGAAGAATTTTCCGATATTTTCAATTCCGATATTGAAAAAGCCAATATCGGAATCTCGTTACAAGACATTTATTTTTATTTGAGTTGTTTTAAGCATTCTGCATGGCTACAATATAAAAAGTACCCTGTAAATTCGTCAATTCTTACATTTTTTTTGATCAGAAACATGCTTTCAAAGCAGTTCACTTAGGTGTTTGGAACTTTGTAGGTACTGGTACAATTAATCTTTGAATGGTACTCACATAGTAAAAAAAATAATAGATCAATAAAGTAATATTTTTCATTATAAAATTTAAAATCATTTATAATTCAAAGAAATTTTTTTTTTGTTCTCATTTGTTGTATTAAAAACCTAGAAACAGATCATCTCAGCTTGATTGCTGACTCCACAAATCATGTTATTCAAATTAAATTAAATTGCATACAGTTACGATTTAAATATTAGTTTCTTCAGAAATTTTTATTGAGTTTTTACGATTCCGATATTAATATCGGAATTCCGGTATTGATATAAAATGTCCGATATCAGTATCGGAATTGAAAACCTTCCGATATTACATGCCCTACCCCCGAGTGACATAGGCTATATTAGATTTTCAAAATAATTAGGGATCCTTACTTAAACTCGAATAATGTAGCCCAAGGTGCATTTTTTACCCGTTGTTTACATAGGTATTTTGACAGTTGGTGGTTATTGTTGTTATTTTTAAATTCGCCCGTTCTGGGCAGGCAAAGGAACATAGTCTATAGAGCCAAGTGTTATGTTGTATCTTAAATTCTGTGGCGTTTCGAAGTTCGCCGTGTCAGCTAGTCACTAATAAGCTTAAACTATGACTAAGGCATGCAATTGCTAAAGTTCCAACCGTTAAAAAATAATAATTTAGAATTATTTTATTTTCAGACAGCAATAATACTATTTTTGTTATATTATAAAATTAAATAATGTGAATAAATAGGCATATGGCCACTATTTTCACTCAAAAACAATTAAGTACCCACATAAAAATATTTTTGTCTCCGAGAATAGAACATTTTAAGTTTGTAGTACCTAGCTAGCTTGCTGTCCTAATACAAGTAAAGAAATCTGTATCTTTCTTCCGAGACTTTTGATCTAGTCGATAAGTATTTGACACATATATTTTTTTCGCAAGGCGCTATCGTTATTTTATACTAAAGACCAAATTGTAAATAAATAATACCTATGAGTTTTTATTCATACATTCATTCTGGGCGCAATAAATACATCTGCGACGTCGACGAAGTAGAAAAATTGAGCATATTAATTCTATCAATAAGACCCTCGTTCAAGTTTACATAAATCGCTCCAGGACTCGCGGGTCACTGAAGGGCCCCTAGGGGACGACACGCGTACTTCAACAGGCGAGAATACCGAACTTGGGATAAAATACATTACATTAAATTTACGCGACAGAAGTCTGTAGACAAGTTAATATAATATCAAAACTTTCAGAAACTGAATGTGATTATAGTTACATTAAAAAAAACTGTTTATGGTTTTATATTAGCAAAATAATGAATCATTCTGCCAAAAAAGGCCTCTTTCTTACGAGAAGTTTCCTACCATTAGGTACTCTTAATAGTGAGTATATCAACCATATAGTTGACCTTCAAATTCACTACCTCAAATCCCAAATACTTATTCAGGATACCTCTTCACCTTGGCGTGCGGCGAAGGAGGCGGCCAAAAGACAGAGAGAAGCGGCTAACCCAGCCCGGCGAGGCCGGGGAAGGGGTCGCGGTCGCCACAGCGGCAGGCAATAGTGGGGTAGGTCCGGGCGTAAGAATAGGTCTACGGTATGCCCTGCCTGTCGTAAGAGGCGACTAAAAGGGGTCTTTGGGGTCTTGGGTGTGAAGGGCGGAGGCCCGACACACTCATCAAACGGCCCCGAGATGGGTGGCGGCACAGCTTGTGGCACTGTGCCGCCGCAGCTCCAAAGGTGAGCCGGGGAGGGAACAATATGCCTTCCCCGAGCACGAAGCTGATAGTAGCTGAGCGTGGGAAGGACTTCGGACGCTATAATGCGTGGTTCCCGGGGTTCTTCCCAAAAGCGCCAAGACGGCCGCCGGGGGGTTTTAGTGGGTGCGAGCCCCACATACCCCCGACGCTCCCCCGAGCGTCGAGAAATGCGATAGGCATTTCCCCCCGTCACAAAAAAAGGGTACCTCTTCACAACTAGACAGTTGTATCAAACAATTATTTTTAAACTAATTTCTCAGTGGCTGTTTCGCGAGCCATCAGCTAAAGTTTAATGCTTCTAGTCTCATTCGGTCCATTAGATAAGATCAACAATTTCCTCCGGGACGAGCGACGCGCGGCAGGAGGACGCGATGACGCGGGCTTTAGATATTACGAGGGTAGGAGGTGCTCCGTCCATCGCTGTCAAGACTAGTTTATTCAAGGAAACTAGGTAAATGTGGATGAAAAGTTATCCATGCTAAGCTAAACTTATAATAAAGATTGTTTGGTAATGTCGTATCAAGTTTATTGTAAACGAACGGAAACTGAAGGCAAAACTGAAACTTGCGTCGAACTTTCTAGGATTCCGAGACGTGACGGGCGATTCTAAGAATTGCAGAGGAAAGATATTAAATAAATGCTGAGACCTCCAGATTTCTATCTGTTGCAGACATAAGGTTTTCATATTCATATTATAAGTAATTTATGCATTTTTTTATTTTGACTTTTTACGTTACTAAGTTCTGCGACTAAGTTCATCACAGTGAACCCTAACCATTTAATGTAAGTAATTGCAATAAAGAAAAAAGCACCTTAATGATGCCTTTACGGTTCTTTCAAGATTTTCTGCTGAAATTTTCTTTATGTGGGCCAAAAGGCGGGCCCACCGCGAAACTTTTGAATGCCTCTATTCAAACTTGTGTTCTGTTCGGAACGGCAATGAATGTCGGATGTTGCGGTTCATCGCAACTTCGTTGATTTAACTCACCGCAGTCTGTCTTCCGGCCCCCTTTGTTATGAAAGATATACTTTAAAAAATTGCTGACGATAAGATTTTATTACCGCTCTCGATTTATTCTATGTAGTTTTAGTTATTATTATTTTTACGAAAAAGCCTTAAAAAACCAAAAGGACAAAGTCGCAACCTATTTTTTTAACGCATTTTCTAGTAATTACCTACTTATGTAAAGTGTTACGCTCTTTTCGCCTATAATGAGGTTCACGAAAACTTCAAATGGGTTTCAGAACTTTCCATTTCAGCAATTTTGGAAAAATAATAGCACGTAAAAATAAACACGGTTTATTAAGCGAACCGTGAGTCTTCTAAATGAAAAAACTTATTTCATACACCAGTTTGGCCGCGCACCGGGATACATAAGCTTCTCTGGTATAAGCTGTTAGCGGGCATGCTTTGCTGCCAACAATGCTTACTTACTTTTTCATTGCTAACAATGATATGTTTAAAATAGTTGGTAAGCAAAGTGGTAAATATAAAGAGGATAGAATTGAAACGAAAAGGTATTTAGAAAAACTCATTCAGGTATAGGTAAATTTTGTTATGTAAGTAATTTGTGTTTCGAGAGCAAAACAAATCACTATGATTTTGATGTCCATCGCTTCAGCTTATAATATTCTAATTTTACAGGTTTTTCCTTTTATGAATATGCATTGGTATCGTTAAGTATAAATAACTTAATCCGACCAAGTTTTTATCACAAAAATTCTGTATTTCAGGGGCCAGTAAGTATAAGACGATTAATATTAGTTGCGAATTTAAAAAATAAAAGCCTATAAATTACACAAGAGTTTTATACTGTTAGAAACTAATTTCATGGTGTTTGAAAATTAACTCGTAGTGGAAAACGTTTTCTCTTTTTGTATGGTCGCGTACCGGCTATACTATATTGGTCTTATGTTCAACGGAATGTTATGTAATCACAATAAATGTTAATCAAACATCATATCTAGATATATATATTTTTTAAATAAGTAGGTATTTTTATTTCCGAGTTTGTGATTAAGGAATTTAAAATAATCTTTAGCGAAAACACGTTTGGAATTATAAATATATAGGTGGTATCATTTAACTTTTTTATGGACAACATCGTATGGATATAAAAATAAAATGACTTCTGTAGATATGCTCGTATTCTCGCTGCTATGATATTTTTCTCTCTAACCGCAAATGACACACTGGAAGTCCGGACCCGAATAAAAAAATATTGAAGGTCATAAAAAAAGGTCAACAGGAAAATTACAATACAATGCTAATGTAATAACAATCTAAACATATTTCTTGGCAGATTAATATATTTTAACTTATTTTTCGGCTGCTTTGAGGAGCCATAAATTGCGCGGAAGTGGCACCTATTTATTTATTTCTTTATTTCGGTATACAAACAGTTAACAACCAAATCAGCACTTAAAATACAACATACAATATTGTTTAATCTAGGTTGGCAACCAAAAATAGTATACTATTATGCCACCATACATAATTATCGGTCGATAATACCGGATGCGTTATTGTATTGCGTACCGTACCGATTTTTTGCACTCAATTGCGTTTAAATCGTCCGATAATTCTAGAACACTCGTAAATCATACTCGTACTCGTAATCTCAAAAATGTAGCTGTGGGATCGCACTACTCCTTCTTCTATTCAATCGCTAGTTAGATTGTTTTATGTTTCGTACTCGATAAAAATTAATAATCACAAAATATTTGTATTCGTATAGCATACATACATGTATGTATACACATACATAACGTCTCGCCAGTATCATGTCGGGGTAGGCAGAGACAATTGATTTCCACTTGCAACGATCCTGACCTAACACACTTCTTTCGCTTCTTCTACAGTCTTTTCATACACGCACGTCGGTTTCGTGAACTCTTTACGCGGCCTTTCCTCAGAACGTCACCAATTTGGTCGGTGAACGTTCTCCGCCTACCTCTTCCAACCGTGCCTTCCGCATCCGCTCTATATATTTCTTTCGTCAATCTCTTGTCATCCATCCGCTCTAAATGACCAAACCACCGAAGCATACGCTTTTCAATCTTGGTCACTACATACTCTTTCAAACCACAACGTTCTCTGATTACAGCGTTTCTCAATAATGGCAAGTTGAATTGCATGTTTATATTTAGAAATCAAATAGTAGCTAAGCAAAAGTTTTTTTTTTCATATTGATTATAGATATGTATAAAAGAGGTATCACTCACTCCCTGCTTAGGAAGAGTTCTATAGATCTTGCTGAGCGACCTGGCAAGTAAAAGCCTACTCTTTATCACAAAAGGTGAACTGTATAGTGCATATCAAATAGTATATAACAGAAGTATTGTCGCTGCTCCGTTCACGGTTCAGCGGAGGCTGTGGAGCTCGGTCGGATGTGAATAACACACTTTTATTCTCTTTTCACTTCAGTTACTTCGGCTGATTGATACATACTGTATTTGTTGATTTCTATTATTTTGTCAGTCTGATTACAGCTTTAGGCATTACGTTCATTAGCGTCTGTTTTCTACATATATCCAATCCAATCTATCCGTTTTATCAGTTTATCGGGATAAAAATATAAAAGGTAAATAAAAATTTCCTTTTGTAAAGACAACCCTACAGACCTACTGACAAATGAATTTTACATAGATATATAGTTTCCGGTTTAAAGAGAAAAAGTGCGTGCAGAATTTCCCACACAACTTTCCCTAACGCACAGAAAATGGCTTAAAAAATCTTAGCAATATTATCTAGTGCATCATTTTTGATATCTGCAATGGTTTAGAAGATATTAATTATTTATTATCGCGGTTGGCGCACTCTTAAGCATAATTTACGCTCCGACAGTTTAAACAACACTTACGCGAAGGTTCCGAAACCGCGAGTCTCAGAATGTGATGAATTATGATGGATGAAACGTAAATTAGTGCAGTGTAGCACCTGCCTGCTCATATTTGAATTGTTATATAACTATATTTATATTTGTAAGTACCTATAAATTTAATGGTTTTCTAGTTAAATAATGTTTATGAACTAAATATTTTAAAAACTGACATGGCGTTTCAGTACTTTAGAGCTTATTTATCAAGGATGTTTCCAATTAAGGCATGATTCCGAAATTTTAAACAAGTAAGAATTTTAATCAATTATATAAAACTCTTCCGTTACTGACTGACTGACTGACCGGCAGCCTCTAGTATAATAATAATAATAATAACACATCACAATCAGAGCCCCTAACTAGGAAGAACCTGTATCTAGGGGGCCCGAAACATATACAGAGACGAACATCACACCCAAACCGCAAACAAACAATATTCATCAACAATGTTTGCCCCGCGCATTTCACTCCACATCACTCATATTTTTCTTTACAAATACTAAACTTAAAATCTCAATAGTAGAAACAGTTTTATATGCGATCCAATCCATCTCTTTTGTTAGAGCAAATAAACTTCTTAATGAAATGCTTACTTTCCGAGACTTAATTTTAATCCAGTTTAGCGCGATCCGATTAATAATAAAAGAAAAGAAACTTTGGCTAAAGGAAGCTGCAGCGACTGTTCGTTTGATGTTTTAATGATATTCAAGAAAACTTAACGATTCACAATCCATGCCGCACCAAAAGAAACTAGCTGGAGTAAATGACCACAGTTTATGACCCCATTTCATAGGAATACCTACGTCATTATTTTATTTAAATAGCTTATTCAATATGTATTAGTTGAATTAGGTGTAAAGTTTATTGTGTTTATTTTAAATATTATATAAATTATGTAATCGTGTCTCTCATAGGGGAAACAAAAGACACAAACTGGAGAGCACGATGTCTGAGTGATATCATAAGCATGGGTGTTTGTGAATGCGGGCGGCGTCACTTCAATATAATGTACCTATTTGAGCCTCGCAGCGTACTCCTCCGAGTGTTGTCGTCACGCGTCTGCCGGGTAATATATTTGCTCAAGGTAACATGAGAGTATTGCGCTAATATTTTATTGGTGACAAATTTAAACGAATATTTGCTCTTCTAATAGGCATTATTGGCGGATATATAAGCGCTAAACCGTGGCCATTAAATAAAAGTAAAAACGTTTTTATTTATTTTCTATTTTCTGTTAAAAATTGATGTTGTATGTATCCTATGACATTGCTGAAGTAATATTAACGCTATGTAGGGTTACTTCTTCTCGCGCCTCCCTGAATTATGTAATAAACTGTGACAACTTCATTACGTAATAACTCTACTTCAACTTTTTAATTTGCATACTTTCTGACTTCCGTCGTGGGACGTGTCGCGTGGCGTGAGCCTCGCGAGTCGTCTTAAGCTGAGGAAGGTTGCCACTGCCTGTAAAATGTACTTGTTGTTATTTTACTTAATTACAGGGGTTAATGGTGGCAAAGTTTCACTTACCCTCGGCAATACATTATTAACGATTATAATTGATTTATATACTACGTACTAAGGTTTTATACCCACAGCTTGAAGTTAAAATACTGTTTCGCGATAACAGCAAAGCAATAGAAATTACGTAGTAATAATTTAGTCGGCACCACACGGCAGGCGACGGGCGTATAATTAAAATATGCAAAATACCACGAGAGGCGTGACCCCACAGCTTGTGAGTGGAGAGGTTAAGTTGTTTGCCTTCTCAACTATTTTCTAAGAAATATATGTGAATGTATATTTTAGAAATACAACAAGATTGCAGAGACTTGCCGGGATCTTTTGAGTAAAAAGAGGTAAAAGACTGCCATGAGTAATTTTTATATTATTTAATATAAAGCAGAAAATTCAATGTACAAAAATCTACGTGTACTGTTCTTATAACATAATACACGTATTATAATATATTATAATGAATTATTGAGTTATGTAGATAGATATCTATCTCCATAACTTTATTGCATTCAATCAACTTAACGTAAATTAATTATTTTTTCTTAAATTAAATACATTGATCGCAATGGGCGGCCTCATCGCTTGTAGCTAGGTATTTAGGTACAGTGGCGGTCTAGGTAGCTGTAACACTTCCGGTTTTTCTGTATTGCAAAATAGCTCTTGTTCTTTGGCAGTCTAGGTCTGACGAAACCATAGACAAATCTGTTACAGCCTCCTAGACCGCCACTGTATTTTTGTAGTTTTATGGATCAACAATTATAGGTGTAATCTTATACCTGATAAAGTATTAAGTTAAGAGTTGAGATTCATAAAGTAACTCCTGCCATTAATGCCCTCTCTTCATTTGAAAACTAAGTATGTGTTACAGATGGTAGTTAAAAATAAAATGAACTTAAAATCTTAGTTGCCGTCATAGGTCGCCGCAACTAGTATAACACAGCTACACACATATTGGTGGATATGTAGGTAGTAGGAATTTAAGTGCTTTATAAAAATTCTTTTAATTTTTCCCAAAAAAAAAGCTACATTCATTGTCCGCTGAATTAATAGGGAACGGAGCACGCCTAGGCTCGCATATCGTACGGTGAGCTACATATTAAACTGTCTAATTCCAGAGGCATTGCGGAAATGAGGCTGCTTCGAGAATGGTAGGCAAAGAAAACTGTCTCTACATTCTTTACTTGTGATTAAATGTGACGATTTCAGAATTTAGCAACAATCTGTTTATAATTTTTTAGGACTACTTTACTGTGCTCAAAAAATAGTATGCAAGATTATCTAGTGTCATACTGTATAGCACATTTTTGATATTTGCCTTAGTTTAGAAGGAATCATTTTTTTTTCGAGAATGGCGCTAGCATCGCGGTAAACTGGCTCTTAAACACGGTAATTTTTTATGGTGGCGGAAACTTTGAGGACATAGTCTTTGCATGATAAATATCTCAAATATTTATTTTTTTAAGGGCTTACACGGTGCGAAACTAGCACTTCCGATAAATAATTAATATCATCTAAACCATGGACGAAATCAAAAATATGCGCCTTTGATTCCCTAGATTTATTTATTTATTGGAGTAAAAAACAAATGTAGATCAATGAGAATATAACACTTAAAAAACAAGAAAAAGAAAACAGACCTACATTCTCAAGTATTACTCACTAAGATACTTACCGTCTTATTCATAAAGATACAGTACATTTTAAGTAGCTTTACTGGAGGTCTACGTCTCTGGTTTGTTGTATGGTAAATACGTGACATCCAGTCTAAATTGACATATGTCAAATAACTAAAATGCTCTTTAACTTTTTATGAATAACAGGGTTAATCTTTATACAAACAGCTGTTGGGAACATTGTGTGCTGAGAGGAGAACATAAAAAATATGATTACATAGATAATCGAAGTGGCGCTAGTTTCGCACCGTTTCGCCCCTTAAGCTTAATAAAAGTGGGCTAGGTGGCATGACTGGTGTCCGTAACGTGTTCTTTAATTCGGGATTGCCTCCGATGTATTTCTCGAGGCGCATGTTGTGTGTGGGACCATTATTATTTTTTTACTTTTTTTTTGGTACGTTATCAGACAATAGGCGATGAATAGTACCATATTTAATAGATTGGTTTGAGATTGAGTTTAATTGTCCAATGCTGCAGATTTGGATTACATACATACATCGTTATCCTGTAACTTTTAACAATTAAGCTTTTTAACTGACTTCAAAAAAGGAGGTTATCAGTTTGACCTGTATGTATATATGTTTGTATGTATGTATGTTTGCATATATCTATGTTTGTATGTTTGTATGTATTTGTCGTGGCCATATCGTTAAATTGTCCATTTCATGATATGGCCGGCCATGTCATAAAATGTGGTTTTTTCATGAAATGTCCAATATTCGTTGGCCAGATCGTTAAAATCTCAACGTTCAACGATTGGGTCAAGTGATCGTATGAATATTTCATGAAATGGCCAAACTTTAGCGATCATATCGTTAAATAGTAAAAAAATTCTCCGCTAGTGGCGCTGTTGTTGCGTGTGTTGTGTGATTTGATGTGACGCGCCATTACGGTTTACAATAAAAAAATGAAAAAAGTCAATTTAAGTGAGGAAAAAGACGATAAAAGTAAGTGCAGAACGTTTATATTCGAAGACTAGGGGCTGCCCCGCGGTTTTTCCCGCGCAGATTTCGCATAAACACAAATATCCCGTTTTTCCCGTTCCCGTGGGAATTTCGGGAAATCCCTTCTTAGTGCTCACCTACACTCCCCAAGGAACCCACGTGCCAATTTTCAGCTTTCTACGCCCAGTAGTTTCGGCTCTGCGTTGTCTGTCAGTCAGTCAGTCAGTCAGTCAGTCAGTCAGTCAGTCAGTCAGTCAGTCAGTCAGTCAGTCAGTCAGTCAGTCAGTCAGTCAGTCAGTCAGTCAGTCAGTCAGTCAGTCAGTCAGTCAGTCAGTCAGTCAGTCAGTCAGTCAGTCAGTCAGTCAGTCAGTCAGTCAGTCAGTCAGTCAGTCAGTCAGTCAGTCAGTCAGTCAGTCAGTCAGTCAGTCAGTCAGTCAGTCAGTCAGTCAGTCAGTCAGTCAGTCAGTCAGTCAGTCAGTCAGTCAGTCAGTCAGTCAGTCAGTCAGTCAGTCAGTCAGTCAGTCAGTCAGTCAGTCAGTCAGTCAGTCAGTCAGTCAGTCAGTCAGTCAGTCAGTCAGTCAGTCAGTCAGTCAGTCAGTCAGTCAGTCAGTCAGTCAGTCAGTCAGTCAGTCAGTCAGTCAGTCAGTCAGTCAGTCAGTCAGTCAGTCAGTCAGTCAGTCAGTCAGTCAGTCAGTCAGTCAGTCAGTCAGTCAGTCAGTCAGTCAGTCAGTCAGTCAGTCAGTCAGTCAGTCAGTCAGTCAGTCAGTCAGTCAGTCAGTCAGTCAGTCAGTCAGTCAGTCAGTCAGTCAGTCAGTCAGTCAGTCAGTCAGTCAGTCAGTCAGTCAGTCAGTCAGTCAGTCAGTCAGTCAGTCAGTCAGTCAGTCAGTCAGTCAGTCAGTCAGTCAGTCAGTCAGTCAGTCAGTCAGTCAGTCAGTCAGTCAGTCAGTCAGTCAGTCAGTCAGTCAGTCAGTCAGTCAGTCAGTCAGTCAGTCAGTCAGTCAGTCAGTCAGTCAGTCAGTCAGTCAGTCAGTCAGTCAGTCAGTCAGTCAGTCAGTCAGTCAGTCAGTCAGTCAGTCAGTCAGTCAGTCAGTCAGTCAGTCAGTCAGTCAGTCAGTCAGTCAGTCAGTCAGTCAGTCAGTCAGTCAGTCAGTCAGTCAGTCAGTCAGTCAGTCAGTCAGTCAGTCAGTCAGTCAGTCAGTCAGTCAGTCAGTCAGTCAGTCAGTCAGTCAGTCAGTCAGTCAGTCAGTCAGTCAGTCAGTCAGTCAGTCAGTCAGTCAGTCAGTCAGTCAGTCAGTCAGTCAGTCAGTCAGTCAGTCAGTCAGTCAGTCAGTCAGTCAGTCAGTCAGTCAGTCAGTCAGTCAGTCAGTCAGTCAGTCAGTCAGTCAGTCAGTCAGTCAGTCAGTCAGTCAGTCAGTCAGTCAGTCAGTCAGTCAGTCAGTCAGTCAGTCAGTCAGTCAGTCAGTCAGTCAGTCAGTCAGTCAGTCAGTCAGTCAGTCAGTCAGTCAGTCAGTCAGTCAGTCAGTCAGTCAGTCAGTCAGTCAGTCAGTCAGTCAGTCAGTCAGTCAGTCAGTCAGTCAGTCAGTCAGTCAGTCAGTCAGTCAGTCAGTCAGTCAGTCAGTCAGTCAGTCAGTCAGTCAGTCAGTCAGTCAGTCAGTCAGTCAGTCAGTCAGTCAGTCAGTCAGTCAGTCAGTCAGTCAGTCAGTCAGTCAGTCAGTCAGTCAGTCAGTCAGTCAGTCAGTCAGTCAGTCAGTCAGTCAGTCAGTCAGTCAGTCAGTCAGTCAGTCAGTCAGTCAGTCAGTCAGTCAGTCAGTCAGTCAGTCAGTCAGTCAGTCAGTCAGTCAGTCAGTCAGTCAGTCAGTCAGTCAGTCAGTCAGTCAGTCAGTCAGTCAGTCAGTCAGTCAGTCAGTCAGTCAGTCAGTCAGTCAGTCAGTCAGTCAGTCAGTCAGTCAGTCAGTCAGTCAGTCAGTCAGTCAGTCAGTCAGTCAGTCAGTAACGAAAGAGTTTTATATATATTGATTTGTTACTTTTATACAAACCAATCGATAAACGAAAGCAACTTTAAAAACCATGGAGTTCCGAACGATTTTTTAAAGGTTCGAATTTAAATCATACATTACTAGAGTTATAGTAAAATAACTATTTTTTTACTTGTTATTGTGTTCTGAGTTAGATTATTTATATTTACCTAGTACGGGGAACTTTACAGCTTAAATAATGGAATTTAAATTTTTAGGTTACACAACAACGATTTGGGCAAACGTGGTCGGCCAAATCGTTTAACGTTAAGGTTTCGACGATCTGGCCAAAGGAATATTGGCCACTTCATGAAATGTGCTGTTTTCATGAAATGGCCGGCCAGATCATGAAATGGCCAATTTTTAAATTTGGCCACGACATATTCATGTTTGTCCGCGATTATCTCGCATTTGGCTGAACCGATCTTGATACGGTTTTCAGATAAGTATTTGTTACATTTAGGAGAAGGATTTTACCTATTTTAGCCGACCTTTAAGGGTACCTATTTTAACCGACTTCGAAAAAGAGAAAGTGCTCAGTTGATATATGTGTCAGTTTATTGAAGGCGGGTTCCTTTTTTGGAAAAAATAAATTATTTAAGAGAAATTATTATTACCTACTAAAAATTACATAGAGGTAAACATCTTTATTTGATCAATGTTCCCTTGATTGAATCTATCAATTATTTCATAGGATTCGGCTGTTCCGGATTAGGCTGGTGATTTCAGCAGGTATGTTGACAGAGCATTTGAATAACCCTGTGGAGAATTTGCATAGAACATTTGTGCATGTTGTAGTATGTTGGTTTGATTAAAGTATCTATCTATAGTAGTAGGTACAGTATAAGTAGGTACAATACATGTAAGTAATAATTTCAAAATTATGGATTCTTACGTATTTGTATGAGTGAAAAGCGTAAATAGTTTCTTCAAGTAACCTTTAGTTAAAATGTAAGTAGGTGCCTATAGAAATCTAACATGTGATAGTATATTTTATAGAACAATATTTTTTTCTAAAAACTAATAAGTAGGTAATCGAAAAACAAGTAAACAGTAAATAATAAATTACATTTTGAAAAAGGAACCTACGCCAAAATAATAAATACCTTGGCAGGGTCCTGGTGGTTGCCCGTGACGTAGACTGAAGCCCGCCGCCCGAGCAGGGTCCTGCTGACGATGGAGCTGCTCCTCCGACCGGACATCCGGTCTTGTGGCACTGGCAACATTGCGGCACTATTTTTGGCTATTTAAATTTCAATTATACAACAATGAAGTTAAATATTTTATTTTTGTCATTCAATTTGTTTATGTGCATGGCTCATTAAATAATAACTCTTTCAGATTAATATGTTTTTTATTTTAACGATTATGCTTATGATAATTTACGAGTTATTCGTTGATAGATTAGATCTTTGTTTACTTTTTAGTACAATATTAATAAGTACATAATATCATATTTTAAAAATATTAATTATAACCGCACTTCTTGTTAAATGCACTTTACTTTACCTAATCCTAAAATTTTTATGAACATCTCTAGAGGCACTAATTAATGAAACTATATTTGATCAAAATTTTATATTGTATTGATTTTTTATTGATAATCAGCGCAATCTGTAACAAAACAAAGGAGAACTGTTATTTTTTTTTTCTAAAATCGATATAAAGATCTTGAAGATAACTTCAAGATAATTTGGAATTTGATTTGAAGTATTCTAGTCAGGTTGAGTAAACTATAGTTGAATGTTGCGTCAAATTCAGAACAGGAAAGTTAGACGGCGACCGGCATTCCGGGAAATAACTTGAACAATCGTAAAACTGGAAAAGAATTGTGCAGTGCCAAACTGAAATATTTGCTGAAAACCGCGAACACGGCGGGGCGGGGCGGGGCGGGGCGGGGCGCCGCAGCGGGCGCGTTCTTATTCCGCATCATACTTTAATTAAAAAGGGTAAGGGTAATAAAAAATAACTATCGCAGTAAGATACGATTATACATATACATGATGTCCCAAAAGTCGACGATAAACCGGAAGCAGGAGATAGAGAAAGTCATTACAGCTACCAGAAAAATACAAAATAAAATATAGACCCTGTGGTGTTAAAATTAAGGCTATTAAAATAAAATCCTAATCATCAATGACTTGCTCTATCTGCAGCTTTTGACTTTTGAGACACTCTGTATACCTATTGTTTTTGTTACGACGACATAACGAGTAAACAAGTGAACATATTACGCTGAAGTTTTGTTTGTTATATCTACAATAGGATAAGCTGCAAACAATACCTATTTTCGATAGTAATGAAGGCAGGTACAAAACTAAATAATTTGATATATTAAAAAAATCGAGTACACAATACACATTGCGTGATATGAAATCATGCGTATCAACAAATAAGCAGTAAATCAACGGGCACTGGGGCTTGGAAATAATAATGTTATTTTTTATTTAACCATTGAATAAATTATTTAAAACAGATAAATATTATAATGGAATTGTGCAAGGCCAAAGCTCCATGAAGTGGTTCCATAAATTGGAAACAAAAAAGTGTCAGCGAGACGTCCTGATTGCCTGTCAGCGACACGGGACACTCTAGAGGAATGATTCCTGCTCCGCGGATAAACGAAGACGGACATGGATCAAATTGAGGATTAGAACAGAACGGAAACTAGAACGGGATCGTAAATAAAAGAAGTAAGTAAATTAATTCAAAAAAATGTACAAATAACTATTAGCTATGGTATTTTATTTAGTGGTAGTTTTAATTATAATATGGTATTACATCAACATCATCAGCCAAAGCACGTGTACTGCTGGATTTGCGCCCCCCCCACAGATCGTAACTGAGCGACTCTCGCCCAGTCTACTCCCTACCTTCAAACTTCAATACTTAAAATATTTACCTCAAAAAAATTTTGATATAGGGCTACCCAAACTCATTGCTCTTTCTCACTTAGTCGAAATTTTATTGTATGTAAGTATTTGAATTATTTTCTACCGTAGTAATGTGAGGCATTAGACAACTGATGTTTGATGATGTCTTATCTAGAATACCTAAGTATTTTAGTAATATTTTAATAAAGCAAAAGCTCGGCTAAACGTGGGTCCGGCTCTCAAGCTGGTGCCTCTGCCTAACCCTCCGGGGAATAAAAGGCGTGAGATTATGTCATTATGTCCTATGTATTTTTATATAACACGCTCAACTTTTTTTTTTAAAGAAATTGATATGTAATATATTATTATTATGTGCGAAGATAGTGCTGTACATATATTTACTACTTCTTGACATGAGTATTTAAACTTAATTGATAGTTTCGTGTGTCTGACTGTACGAAAATTAATGGGCGTTTGCTGGCGCGAGATGTTATTCAAGACTTAATTTTCCGCCTTTTTACTGCTAACGAGACCAATGTTAGCTCTTCATCTTTAAATCGATTATGAGCGTGCTTGGTTTTTAATAAAAACATCTGCTCAGTAAACACGGGCGTCGAAAATAGGCTCTGAAAGTTACGTAAGGACCTAACTGGTATTATGTTTTAGTTTGACACATAGTTTTACATAAATTGCCATTTTATAAAGAAAAAAAAATAATTTACGAATATCAATAAGCACATTAAATTGTAGAACCCTTGATAAATATTCACAAAACAACTATATAACAACGAATAACGAAGTATCATACCGTTTATACCAAAGCTTATAGCTATTATCTAAACTAACTAACTATTATCTCTTGGGTAAGTACTACTGGGGAATCTTCATTATAAAATGAGGTCCGCGTTGTTTAACTCGTAAAAGTTGATCTTTAAATTATCCTATAAACTTATACAGCCAAATGAATATTTTACTTTACGTACATTTCAGGGATACAATGACAAAACACGCTAAGTATTCCAGAATGCGCGACCGTAAAATACATAGTTTCAGATGCATTTTTACGGAATACATTAGATGAGACAATGCTCTTGTTTTCTTTATCACACCAATATTAAAAAGACGAAAGTTTGTGTGTATGTTTGTTACTTCTTCACGTCTAAACGGCTGGAGCAATTTCAATTAATTTGGTATCGAGTTAGCTGACACCCTGTATGAACACATAGGCTACTTTTTATTGCGGTAATAAAACGCGGGTAAGACTGCGGGACACAGCTAGTACTAACATTCTTTGAGCTATTTAGTTAGTCTTCATAACAAACAAGTGTTTTTAACCGACAAAAAAAAGGAGGAGGTTGTTAATTCGACGCGTATATATTTTTTTTTTGTATGATCACGCATAACTTTTTACAGAGTAGACCGATTTTAATAATTCTTTTTTTAATCGAAAGGGAAATTTTGGAAATAAATTTCCTACCCTACGGGTGGAAAAATAGGGGTGACTTTACTGTTCAGTCACAGATTGTATTGCCCTGTTGTGATTTCCTGCTAGTATAAGTATGTGTCTTTTTTATATGAATGTAAATAATAATCATAGCAGCCTATAGACGTCTACCGCTGTACATAGGCCTCCCTCACAAATCGCCTCACCGACCGGTCGTGAGCGACCCTCATCCTGTTTAGTCGCTCATCATAAAACTAAGTGCGAATACTTAATGTGTCTAAGTTATTAGGTTATCCGAATTATGACGCCACGGTAATAGAGCGTGAGGGAGTAAGTATATTATTGTACATGTATAGCTACTATGTAGACACAATAATAGTCATATTCTTAAACGTTTTGAACATCTCGAGACTCGCAAACCTGGTGATCAATAAACACCATTTCAGCCAAAGCCTATTCGAATTAACATTCATCCAACGCTTTCCTTTAAGCGTAAATCAGGTAAAGTTCCTCTCACCGACGACAGAACACCTAAATTATTAAATAGTAGGTAAGTACCTATATTATTCACCACAGATAAATTCTTAGAAAAGCCAAAAAATATACACATGTAAAACTATGGAAACGTATTTTAAATTTACAGGTAATAACTTCTTTGAAGTGGAAATTCCACGTGCCACAAAAGAACGACGATTTTATTAACGAAAAATTAATTTAGTTAAGTTATAGCCTACGATAACCACAGTAGGTACTACTACATTGTGTGAGATCTATTATAATAAATTTCTCTCCTAAAAAACACAATACAAATAGAAAGTAGAGCCCTGTTGATGCAAGCATCGGATGGCTATAGATTTTAAAATATTTGAGTTGAGTCATACGCACCTATATATATAGGTATGAAGTAGGTATGGTTTATTCATATACTAGAGGCTGCCCCGCGGTTTTTCCCGCGCAGATTTCTCATAAACACAAAAATCTCGTTTTTCCCGTTCCCGTGGGAATTTCGGGAATTCCCTTCTTAGTGCTCACTTACACTCCCCAAGGAACCCACGTGCCAATTTTCAGCTTTCTACGCCCAGTAGTTTCGGCTCTGCGTTGTCTGTCAGTCAGTCAGTCAGTCAGTCAGTCAGTCAGTCAGTCAGTCAGTCAGTCAGTCAGTCAGTCAGTAACGGAAGAGTTTTATATATATTGATAAGGGAAAACTACAATAAATAAGAGTTATGAAAAGCAAAACCTAAAAAATATTGACGCGGTCGCGCGTTTTCGACAGAGAACCTGTAATTTGACAGCTATTACGTTATCACTACGAGCCGAACACTCCTCTACCAAGTGACGCCGTCACCGCAAAATCTACGCGTTATGTCGGCAATCTCCGCAGACAATGGGAGCCCGTATTGAGCTTCTAGATAGTCGCCTAGCTAGCAGGAATATGCCCTCAATTGTTTTATGTAGGGTACAACAGAGAGAGAGCATCTTCCTTGTTCTGTGGGTACAACGAAGGATCAGTTTGCCTGTTACATGCCTAGTATAGTAGTAGAAGCGGTTAAGGTTCTATACTCAGTGGCGACACATACAATTAAGTATTTTCAGACTTGAATGTTAACACTATCGCTTCTGTGCTTCAGAGGGCACGTTTTAAGCCATGAGACCTGCATGCCTAGCCCCTCGTCAGTCATGTCGATTCAACACTATAAGTGCTAGAGAGTAGAGAAGAGAGGGTTGTTCTCAGCCGACACTGGACCATGTATTGTTGTTCTTATGTCGATCGTCGCTGATGTCGAATTTGAAAGGAGGTTTTATTTGTAAAAGGTATAGTAATTATTTTATAACAATACAAAATAATAACCCACAATACTTAAAGTTTCTTTAGTAGATAGAGCCTGAAAACGCTTTGTTGTCACACATGTGGCAAATTATAATGAAATTACAAGTGAGGATTGAGTATGTGTAAAACCATATCGGTTGGTTACAGCACAAATGGGTAAAGATTAATCTACTTCTACTATTATATATAAAAATGAATCGTAGTTTGTTATTCCGCTAAAACTCGAGAACTGTCGGGCCGATTAAGCTGATTATGGTATTGAAATGTTCGTAGTAGTCCAGGGAAGGTTTAAAATTCGTAAAATTTGAGGGGAAGTTAGGAAAACAACCTTATAATGTTTCCATATAAAATTTTAAGGCGCGATACAAAGTTCGCCGGAGAAGTTACTAAGTATAAAAATAAAAGCGCATATTTTTGTTATGATCGTTTGACATGTCAAGCTGTGCTGTGCTAATAATAAGTAAGTATACTTAGAAGCATGACCCAAAGGGTGGTTTGGACGTCATTGGTGTTACTAGCATCCATTAGCTAATGAATTATGTAGAGGTACGTATCATACATACAACGACATAACTTAACTAAAAGGTTTTTCTTATGGCGATGAAACACGAAAAAACTATCTACGTCACAGCAATATGGAAAATTATGATCCCACCCAATGGGGAATAAGCTTATAAAATTTGTTTGTCGAAGACTTTGTTTATTTGTATGTATATTTAACGATGGATATTAACGATCTGACCCTTTTCATTATCGTTATAAGCTTCGTACTAGATAACAAGAGAAATTAACACAAAATAAATATAACATGAGCAATATTATTATGTCTATATAATCTACATAGAATGAAATTTCACTAAAATCCAAATCTTTAGTTTTATCGTGAAGGCAGACCAAATCTGTAAACGACTTAAATCCAAACAAACTTTCGCATTTATAATTATTTTACATAACAAGATTATAAAAACAAAAAAGAACTAATATTATGTTTGCAAGAAGATATACAAAAAGATATTATTTACGCTTACATACAATAAATAACATTGTAGTCATTAATTTTGCGGAGATAATTTTGCAAAAAGTTTGAAAAATACTAATAAAATTGACTATTTTTCTTAAACTACCTAACATGACTTTCTTATCCATACTTTCGTGTTTTAAACAATGTTGCTAAAGTAAACACAATTAACAGTAAAGCAAAGTAAACGTAGCGCCGCCGCGCGCAACTAATGGGCACATATCCAGGGGTACGGTGAGTGGTGCTGTGCTTAGATTATAATATTCACTGCTTTCGTGGCGCAGTGTGCACTGATGTCGACTATGAATAGATCCGTGTTTGATTCTCGGCGGGGGTAATCGCTGTTATGTTGGGGTACGAGCAATAGTATATTATCGCCATGGTGAGCTCTGTCAGAAAAGTGCCGTTACACAGCGTGCACACGGAGCATTCTAACTTTATTTTTAGTGCAAAATCCAAGCAGATTCCAATTTGCTAATGTGTCTTTCACATTCTGAGATGTAGAGTAACTTATTATACTACGTCATATAGAGAGCTAAAATAATTCGTGTCGAACAACTTCAGCATTTACAAATTCCAGACTGCTCCGTCAAAATTCCAGCAAAGTTTTGAGAATACTAAACGTTTGATAACCCTACGGTCGCAAGCTGATTTAAGTCTCACTGGCAAAGTTGAGGTTTGCAGCCACCGGCGCGCTGAGAGAGATCCTGGGAACAAATCCGTTTTCTCGTTTCCGAATGAGACATCATAATAAGTTCATAACACTAATCACTACTTATAACGTATACTATAATGGTAGGTAATAAATATAGCTTTCTTTCGTGTTTCTAAACCATGTCATAGCCGAACATGAGAAGCCAATGCATTTCATGACCAAATATTTAAAATTAATCAAACCCTCTTTTCTACTTTTTTAAATAAGGTATCTAGGTACTTATTTGTGTAAAGTAAAATCGGTGAGCATTGAATCTTAAAAAAATTAATTTTAGTAATAAAAGAAAAGAGTAAAGATTTTATTGTGTGTTTGTTGGTTTGCCTATTCAATAATATGCTCTGAAAGTAAGTACTGAACCGATTTGAAAAATTATTTCACTGTTGGTAAGCTTTACTTTCCCCGGGTGACATACGCTTTTCAAAAGTCCGCATGGCGGTACAAAGTTCCGCCTTGTTAAATAAATACAAAAAAGCTAGCGTTAAATGAATAAAAACAAACAAAAAAACTATTATTCTCATTTGTGAAAAAATACCATAGATCTTCTAAGAATTTTTTAATGATCGTATTTGTGCGCTGTAAATCCGGAGTGTCTTTTTGCGACTTTTCCAAGCAATAGCGAAACAAGGTTTTACGCCGGCGAGCGCTGCGCTGCGGTTTGATAGCCTGCCAAATGATAAAGGAAGCGCAATCAATTTTACACGAAATTGAGTTCGAAAAACATATATCTATCTTCAAAGTTGAGGACGTCCGAGATAATTTTAAAAGTATCATTTTGATTTATTTTTATACGTTTTGCTTAAAATAACTTTATTTGAATTATTCGGCTGGCTTGTATGTTTCCATTTATTTGAAATACCAATCCGTGTCGTTTACTAAGGAATGATAGGAACATAAAAATGTATACAACATCAGCGATTGTCGCGGCACCACATCGTCTGCTGCAGCTTGCTGCGTACTGCTGCTTTGTGCAATCGGCTTCGGAAATTCTTCACTTTCTACCGTAATGTATTTTTTTATCCATGTTAAAATTCAAAAGATCCTTATACAATCAGTGATATGTGGTTTCCACTCGCTGGTTGATTCAGCCTGCATGCGCCGCCCCCTGCCGCCGCGCCGCCGGCACGCGGCGCTCCTTGACCTCGTCACACGTCTGAATGACAAAACATATTTCTTCCTTGCTATTTTTAAAGAGTGTTCTTTCGAGATGGATTGTGATCAAATATTTTTAGAAAATATTGTTTTTTTTTCTCTTAAAGCATTCAGAATTATACGTCTCTAAATGTAAATTAGATTTTGGCAGTACGAAAATTGCATTTTTTTTTGCAAGTTGAAACTTTATTTAACAAAGTAGACCCATTTTTATTAACAATAACGAAGTCAGACAAACCCTATAAATTCTCATTATTTCATTACAATACATACAACAAGACTCGTATTTTAAAACAGAATTATTAAATATCTCAACAAGTAAGTAACGTCGTCGTTTGAAATTTAAATTTGTGTCGCCTCAAACTGAATCGCAGGCAAAATTAAAACTGTGCTTCCATGAAATTGTTGTGAACAATCTCGTCAGCATCTGGTCCGGCGAGTGCGCCCGCCGACGACGCCCCTGTAGTGTCAGCGGCTTCTATCTTACTAAATTGCACTAATAAATGGCTCCTACCTCAACAACTTATACAGCTGATACCAATCGCAAAATATTTTATGAAATTCTATCACAATTAAAAAAAGAATTGGTAAACTCATTTTTAAACAAAAGGTTTATCGCTTAATATTCCTTTTATGTAACCCATTCACTCATTTTGACTTGGTTCATCAAATTGATTAAGCTGTGCTTTGAATATATATTAGTTCACATTTTGTTTAGTAACTGTAAAATTTTAAAGAAACCAAATAGAAACCCATAAAAATAAAAACTCAGACTACTCTTACCTAGGCAAGCAAGTAGGTAATCCTCGCTCGTATTCAGAAAATATAGCGAAAAGGGAAAAAATTTGGCGACACTCGATACCTATCCCTATTTAGATAATACTTGACCGTGTTCTATTTTCTCTACATTTTTGAACACGTGAAGAAAAAATAGATTTGGGTCATTATGGACTGTAGCTGCAGTATTGAAAAGAATTATCTTACATGTAAATTCAAAATGACAAGACAGAATGTAGATTTTTTTGGAATTGGTTCCTTTAAAAATTATTTTATATATTTGTGTTAAGTGGGGTGGGTAATAAAGACAATAAAATAATTTATTTGCGAGAGGGAATAATTATCAAAGTAAAATTGTTATTAGCCTGCAATACCAAACCCTCTTAATGCCCTGACATCGACAAGTAGTTTCTGAAAGAAATAATATAAATAGTGAAGTGTCGAACGCGCCACCTGAAACTACACGGAGCGGAAAATAATCCTATTTATCACATTGAAAGCGCGTACATATTCTAAAATGAAACCTTGTTTAACAAAATGTATGCAGGTAGATAAAGTTATAGGTAGGTAGGTAGATACCTAAATAATCAGATTATGTTGTTATGACAGTTTATTGATATCCATGAATGTAGAAAATATTATTTCAAAAACTGCACAAAATAAAATCCGAGCGAAAAATATTGTTAGACAATTATTCTAACAGTTCAATTTTAATTTAAATACAAAAGTATTAAATGCAGAGGGTACCTTTTAATATTATTACTGACATAATCTCCCATTTGCGTAATAATACGCCGGGATGAAGGGATTAGAGTTGGCAGGAACCTCTTCGTTATATCAATAGAGGATTTAATTAGACGACCTCGTCGATCCTCATGGTCATGATGCAGGCTTATGCATAAGTAAATTCGTCTAGAGCCACATATATTAATGAACATATCGATCATGGAAATGCCAATTGTCGTAAGGGACAAAGCACGACTTTTCAGGAGAGCCAAAAAACGAAATTTTTTTTACAAATCCTTTTGTAACTTTTGATTGCCTTGATTTACAGCTATCAATTAAAAGAAGACCAGTGCTAATTTTTTAAGGTCTTTTCAATTATTTTAGTTTGGATACGCTACAACTAATGGTTTAGAAGATTTTGTCCCTTACGCCCTACCCATTTTAGCAACATTGACCCTTACGCTGACCTTTTTTTCCACTTTTTCCCTTACGACCTATACAGTTTTTTTAACTTTATAAAATAATTGGTTGTAAGTCCCATATGTGTTTTTCCAATGTAGTCGTATGTCTATTATAATATTTAATTTTAAAGTTACTATGTAAAATTTGAGGGGCGTAAGGGAATTAAAATACCAACAAGTGTGTTGTTATTAGTACTGATGAAACTAAAAAAAATATATTTAATTATGTCTATAGTTTTAAAATGTTATTGTTTTTTTGCCCTTGTGAAACAAAATGATAAAATTTCTCAAATATGAAGTACAAAACATTAAATTTTAAATATTAATTGTAAAAAAAAAATATTAAGTGCATAATTTTTATAAAATAGCAAATACTAGGAACTCCAATAGCGCCCTCGTAAGATTTAAAAGAAAATAAATTAATTATCTTCAATGTCTACAGTAAAAATCAACACTTTAATGAAGATAGGTAGGTAGTAATTCGTTTATAGCCCAAGTTTAAAGTAATTTAGCTTTTAACATGGTGTATAGGAATAAATACTTCAGTAAGACCAATTAAAAAAAACTACAAGACTTACATTAAAAAGCTTTTTGTTATGGTGGGTATGTAACGTATAGTATGAATAGGATACCAGCACCCCATCTTCCATGTATATGGCTAAGGTGACTATAGGAAAAAATCGAAGCACGTAGCGTCCATCGATGATCCTACAACAGCTTAGTACAACAGCCATACTGCGATTTCCAACCTGCCTGCCAAGTGTGACAATTATGGCAAACCCACTCATATGATCATGGCTAAAATTAACGTTTTGGCCTAGTTTGCGCTTTGGTAGCGGTCAGGAAAAGGTGGGGCAGGGTGTGTGTACTAACTAAAGTTGATCCCGGGCCAACGAAGCTTAAGCAGGAATTGAGCTCGTTATGGTAAAACATTATTGTTGAGGAGGGAGAACCACAATCCCAGGGAGGTTTCGGGTGCATAGTGAACAATTCCTTTCACAGCGTTGTAAATACCGATATTATGACGGCAAGGGTAGCGTGTCTTGTACGTCTATGAATTAAGCAGTATTTGTTAAAAGTTATACAAGTATGCGCTCCCACATCGATACAGTCCAACGAAAATGTGGAGATTATGTATCCCGTGATTATGCATTGCTCAAAAACTTGCGTCACAGTTGACATAGGGGATTTAAATGCGAAACGGTTCAATTCTGATATCAGCGATGGGATAGCGCCTGAAGCGTGCAACAGAAGTTAAGTAGTACTGTTCTGCAGAAAAGGCTATAAAACCTTTTGAAGAACTTACATCTAAGCCACCTTTATAAATTGTTTTTGAGAGTCATCAAGAATCGTTTTGCGCGCAGGTTTGACGTCTTCGCCATTCGAATTAGCTGTTTCTCGTAAAGGCAAAGTACCATGGACCACATACATGCTTTAAGGCAGGTAATATAAAAGACGGAAAAGTATAATCTGCCTCTTTGCCTGGCATTTGTGAACTATGGGAAAGCCTTTGAAGCTGGGTAGTACTGCAATCTCTTCAGCGGTGCCTATTGGTATATGGAAGTGTTTGTAAAAAACGCCACTATGTCAGCTGGACTACAGGATCAGAGCTCGAAGGCTGCTGAGGACTGGGTTCAAAAAGAGTTATATTATATCCCTTAAACTGTTCACCGCAGCCGGTGTGCACTCAAGTAAGTCTTTAAGACTCGGGACAGGAATGCACTAGGCATCAACAGAAATGGTAAGTTCGTCAGTTGTTATCTTTTACTATAGAGTCAAATTAAAACCCGCCGTTACGTTAAGATTAAGGAATACAATAAACTTTAAAGCTAGAAATCAATGCGAATTGACATTTGACGTCGTACCCACTCAGAGTTAGTTATATTTTGAATGGCTGATTAAATAGTACAACGAATGGGTACTTTTAAAACATTATTTTTAAACAAATTCATATAAAATAATAATTAAAATCTGAGTTTTTAATAAACATAAGATTAAGTTACGACCCTTACGACCTTGAGCTTTAGATACTGCAACTTTTTTTTTTACGTCGTAAAGGACATATTGACAAAACCGTATAAAAATCATCAATAATATTTTAATTTATTGGCCCTTACGCCAATGTGGAAAAATTAAATGTTCCATAAAGCTTTTTTTTTAATAAATTTCTGAGCTAGGCCCAAAAAAAGTCAGGTCGTAAGGGACATTTTTTGGAAGCTAGAGAGGTTTCAAATATACCATTCGATAGAGCGTGAAAAACTGAGTATAATGGCATCAAAAACGAAATTTCGAAAAATGTCCCTTACGACAATTGGCATTTCCATGATCGATATGTATGTATATTTTAATCAATTTTATAGGTTAATTAAGGGCATAAAGCTAAAATACTTTTGCACCTTCGAGGAGAGAAATAGCTTCCGCGAAACAATACATTATTAAATTTACATACATGGTTAACCAAATGACAGTCCATTAATAAAACAAGTCAAGTCATCTGTAACAATCAATCAAATAGATGCTAATTGGTTGGTGAATGACAAATAGATGCTCGGGTTCAGTGAATATAATTTCTTTTTTACATAAAATGACCCGCCTTCTATATAAACTGCACACACGTAGACTGAATTTTTTCTCTTTTCCAAAGTTGGTTAAAATCGGTGATGAAACCTTCTCCTGAATGTAACGAATACTTTTCTGAAAACCGCATCAAAATCGGTGCAGGCAAACTCGAGATAATCGCTGATAAACATACATACATACAGGTCAAACTGATAACCTCCTTTTTTGAAATCGGTTAATGAAAGGGGGGGAAGGTCTTTATTTTGGGTGTTTTGATTTACTTAAATCATTGCAATCGGGGATAAAGGACCGCTGTATGAATTTGAATTTAATTAAATTTATTAAAATAAACTTTACGCATAAATAATCGCTACAAACAGGATATTGTGGAGTTCATACTAAATGGCGAATCCGATACATTTTTTTTTATTTATTTATCATTTTATTGTATTGGGGTATATAAATACTTATTTAGTTCGTACAGATTATGATAATTATATTATTAGTAAGGTTTTATTTGTGGGCACGCACAGTTCATAGTGTTTTCTTAATTTTAAATCCTCCTTTAACCATCTAGAGTGCCTTGTAGTGTAGGACATCATTAAAAAACGTAATAGTTTCTGATATTGCAAAAAACCACATTCATAAAGAAGCATCTATATTTTGTCGATTTATTAAAAGTTTCATATTGTTTATTTATTTTTGTCAATCATATCATATACCTAACACTCACTCACTCCTTGTGCTCCAGGGCCGACGCCACAACTCAATTAACCTTGTTTTATCACCGCCTGCAGCTGGAGTGGCCTTTCGCTAGTTATGATGAAAAACAAATTCATTTATTTAGTTCTCTCTTTGACCTGTACATTCACGGACACATATAAATTCAATTTTCAGGTGACGTTTTTGTAACTGTGGCTGTGAGTGGTTTATATTTAGCATTTTATAAAATAGTATAAAGGCTATAAGCTAAATTAAGTTTTATAGTTTTATTTTGAATTATCTTAAAACAAAGATTATACAATATATTATATATATTGATAGATATATATAATATATTGTATCTATCTTTATTGTACAAAAAACAACGCATTAAAAAATAGAACAATACACATTAGTAAGTTGACAAAAGGCGACCTTATTGAATATAATGTTTTAACCTTACATTTTAGGGGAAAACATTTTTCTCAAAGCACTGTTCAGGCAATCAATGTAATTCAACACCTTTACTGAAAACCTAGGTAAGAATGATATCATAACCAAGATTTCCCAGAGGGTCTGGTCCATTTTCATAAATTTTGATTACATGAGTGCGTAGCGGAGTCCATCCAATTGAAACCTTGCCGTCAGACGCCGGCCTTAGCGAGTGTTGATTATTTGATTGGCACAAAAGCAATGTGATTGTACTGCAGCATGCTTAAAGCTTTTACAGTAAAATTTCATATTTTCTGTAGTTACTAACTTAATTATTAAAGGCTGTGTTTAAACTGTGTAAGGCACTGTTAATTTAAATATATACTAATCAATATATATAAAACTCTTCCGTTACTGACTGACTGACTGACAGACAACGCAGAGCCGAAACTACTTGGCGTTGCGGGCTGAAATGTTGCATGTGGGTTCCTTAGGGAGTGTAAGTGAGCACTAAGAAGGGATTTCCCGAAATTCCCACGGGAACGGGAAAAAACGGGATTTTTGTGTTTATGAGAAATCTGCGCGGGTAAGACCGCGGGGCAGCCTCTAGTGTTATATAGTTTTAAATAAGCAGGATAACCTATGTAAAACTTTTTGTTTTTAAAAATAATAAAAAAAGTCTTAGTAAGTATACATAATTTTTAATAAAATTAATCTCATATTTTGATTTTATATTAAACTAGAGGCTGCCCCGCGGTATCACCCGCGCAGATTTTTCTTAAACACAAAAATCCCGTTTTTTCCCGTTCCCGTGGGAATTTCGGGAAATCCTTTCTTAGTGCTCATCTACACTCCCTAAGGAACCTACATGCAAAATTTCAGCCCGCTACGCCCAGTAGTTTCGGCTCTGCGTTGTCTGTCAGTCAGTGAGTCAGTCAGTAACGGAAGAGTTTTATATATATTGATTTTACTTTTAATTCTCATGTTTAACTTATAATTTTTAATAAGGTTGGTTAATTTTTCTCGAATGCAGCACAACGCTTGATGAACGCAAGCGTCAACGTAAACCATAATTGCCCTGACAGTCGTCCGCTGCAAATGAAACATCTCGCGTCTTAGACTTTTTATCTAGCTCTAGCGGTATATTTGTCTTCTTTTAGAAACTTTTAAAACTTCGTAGAGAAACGATCGTTCATCACACTCGGCGCTGGTTTTCAGGAAGTGAGTCTGGCTAGTCTGCAGCAGTATTTTCTCCGCGTATTCCGGAAGCTCCATGTCCCAACATACATTTATAAAAATAAAAATCAAATTGTTGTGTAAATTCAAATATAAAATTTATATTTAGTTTGCAATAAACAATTTTTAATTTTTCTGCACACCCACCCACCGTACATTTATCAGCAGTTTTTGTTTAACAATGGGTTGCCTGTAAGACATCGCTTCAAGCGATAAGGCCGCCCATTGCAATCAATGTAGTAATTTAAAAAAATGTAACTCTGTCACTCTGTCAATTCTTTGATTGCAATAAAGAGTATTTCTATTCTATTCTATCAGTTCGATTTTTTAACCGACGAAAAAACAAAAAGGAGGAGGTTCTCAATTCGTCGCGTATATATATATATATATTTTTTTTATGTATGATCACGCATAACTTTTTACTGTGTGGAGCGATTTTGATAATTCTTTTTTTAATCGACAGGGTATACCTTAAAGTTGGTCCCATAAAAATTTGGAAATAAAATTCCCACCCTAAAGGTGGGAAAATAGGGGTGACTTTTTGGTCGGCGGGTCGATTTATCCACTCACAGGTTGCATTTCCGTGTTACATTATAACTTTTGATACCTACTTACAATATCTTTGGAAATGAAATAAAATCAGCCAAAAGACGTCCACTGCTGGACATAGGCCTCCCTCACAAATCGCCTCACCGACCGGTCGTGATCGAACCTCATCCTGTTAGTCCCTCAACCTTCACCAGGTTGTGTGGCCACCTTGTGGGGTGCGACCACCCGGTGAAGTATGATTAGCTGGGGTCAAAAAATTAGCCCAAAAAAAACTGAAAAGCAAAAAATAAAAACTTTTTATAAAAAAATTAAACCGCCGAAAAAACTGAAAAGCATTAAATAATAGGGAAACATTTTCTATTAGGCCTTAATTTACTCACTTCTTAAAGTAATTTTGGATTACCAAGAAATTTTGAGTCGGTGCCACAGAATCAACGAATAAAGATCACTAAATTACCTGAAATTCAAAGAAATAACCGAAAAACGTATGCCGCTGCGCATCGCGCTTTACATAGATAATGAATTTGCTTGTGTGGTGTGGCGCCGACTTAAAATTTCTTGGTAATCCAAAATTACTTAAAGAAGTGAGTAAATTAAGGCCTAATAGAAAATGTTTCCCTATTATTTAATGCTTTTCAGTTTTTTCGGCGGTTTAATTTTTTTATAAAAAGTTTTTATTTTGTCTAACTTTTAGTATACCTATCTCTAGGTAAAATCTATTTACATCAATATTTTTTAATACAACACATGCCATTCTACATATAAAATGAAGCTTCAAAATAAGAAATGGGACCATTAAGATATTTACTGTTGCTAAATAGGTCGTAGCTTGATACAGCCTAGGCTCGTTTCCCTTTAGTTGAAAATTGCTCCGTAATACCATTGATAAGGGATTTAATGACGGCAAGATTGTCATCAAAGACTCATTAAAAAGTAATCAATATCTTCTCGCAGCCACTGAAGCGTAGCCTCAATATTTGGAAACATTTTGTCACTGATATTTTTTTTCGATAGGCAAATACCGGTCGCTCTTCAGGGTTCCAATCCCTGTTTCCGTCTGTATATCACAGATACAAAATGAAATATTCAGCTATACAAAAAGTGTTATACAAGGCAACAATCAACCAACATTCTCACAATTTCATAGTTCATTTCAATGCTCTATTTCAAAATAGAATTTACATTTTAGTAAACAATACATTCAGAAAATTTAATCAACTACCTATCCAATTATGTTCAATAAATCCCTATTCATGAATGCAATTGCCTAAACATTATTTTGTAGCATTAAACATTATTATGAATGTATTATGGACGCATTAAATTAGGTTATTATTTTTACTTTAAATTTTATATGAATAATTGTTAACCAGTTAACTGTGGAAAAGAAGGAAAGAAGACTTTTCTCAGCATAAGGAAAGTTAAGACTATTATTCAATTAATAGTTATTAAAAAAATTGACGTTTTATTTGGAGTAATAGATTTTTTCATAACGTATTTTAAATAAGTATACATATAAATTGAACAGACACTTCAGTGTCTATAACGAGGTGGATGTGTTTGCGATACGGGACAGGATGACCCATTTTTTCGTGTCACTAGTGACGATAGCAATATCAAAGTAATAGCATGTCGATTTATACCAGACTCCCGTTATTGCTTGTAAGAAAAGTTTCTGTTGGATACAAGCTTAAATAATTTGTAAAATATAAGAAAATTGAACTAACTAACACACACTCTTTTTCATTCCTTTATAGGTTTTATGTGCTGTCCTTGTTTTGATATCACTGTAATTACCATATTAAAGACAAAATAATAAATTCTTACATGATTGATATTTTATTTTGCTTAAAACTGAGTGCTATATTATTTAACTTGTACGTCAAAAGCTATTCTGCTATTTAATGTTTTCCATGGCGACGAAGAAAAAGAAACAAAAGTTGTTACTTTCATCGGCGTTGCGAAGGAAGCCGGTATATCAGTCAATGTCCAAGACATGCCAAGGGCACTTTAGCTGGAAATTTTGCTAAAAGTATAGTCAAGTAGTGTTTTTTGGTCTTTTCCAAGATACCAAAAAATTGTGAATTAAATTTTGCAACATAACTTGTTTTGTGTATATCAAAATCCGGAAATAACTAATTAAACGCTGAACTTTATTTATTACAAAAATTTTATTTTTTTAATTACCAACAGGGTACATAGCTATAAGAATATCCGCTAGCTGGGGCCGAAAGGTTCTCGAGGGGCGACCGAGAACCGGAAGGCGCAGAGTAGGCAGCCCCCCGCATAAGATTGTTAGGCGACTTGTTAGACGACCTGGTGAAAGCTGCGAAAGTACACTGGATGAGGGTCGCTCAAGACCGGCAACTGTGGCGATTTTGGGGGAGGCCTTTCGGCTGAAAAGATGATGATGTACTAAACCCCACACAATAAATATAATGTTTCTTCTAAACATATATTCACTTACCTCTCTATAAATCTCTAATTAAGGATCGTTAAAAAAATCGCTATAAAACGTGTAACAATGTATACGCCACATTAATATGATTATATATATTTAATTTAAAAGAACTTTTCACATACAAAAACAGAACTTTCTCTTTTTCGAAGTCGGTTAAAATATAAAATCCTTTTCCTGATATAACAAATACTTCTTCACAAATCGCATCAAAATCAGTTCAGCCAGACGCGAGCTAAACGCGCACAAACATACAGACAGGTCAAACTGAGAACCTCCTTTTTTATGTCGGTTAATATTGCAGCTTGGCAAAAAAAAAGACTACATTGGAACGCGATTTTGCACCTTAATTTGGCGAATCTATTCACCTGAGCGTAGGATCCTAGTTGAGTACATAACGAAGAATTATGGTGAGGAGTGTCGGCTGCCCGCAGTAATTAGAGCGCAAACAACTCTAATGGAGCGTCTGACATAAGTCCATTAAAGGACCCAAGAGACTTAATTCCACCACAATATCCGGCTAATTATAAAAAAAGCATTTCGTGCTAAAATTATTCTAAGTTTTATAAGCTCTAATTGTTACATCATTAAATAGTGTCAGTTAAAGTTCACTTAAATGTTTACAAATACAAAATGTAACTAAAAGTACCATAAGTATTTTGTAACTGTAGATTATTGTTTTCAAATTGGTTCTAGAACCAAGTGTTTTGTACGCGGCATGCATGTTAGCGGGCTTTAAAAAATTAAACCAATATAACGTTATAACAACCGAAAACGTTCCCTAGACTTGTTCAAGAGTGAACTGTCTTTAATTTGTGAACTTGACATCGACATCGACAGTCAAGTCCATTACTTAAATTTAGAAATAATTTAATTGTTAACAAATAAAAATAATCAATAGAAAATTTATTATATTTAAGGCTCCGTAACTCAGTTGGAAATAAAGCGGATTGAAAAGCGGGTGCGCCTGGGTTGCGATCCCTGCGGGGCGAATATTGATTTGATGAATATCGATGTTTGTTTTCTTGTTAGGTCTCGACAGAAACGTGTCTAGGCTAGGCATGTTCTAGGCTTTCTAGACACAGCTTCCACGGAGAAAGGCTCGGAGTTTTCGGCTTGGTGCGTTATCAATATCAATACCATCAATTAATACATAGTATAAAATAAAGTCGCTCTCTGCGTCTGTCCCTATGTATGCTTAAATATTTAAAACTATGCAACGGATTTAGATGAGCTTTTTTTTTAAAAGATAGAGTGGTTCAAGCGGAAGGTTTATTAGCATAAAACATGCACAATATAGTAATAGGTTAGGCGGTACTAAGTTTGCCGGGTCGACTAGTTGTTATAATATATAAATATTAAGATAGGTTTTTTTGCTTTTAATATATGTACCTATATCGCTAGAAACTCGAAAATCTTAGGTTAAAATTGCACTTTAGAACATCTTTCATCTTTTTATATAGGCATTCGGAACCGTTTCCAATGCAGTGCGATTTATAGAAGTAAGAACATGCGCGCTTCACCAGATCAAAGGATTTTTATGAACAAAGACCTCCTTTGAGTACTTGTATTGATGAATTTCATGAATGTAGCTCTTTCATCGAGTGAGCTATGTTAAATGGATGCTAATTTTGTACTTGAGGAAGCAAATCGGATATTTATTTTTATGTTTTATATTTGAAAATAACGTTACTTTCACAACCAAAAAGATAGAAGTAGAACGCGTCGGTTTATTTCATACGGAAGTTTCGAGTTCAATCCCCAGTGGTAGCACAAACAATTGAATATTTTCTGACTTTTAATGAAGCCGAATTGCTTGCACGTCAAGCCGTGGCTCCAGCATTTTCAGCTTCTCGGCAGTAGTGTCGAACAGCGTTCCATTGACACTACGGAGCTAGATAAGGGAGTTACAAAACTTTACTGTAACTGACAAATCAATTTATTATTACGACCTTCTATTTCCCATTGCTGGCCATTCGATGGTGGCTTCTCTCCCACCATCTCACTATCCTGAATCCCATCTGGTTTTGTCGTGTGATGCCAAATTATAACTGCATCGTTTTCTGGGGCGACCAGTCTTCTTACCTAGTTTACACAAATAATAATAAGAAAACTTTATCCTAAAAAAATCTATTTAGTTTGATACAAAGTTATATTAGAACTCGGGAATATAGAGACACCCGTACACTTACTCACATGCTAATTCTTCTCAAACGAAAACATTTTACTACCCCATTCAACTTTGCGAGACGAAACGAAACGAACGAGCACATTTACGACATAGTTACATGCGCATTAAGGCGGTGCATTTCGTATATTTAAGTGAAGATAAAGCCTCAATGAGCCAAGCTTTTGCACCGCAAGCATTAAGTATATAGATCCCTGTAATTGCCTCATCGCTTATATGAAACACGTTAACCCATTTTCGGAGAAAACAAACATTTGTTTCTAAGAAATCAGAGCTCACTGGATTAAAAGAAAAAATATAAATCGTCATTCCCGCGAATAGGAGAACGTCAGCAAGACTCATATCACAACATTATGTTTAGTCGCGAGGAAAAACCATTCAGCCGTAAAGATTATCGAGCATTACCGGAATGCTACTACCGTATAACTGTGGTGTAACCTCTGTAATATGAAGCCACATATGGACCTCGGCTGTTTGGATAGAGAAGAGCCTGCTACAATTAGAGGGGATTAATATTACTGTCAAGTAAAACAAATATTGGTTATTTTGTATCTAGCACTATCGAAACTATCACAGTGATACCGTCATCTTGTGTAATAGGGTATTGAACCGCTTTTTGATTTTTGATTATTATATTAAAATTATAGGACTTAAACTAAGTACTATCCCCAAAATTGATGGCCTCATAAAAATTATCGATTTCAACTTGCAACACGACCTAGCTTGGCCAAGGTGTTTTATTTATAATATAAGCCTTCGTAGGGAATTAGCTGACTGATAGTGAAAATTTATCTGAGGTTAAAACGCATGCAATTTCTTTGCATTAGCGGACATACGGACAGATAGAGGCAGGCGACATAAAAGGAAAAAAAATGTTGCTTACAATATAAATAAGTCTTTCTCACTACACATTTATTCGCGATTTCGTAATCTTTATTTGACATGATTCCCGACCCCTAAAGAGGTGACAAACTCCTGAAATTAGCTAGCACTACTGCGAAATTACTTACCTTCAATGGTTTTTTTTCAAACTACCTATCCGTGATTGTTTCATAAAAGTCAAGATCATTTAATATTTTCCTTATATTTGTCATTTTACTATATAAATCAGCAGAGTTGTTTATTTGTTTTTGATATGTATTGAATATTTTCTCCACATTTAATAAATTGTTCGCTAACGTATGCTCAAATTGTTTGTTCCTTATCTCGGTTATTTCAGGTGATTTACGAGAACAAATTCACTTTAACCAGCATTTAACGGCTTTATTTTTTTAAAGGTTTTTTTACCAGTAGGTATATGAGCCGGTTCGATTCCCGGATGTGGCAAAGGAATTTTGTATTTTTTTGAATTCACCTATGTACAATTAATTATACAATTGTACGTACAGTGGCGGTCTAGGAGGCCGTAACAGATTTATCTATGGTTTCGTCAGGCCTAGACTGTATTGCCAAATAACAAGAGCTATTTTGCAATACAGAAAAACCTGAAGTGTTACGGCGACCTAGACCGCCACTGTACATACTCAACCGAATCGAACCGGCTAAAAATTTCAAAATTTGGCATTATTTATGGCATCGATCGATAGTTACTATCATAAGAATTAAATCTCTCTCTAATTTAAGTTTGTAAATTTAATGAATAGATAACCTGAAGTCTGGACTTATTAACTCAATAGGTCAAGTTATAAAGCCAGATCCATACAAACGTTTTTTTAAATAAAGGAATTATTCGTTGTAGTAAAATGTTTCTTACTCCAGTTTATAGAGTAAGTACTTTCTCTCCAGGTGACATTATAAATAAATACTCACGTAAAACAAGTGCTGCGTAGGACGGCATGGTACATATATCAAAATAAAGTCGCTTTCCGCGTCTGTCCCTATGTATGCTTAAATCTTTAAAACTATGCATCGGATTTTGATGCGGTTTTATTTAGTAGATAGAGTGATTCAAGAGGAAGGTTTATAAGTACAATACATGCACAACATACTTATAGATTATGCGGTACGAAGTTCGCCGGGTCGACTAGTATAGTATAAAAAAGGAAATAAATTCAGCAATGTTTTTATTTATGTATCATAACGTCCCACGCAGCACTTGTGTTCAATTACTACGCGAAATAAACATGAGTATGGCTTACCTTCCAGATGTTTCTGTTACCTATCTTATTTGTAAGAGAAACATTTTTTTACATTTTATCTCGCATAAGACTTCTGTGATTTTTATATCAGAAAACTTACAATTAGATAATAATGAGTGCATTAGTCTATCTTATTGATAGTTCTACATTTCATAACAAATCAATTTTTATTTATTTATATAAAACAGTAAAACTCTAACTCCTAATAAAAAGTATTAACATATACATTTATTTTTATTTTATTACGTTTAGAAATCTATATTAATTTTTATCTATTTATTGTACTATTTAATATTAAAATAAAAAATACAGCTCGGTGGTTTTATAATCGCCATGTACGTTTTTGAATGATGAAAAATGTATTAAAGTAAAGAGATTAAAAGAGTCCATATTAAGAAATTTTCTGCGATAGGTATTAGTTATACTATTCAGTAGAGAGAGAGACATATCCGTTATGATCCGCTTCGTAATAAGCTAGCTGGACCGTAAAAGTGGTGGTCTGACTCGGATCGCCCAGCGAGGGACGATCACACCGACCCTTATCAAGGAGATCAGCTCTGTCATTTTCATTATACTTTTTGTCTTGTCTAGATAACATAATGATAATAACGAAAATCTTTTATTGAATCTATGTTGCTACTGGTCTACACTACTTAGTACTAATAGAGTTGACTTTGCCTGCTTTTTCGTTATTTTAACTAAAATTCCGGTTTTATTTCGTCCGCGTAGAAATTCCGGTAACTATGACCTTCTTCTTCTTCAACATTTATTTACCGAATTTTGAAAAGAGGGCCTCGAACGCGACACTAGCGCCAATCTCTAAATAAATCTTCTAATAAACCAAGGCCGAAATAAAAAAGGTTGGCTAATGATGCGCTACAAAATCTTGCTTAGAAATATTAAGGCACTGTAGTGTAGCTTTCAGGATAAATATTTAAGCAATAGCTTGTTAATGTGGCCTTATATTTAAAACTACACAACATTCTAAGCAAGATAATCTAGTGAACCATTATTTAATTTTTGTTTTATTTTGGCTATGGTTTAGAAGGTGTACATATTTTTTCCAAAATTATTAATAGAAGGTTATAGAGGTATAATTTAGAAATCAACTCGTTTTTTCAATCACAATTTATAGTATTTCGCACTGTCGTATCGGCTTCTAGAGCAAACAGCTTTGCTTCAATAAAGCAGTCGGCGCCTACCTCGATCATTATTATGACACGTGGCATCGTAAAAGAGTCCCACTGTTTACCGCCTGCGTCTCTTAAATATTTCATGTGTTATTTGCGGAGAGAGATGCGTTTAAATTTACATTTATTTTATATAACGGAGCAGAGGAGACTGCTGGGTTTTTAAAAAGCGTGACGTCAGCCTCGCTGACGTCACGGACCTCATCATCCTCCATACCCCGTACCAGAAGCTAACACAATTTAATAAAACAAGTAAATGAATTTATGACAAAGTAAAACCACTTAGCTTTTTATTCTTCCCAAGCAAGCCGATACAGGACAGTGCTGCAGCACTTGGAGGCGCACGACCGATCAGCTGAACCGCCAGACCAAAAGTGTCGGCTGATCGTTCGCTCCGCGCAAACGCAGGCGGGCCGGCGCGCGCTCATCATGCTATGACGAGCACGCTCCTGATTGGTCCAAGTGATATTTGTCGCCTCCTATTGGCTGGCGGCAAATACCACGTGGTTCCAAACTCGCGCGTTTTACAAAATCATGAAATACTTACAGTTAAGATAAACTAGGTACTGAAAACGTTAACATAAATCAAAAGCCGATTTATTTAACTAGTATTTGCTATTGAATTAAGTTTACAAGCTAGAACATCACTCTTTTGTTTAAATACGGAAACGGAAATAGTTTAAACCTACAATTTGTGGCCACATTGTTCTATTACAATTTAATGCTAAAACTAAACAAACAATTTCAGCATAGTAATGCTTCAAATAATTACAAACTAAAGAAACTGAAATTACTTATCATAAAACTTATGCTAAGATAATTTAATTATGATTAAAGAATGGCGTTGCGCCGATACGGCCATTCTGAAAGGCGGTGCGCGCTCTGCACCAGCCTGGAATTTTTCAGAGAGCTTGAATCATCTGGGGTCTTGAGTTTGATGTCTTTATGTTGAAGGTGCGTCGCGCCATAGTAGAGGAGCAGGGCAGCTTTGGGCAGTTCTCCAGAGGCAGAGCTGAGTACCTCGTTGATGTCAGTTTGAATGTTCATTTAACTGGAAAGAAGGAAAGTAATTTCTTTGAGATAGTAAGCTGTTGCCAACCCTACTCGGGTCGTGGTTACAGTTATAAGTGCATTGTTTATTTCAACTTTCAGTAACACTTTACTGAAGGTTGTGGTACAAAAATAAGAGAAGGCTTTTAGGAACATGCCAGAAGTAAAAGTAGTTGGTAATAGTAATTTGTTCTCGCTGCACACTTTAGCAAGTGTAAACAACACTGACAAATTTTAATACATTGGTTTTATAAATTGGTACTCGTAGAATCATTTTATTATCACATAATGACATTGTCATTCTTTTATTACTGTACGTCTATCTACGCCAGCAATAAGATTATTATTTTATGTAAGACCAGGATAATGATGCTGTGCTCTGGGCGGTCCTGTTCGCCGTGGTACACAGGGGCTCTAAGGGAAATGGGTAAAGGTCGATGCTGTGCTCTGGGCCTTTATTGACCGTGGTACACAGGGGCTCTAAAGGATAAGGAGGATAAAAATGTAGAAAATAAAAATGTTCTTGTTGAACAATTCAACAATGCGACTCACCGTTTGTGAATTATTGTTCAGAACTGCGACCAGCTTGTGACGTGGATGGAGTTGGGGTTGACACCTCAGGTAGAGACGTTGCGGTGCTCCTTGTCGCGCCGCCGGCTTGGGGTGCGCCGATGTCGGAGTCATCATTTTCGTACGCCGATACGGTCTGTTGCTCCCCCGGCTGTGGTGCCCTGCGCAGCTGGTCGTGGGCCACCTTCCGCGGTCGGCCTCTGCCCACCACCTTCTTCACGAGGTAGCGGTCGTTGTCAAGGATTCTGAAAACTTCATAAGGCTCACTAAATTTCAGGTCAAGGCAAGTTTGATTACGTGGGTTATTTTTTATCAAAACGTAGTCTCCACGCTGGAAATGACGAATACGAGCTTTTCCCTTGTCAAAGCGCTGCTTGTCTTGTTGAGATGCAGATAACATACTTTGTTGAACGTGTTGCTCCAGACGATCAATGTCGATCGTTTGCTCGTCCATGTTCACCAAGCTGCTAAGTTCAGGTGGGACACAGTGTTGTTTCCGGGTAAGTAGAGTTAGGGGTGCGACACCAGTTACTCTATGAGCTGTGCAGTTGAAAGCTAGTTGGAGCCCATCTAGAGCAGAGTGCCACTGTTCGGTTTCGTAATTCTTAATCATAACAAGAGCGTTTTTCAACGTACCCATCACTCGCTCAACTTGGCCATTTGCTCGGCTGACTCCTGGCGATATAGCGTGAATCTCTATGCTGTAACGGTCGCAGTAAGCCTTGAACTCACCGAGAAATTCGCGACCTCCGTCGACCACTATTTGTGCTGGTACTCCAAACAGGTGTACTGCGCGTTTCAGCGCGGCCAGGGTGTTATCGGGACTCTTGTTCGTGGCATGGTAGAGCATCACATACTTAGTAAATGCATCGATTGTAACAATTACATAATCGTGCTCACCTGTTGTTCCCAGTTTGCCTGTTATGTCCATGTGGATGACTTGGAATGCTGCCGAAGGCTTCTGAATTGGATGGAGTTCAGCTTGCACTGCACCTGATGAGCCTTTCGAGGTTCGACATACCACGCAGTTGTCGATGAAAGATCGAACAATGGTGTTCATTTTGTCAAACCAATAAGAATCTCTTAGTTTCTCAAGGGTTTTCTCCCAGCCGGTGTGCTTGAGTGCAGTATGGAAGGAGTTGATAAGGCTCCACTGAAATGCCTTCGGTACTACAATAGGTTTCTGTTCACCAAATACTGGATGATGCAATACCTTTTTTAAAACGTCGTCCTCGAGCACGTAGCCATTGCCTTGCTCACCGTTCATCAGGCCATCAATCTGGGTCCGAAGTGTTTCGTCACGACGTTGCTCTACCTTTAGCCAGTCCAGGTCCTTGTTCATTATATTAACCTCTAACACCGGTGTGTTTCTGCTGAAGAAGTCTGCGTGTTGAAGTTGCTCGCCCTTCCTGTACTCTATCTCAAACTCGTACTGTTGTAGAAAAGCCCACCAGCGATAGACACGTGGCAGCAGCTCCTTCTTGCTTTGCGACGCTTTGAGAGCGTTGCAGTCGGTTATTACCTTGAACTTACGGCCGTACAAGTACTGACGAAAGTGCTTGATAGCTCGTACTACCGCGAGAGTTTCGAGTTCATAAGAGTGGTAGCGACTCTCCACTTCGGTTGTGCGTTGGCTCATGTACGCAACAGCATGGCGACGCTCTCCGATGATCTGCACGAGGACAGCTCCAAATCCTAGGCTGCTGGCGTCCGTGTAGAGTTCTATTGGGGCGTTTTCTTGAAATATCGTGAGTACAGGGGAGGACGTTAGGTGTTGAATAATGAGGTTACGTGCCTCTTCGTGCCGCTCATTCCATTCCCACTTCGCTCCTTGTTTAGTAAGTTCGTACAAGGGTACCATTATGCGAGAGAAATTGGGAATGAAACGTCGGAAATATCCAGCAAGACCGTTAAATTGCCTAACCTGTTTAACATTGGTAGGCAATGGCGCCTTCGTTAATGCCTCTACCTTTCTAGGACTAGGAAGAACTTCGCCGTCTGATATTATAGTGCCCAAGTATTCTATTGATCTTTTAAAGAAAGCGGATTTCTCTACATTTATTGAGAAACCGGCTTCCTGTAGAGCAAGGAATATCCTTTCCAGGTAGGTCATGCCCTGAGCGAAATCAGAGCACTTGTTTAGTACGTCATCAATATAAACCTGCGCCACGCCGTTGTTTCCAAGCAATGGGCTTAAAGCTTTATTGATACAACGTTGGTATACCGCACTTGCATTGCTCAGACCAAACGGCATGGTCAAGTATTCATATAAACCGTCCGGTGTGATGAATGCCGTTCGCTCTACCGAGGAGGATGAGACTGGAATCTGGTGGAAGCCAGCCGCCATGTCGAGGCAATTATAGAAGACCCCATTGGCTAATTGATCAATTTGATCAGAGATCAAAGGTAGGGGGTAGTGGTCGCGCACAGTGTTCGAATTTAATTCGCGATAATCAACGCACATTCTATCCTCGCCGTTCTTTTTCTTGACCAGGATAATTGGGCTCGAAAAGGGGGACTTGCTTTCGCGAATTATGTTGTGGTCGAGCAACTCTTGAATTATTTCACGCACCTTTTCTCGCTCAACGGGACTTAATCTGTACGGACGTCGCTCTACATATTTTTCGGGATTTTTCAAACGGATCTCTAACTCGCCAGTGTTTACTCTCGTGTTGGGAAAACCGCGAATAAAAAGATGCGCGTATTTGTTAAGCAGAATACGCAAAAGCTCAATTTCGCCGTCCTCTGTTAAGTCGCAGTCAAGTTTTTCAAACATCGCCTGATTCGAACTAACGTGAGCTATTACACGCGATTTACGCACTAGTTTTGCGCCCTCAGAAGTTAAAAGCACGTCGAAACAAGTTTTCTCAATCGAATTCATTCCTATAAGAACGTCCGCTGTCATTTCATAATCAGCCACAATGCAAAACTCTAGTTCCATGTTAATATTGTCAACGGCACAGACAACGGTCAACGTTTGTAATGAAACGACAAGAAATTGCCCTATCCCTCTTAAGTAGTTTACTTTGTGGATTCTACGTCCGGGTAGTTTCGCGGCAATAGATTCGCGAATTACGCAACAATCGGCACCGCTATCGAAAATCGCATCTAAAACTGAGTCGCCAATGATCAACTTTATGCTAGATTTCGATCTACCCACAGAATTAACATTTGAAATTACCGATCGCTCGCGCCTAAAACAATTTTCGTAAGAATGACCCACCTTTGAACAAAACGTGCAAGTAGGCCTCTCTCTCACTTCATGACTTTCACGAGGCAATTCTTTAGTATCGCGTGTAGTTTCTCTAGCGTCTGTTTTTTGACCGGGGTTTTGTAACAGCTTGTACCTACAGTCACGCGGGAGATGACCGTTTTTCTTGCATATTTGGCAAAAAGGAACGGATAACTTATCATTAAAACGTGATCGCTTACTTGGAATAGGCGCCGATGATGCACCCTGATGGGGCCTCTTTGTGCGTATTGACGACGCTACTGAGATCAGTTCGGGAACCGATTTTGCTCTGGCGTTGAGCAACTCGATACGCAGGTGGTGATCGTCTACGCACCCAATGACCGCTTCCACTGCATCGTCGTCACTCAGTTTCTCCTTCGTTACTCGTTTCCAGAGTACCCACGCCATTGACAAAAACTCCGCTATATCTTTCGTAGAATCGTAACTATGCTCACGAAATTTAGTTATGTCACGGGAATACCTGTTTTCTGGCTCGAACGTCGTAATGAGGTTGTTTCGCAACTCCTCCCAAGAAGTTGTAGTCACGAGCCAGCTGTCTACCCAAAATTTGGCGCGGCCCTTTAGCAGGCTACCTACCTTCATTCTGACCTCATAGTCATTGAGTTTATAAAGCTCGACGGCCTGCGTGATGTGTTGACACCACTCACGGACACCTACATTGGTATCGGGATCAAATGAGGGTAGAAATATGTCATTTATTTTTACCTTGTCTCCGACGGGAGGCTTTGTCAGCCGATCAGACATCTGCTTCATCGTCTGCATCATCTGTATGAAAAATTCAGCCGACATACCTTCATGCACGGGTGTGACGTCATTGCCGACGTTAGTTGGGCTGGTACCAGGATGTCCTGAAGTGGGAGCGCATCCCACTTCTGATAACGGAGCAGAGGAGACTGCTGGTTTTTTAAAAAGCGTGACGTCAGCCTCGCTGACGTCACGGACCTCATCATCCTCCATACCCCGTACCAGAAGCTAACACAATTTAATAAAACAAGTAAATGAATTTATGACAAAGTAAAACCACTTAGCTTTTTATTCTTCCCAAGCAAGCCGATACAGGACAGTGCTGCAGCACTTGGAGGCGCACGACCGATCAGCTGAACCGCCAGACCAAAAGTGTCGGCTGATCGTTCGCTCCGCGCAAACGCAGGCGGGCCGGCGCGCGCTCATCATGCTATGACGAGCACGCTCCTGATTGGTCCAAGTGATATTTGTCGCCTCCTATTGGCTGGCGGCAAATACCACGTGGTTCCAAACTCGCGCGTTTTACAAAATCATGAAATACTTACAGTTAAGATAAACTAGGTACTGAAAACGTTAACATAAATCAAAAGCCGATTTATTTAACTAGTATTTGCTATTGAATTAAGTTTACAAGCTAGAACATCACTCTTTTGTTTAAATACGGAAACGGAAATAGTTTAAACCTACAATTTGTGGCCACATTGTTCTATTACAATTTAATGCTAAAACTAAACAAACAATTTCAGCATAGTAATGCTTCAAATAATTACAAACTAAAGAAACTGAAATTACTTATCATAAAACTTATGCTAAGATAATTTAATTATGATTAAAGAATGGCGTTGCGCCGATATATATATTAAATATTAGAGTGATTCTCCACCGCGACTAGTGTCATGTTTGCACAAAAGCCTTAACACATAACTAGTTATGTTGACATGAGTTAAATACAGTCATAATTAACAAAAACTTTATACATTTCTGCGCGTTTTTTAGTAAAATATCACAAATTTATATACCTAGATAAAGCTCTTAACTAAATTTTATGTTTGTAAGTATATTGTTCTATTAATTTCATAAATAGTTTATGAACAAATAAATCAGAGATTCAACACGAATCGTATAATTATAAAGCTACGCCAACTGTTACAATTTATAAATTACCTATTGTAACCATAATTAGTTTCCAAGTTTCTAAAACTAAACGGATAAATTTACCTTAAAATAGGGAGTCCGCTACATACAGTCGATAACAATTGAAAATAATAGTAAGCTAATCACAGAAGTGTGATTAGCATACTAAGTATTATTTTACAGTGTCTGTGTTAACTAAGCTTAACCTAAGTCCCTTCCAACAATAATTAAAGAGTTATGCCTTATCTTAACATGACAGACGCGTGACACAGGCAGACATGTTTAAATGCTCAAGATTCTCTTGTGCTAAGTATTATTTTGGTGAGGCACATACGGTTACTGCTAAAGAGTATTTGAAAGAAAGATAAACATTGTAATGTAATAGGGTACCTTGAATTGGATCCATCGGCGATCCCCAAAAACTTATTAACGGAAATAAGTAGTACATACGTTTGGAAATTTGCTATTAATTTTCAAAGTTTGGATACTTGCTGTACTAAGTTATAGATAGTACAAAATTTCTCACCTTTTAAAATATATCCTGCACGTTCTCGTTAGTCGTTTGAGATTCTGAAATTTTTCTTTTTGAAAAGTTATGTCATCGCCTCACCGCCCCAGTTTAAGGTACAAAGTTTAATATAAGTTTAGCACTAACGTCCTTCCAAAGCTAGCTATCAAGATGCGAAGATGGTAAAAAGTGTAAGCCCCTGACTTAAAACTTTAAAGTATTTTATATTTTTCAGGACCATCACCCAGTTCCTGAAATAAATTTACAACTTATTTACATAAGAAAAATAACGAAAACTCTATTTGGTCCGAGCGAGCGCCAGAGTTGAATCTTGTTGTTTACACAGCGACACACCAAGTCACCAACTGACAACAAGGGAATGCATAATCACAGGCTAGCGTCGTTGGTGCTACACTGAGGTGCTACACTATAGCGCACCGACGACGACGCCACGCAAGGTTTATACAAAATTCATGTAATGACAATTTTAAATATTCCTTTGCATATAGTAAATGCGATGCACCGGAGCAGTAAAATTCCAAAATAAAATATTTTGGAACGATGAAAGCGGACAAGTAACAGAGCCGCGTTTCGTTTCTACTGAATTATGCATTTCTATTGTTATGATGATGATTGCTTGGCTTCTGGTTTGTATGTTAATTTATTCTCTGGTTTTTTGGTGACATTGGCCGGTGGGATACGATGAAAAGCCTTTGCTCTATCAGAGTATAACACTGACGACAGATGCGTCGTTTTATTAATGGTACCTATTAAAAAAGCAAACTTCGACACGGGCTGGTTTTATTGCAAAAATCGACCAAATTTAGGGTCGATTTTTGCAATCGTTGATCATTCATAAATACCTATGTATATAATAAATACATAGGTATTTATGAATGATCAACAAATCTAATCTTGTTAAGAAAGTCATATGTTAATTCATCCCACTCGCCGTATAAACTAATTTCATTCGCGAAACTTTTAACGTGCGGAGAGATTGAGTTTTTAATTACGGCCCTAAAGGTTTATAGCTGTAAAAACTCAAGGGAACTATAAATAAAGTGTGCACTTAGCCGACGGATGAAGGCAAATGTTTAGCCAGGATTGGCGCTCGGCAAATGGCCTGAAAGCCTGCCCACAACTCATTTGGTGCGGATTTTTCCAACTAGCAGAGGCATCGCTCTGGCTGCGTGGATTGTGGTATGTAGCTATACACAGTGGCCATGAGATTAGACTTGGAAATTAAGTAAAAACTTCATTTTGTTTTAAAATGATTTGATAAGAACGATTACTTCACTTTAAATAAAAAAATTTTTATTTATAATATTCAACACTGGTGGGAATCCGCTAAGGTCAGATAGATGAAGGTAGAGAGGCCTTTACCCATCAGTGGGACAATGTAGGCTTGTTACAATAATAATAATATTCAACACAGATCTTTTAATACATGGTAGTTAATAAAAAAGGTAGTTCTAATACGTAAAAAACATACGGTAGGTATAGTACTATTGAAGTAAACAAGTCTACGTCAAATGTAATACAACATTGCCACTGTCTCGTTACGAACGATGAGCGGTCAGCGTAGAACAAACACATAGACAAACGTGACGGGCTTACGCTCTGTTGTGAAAATGGTCCTTAGGGCCTTCCGTAATATCACTAGATCCTTTAAGGCTGACCCTTCATTCAAGTGCAAAGGTGATGCTCAAGCGATATGCTGGAAGACGACGTTATAATTGTTAAGAAAACTTGAGTGTAATTTAAACATTTTGTGACAAAATATTAAAATAGTATAAAACACACTCAACTCAACAGTCTACGCTAGTTCAATAAGCAATAAAAACTTAGCCTGCACTGCAATGTCTGCAGACTATGGCCTGGCCATATTTGATTTTAGCTGTGTAATAAAACAAAGAAGTTTTTGCAAACAGACTCTTGCAGTCGCAGCGCACTAATGAAGCACAAATAAAGCAATTTAATTGGAAGCCGCACAATTGTATTCCGCATTAGTAGGTTTGACTGTACATAATAATAAGTTATATTTATTTTTGAAGTTGCATCAAGAATACAATATTTAGGACTAGTCTGAGGTTAAGGTAATTTTTTTGATGAAAAAAAAATGAAAACTGAAAACCGTATTATTACAGATTCCGCAGTACTCTACTATATTTTTTTGCACCTGGACAACTTCTGCATAACGATATCTGACAGATTTACATTGAAATAAACTCACTAGATTTTCGCCGTAAGCTCACGAAAACTTTGTAATTAAAAAAATTGTTTAGATTCTTGAACTTCGGTGTTCTACTCAGATCTTGTATTTAGAACCAAAAGCTATTCCGAAGAGTAGCTTCAGCTGAAGAGGGATTTTTTTTTGGTCTCAGAATCAGAACACACTTGATGACGATCAGCAGCACGATGAGAATGACGGTCAGCAAGTGGTCAGCATGACACTAAAACCAGCATGAAAATTATTGAAACTATAAATATTGAATATTCAACTGAAACCCGTCAAGGCCCGGGATTACTCAGTTTTTAATAAATCCTACCATATTTATTAAAACTCGATGTAAGTTATAAGCCCTTTATTTAAACCTTATTTTCAATAAATTATACCTGCGAGGCTTTCTTAGCATATTTAACCAATTATGAGGCTAATGGGCAATAATGGCAGTTTGGAAGTGAGGCCTTAATTGTCCGCCGGTCTACGGTTAACGAGACGACCTGAGCCTTTTCATCATTCTGCTGTGTGCGGAAAGGCGGCTTCAAGATGAGACAGGCGCGAGGGTGGCATTATCCTATTATAACCTTTATAAGTGTAAAATAATAATTATTATTATTTATTAGGTACAGTGGTGGTGGCGGTCTCATCCAGCGTAACACTTTAGTCTATGGTCTCGATCCCGCTTAAAAATAACAAACAATCTTTCTTCTTTCTTTCTTTCTTTCTTTCTTTCTTTCTTTCTTTCTTTCTTTATTTTGAAGTATAGAAAGGTATTGAAATTAACGCTGTCGAATTCCTCAAGCCAGCACACCCACAAGCACTCACTTACTTCATTCATTAAGCAATAGCAAACTTTCTGAGTCTCTATTCGGCCAAAGTTTCATATCCTTATGCTAACAGCTCAAACTTCGTCTGTTATACATTATGCTTCAACATGTTGTTATCCGTACGTAACGTATGAATTAGCAAAGATAATTAGAATTTTATTCAAGATGCTTATTTATATTTTATCTAAGTTAATATTTAAACTGTTATTTACGCTATACTATCCTACTGCTAGACAGAAGTCTCCTTCCCTTTATTACTTTACTCATATTCTCTATTGAATTGTAAAAAAGCGCGGAATATGTTATTTTTTGCGAAATGAAAATGTAACGTCGTCCTTGTCGGTATCGTAAGCTTCGAGAAAATAAAACTGAATTTAACACTTCAGTGAATGTAACACCTGATTTTTTTGCTTCAACTTCGTAAAGTAGAATATTCTTAATAATTGTGCAAAATTGTGTAGGCAGTAAATTTTTGTGAAAAGATAAAAAATATGATGTGTTTAACTATAATTAATAGCACAAAAAACTACTTTGTCATAATGTTCATCAATAATATTCAGTTTCTCTTTTCTTCGCATTCATCTGTAATTATATTTACCGCGAACAATACCGCGTGACTTTGTTACATTTAGCGAAACATATTTTTCTTTATCTCAACAAAGAGATGAGAAGTAGAAAAACTATTAGGTACTACCTACCTATACCAGACATGTTTCTGCACCATTAATAATTTTCATTTTATTGTGTTATGTATAAGAACTAATTTTTAAAGAAAGTCAAATCTCACAAAGCTCATGTAAATGTAAAAAGTTGTACTTTTATCTCAGGGTAAAACGTCCTACTAAGGCATTTTTTATATATGTTAGTGTTTAACGTAACTTTGTTTTTGTAACGTTTTGTTTAGCTTGGACATTATGGAGGTGCGTTTAACACAAACAAATCATAAAAAATCAATCAATATATATAAAACTCTTCCGTTACTGACTGACTGACTGACTGACAGACAACGCAGAGCCGAAACTACTGGGCGTAGCGGGCTGAAATTTTGCAAGTGGGTTCCTTGGGGAGTGTAGGGGAGCACTAAGAAAGTATTTCCCGAAATTCCCATGGGAACGGGAAAAAAAGGGATTTTAAATCTGCGCGGCTGAAACCGCGGGGCAGCCTCTAGTTACAAATAAAAAAATAAAAAACTTTTTTCTGTTTTCGATTTCTGTATTAAATGTTTGATTCTTGTACATTATAATCGAACAAAATATGCTTCTCATACAAAGGTGTTCACGCAAATCAAACCACAAGCAAGGTACATGGAACAACGAGTATATTGGACTGGGAAAGATTTACGACCGGCGTCAATTGAAATTTCAATCTTGCCGCAGGAATCACGATTTATTACCAATCCTGAGATAGATGTGTGGAGTTAAATAGCAGTTTACTATCCGAATCAGTCCTACCATTTCCTGTGCCTTGTCGATTCAGTTTTTTTGTGTCATATTGTCAATGGTTATAATTGGTTTCTTTCTCTTCTCGATCTCACGAATTTTTTAATTTATGAAAAGTTTCTATGGAAATCTGAATTTCTTTAGACTTTCTTCCAAGACACAACGAGAGCATGTCTTTGAAGAAAGTCTGGGTGACTTTGTTTGCATTGGCATGTGTTCTCCTTTTCAATTTCTCTGATTTTTTAAATGTATTTTGCCTGTAAAATATGTACTAAGAGCATTATAAACAAGATGATATAAGTTTTCCATCGCATACGAGTGATTAAACCATATATCCACTCGCTTAACCATATATCGGCGAACTATCTCTTGCATCGCATCGCAATCAAAACTTCGGCTGACCGTGCTCTCCTAATGTTTTGCACTATGTTTTGTTGCCGATCCGTTGAATTAATTTTCTTTTTGCTATAGGATTAAAAAAAAAGCACAAGTAATTAAAAAAGTGCATGCATTAAATATTCATTGAAATATGATGAGTTCTCATACTTGTAGACGTGAGAATTGTTTTAATTGGAAACAACGCGGGTAGTTACGATATACATGCGAATTCAATAGGCACAATAAATTTATAGCTCGCTTATGATTTTTTTTTGTTTTCGATTGCTGGAAATAATCAACCAAGAACCCCATCTTATTCTTTACTAGAGGCTGCCGCGGTTTTACTCGCGCAGATTTCTCATAAACACAAAAATCCATTTTGGGAAATCCTTTCTTAGTGCTCACCTACACTCCCACTACATGCAAAATTTCAGCCCGCTACGCCCAGTAGTTTCGGCTCTGCGTTGTCTGTCTGTCTGTCAGTCAGTCAGTCAGTCAGTCACGGATGAGTTTTATATATATTGATAAAAAATTCAAAGTAAAGAAAACAAGTAGCTAACCCTACTTCAAATGTTACTATAAATAAAGTCTTTATTGTGATTTGGGGCCCGTAAAGTTAAAATCTGAAAATGTAAAGGGTAGCTTCCTCGCCAGTTTGTTCTAATTATTGCGAAATAAAACTTTTAAATCTAATTTTCTCTAAACCAATAATGGCGGACCATAACTGAGGGCATTCTCATGAAGCTATTGCAAGCGGTATATTATTATTAAATTCGTTTATAAGTTCACTCTCCATCTATTAATCTGAAAGACTACTTAATTGTAATCCACTAAGCCGTTTCAAAGCATATTTGTATAAAGACAAATTGAGCGCAATATTTGTGTAGAAAAAAAAACCTGGAGAAAAATCTGGATATTGAACGACCTATATTACTTGTACTTAGGAGCTCCGTCGCTTATTTATGATATTATGGAACTAAGTTTGAATGTTCGCTCAATACATATATACATACATAGTATATGTATTAATACATATTTTAAAAGAAAGTCGCTTACTGCGTCTGTCTGTTGCTAAATATGCCTAAAACTATAACACTATGCAACGGATTTTGATGTAGTGAGTGTTTTATAGATAGATAGATATACTCTTTATTACAATCATCAAATTGCAATGGGTGGCCTTATCGCTTAAAGCGATTAACGAGTGTTTTATAACGAATTTTTAAATAATTTAAACTGCAATGGCGTCAAGTGGATGGGTAAAGGTTTTTAAAAATAGGATTTATTTATTACTTTTACTTTTTAGTAAATTTTAATAAAAGCATGATTTAAAATGTTTTTATTTAATTTTTTAAACTTAGAATAGAATAGAATAGAAATACTCTTTATTGCAATCAATAGACTTAATATAGGTGACTTAAATCTTTTATAGGTACCTAGGTATAACTTGTTTTACAAAACCTGGTTTGAAAATATTTTTATATTAATATAAAATACGTTTTTTGATTTTATCTACAGTTTAGTATCAGAATAAAGTAAGAAATGTTAACGTTTAATTAGCACAAACACTAATAGGTTTTTTCAGGAATCGCTTGCTCAGAAGCCTACGAAAGACGAAAGTGACATATTAATTACACCACGTATAGTAAAATAAATTAAACTTATGATTCGGCTAATTGTTAATGATTTTTAAATTAAAGATATAATTATTTACTTTTAAGGTTAGCAAGATGCTTAGTAGTTTGTATAATATATTTTCTTATAAGTTTATGCGTTTTTCTTATTAATTTAATACTACCTATATTCTATTTAAATTTGTGAGTATTAAATTCGCGCGCGACCGCCCATATCAAAAAAACTAAATAATTATATTCTAATGTAACTAAATCATCTAATTATTAATTTGTTTCTTATATCTGTTTTTTCTCTGAAAAAACATAATATAACATAATAGGACTAGAAAATATTAAAAATCATATTTTTAACACACAACAAAAGACAAACTACAGTTACTTTTCCCACATTTTCCCTATATCTGTGGTTTTTTTCTTAATTATTATTTATTTACGGTCTTATTCATAAAGATACAGTAGATTTTAAGTAGCGTTACTGGAGGTCTACTTCGCTGGTTTGTTGTATGGTAAATACGTGACATCTAGTCTAAATTGACATACGTCAAATAACTAAGATGCTCTTTAACTTTTTTATGAATAAGAGGTTTAGTGTTTATTTACAATTTTAAAAATATTTAGCCCACGCTCTGCGGTGGATTGTGCATTTGTACTTCAAAAGTGATAGGTTATTAATACATTACATATCTAAATATACATATGGTACAAAAATAAACTCACCTTTAAATTCCACTAGAGTCCACTAAAAGCTAAGAGCAAGTTTATTTACTCATAAAGTGAGTATACGTAACGTAAACCACCCGTAAACTTTGCGGTATGGACCGCGCGGCGCGCAGCGTCAGCGACCGACCGACCGCGGCCCGCTACTCCCGGCGACTACCGGCGCGGCTCTGTGTAGCTAGCTACGAGCTGTGGACCGTGAGTGGCTACGAGATAACTACACTACTTGCTACGCTCTGTTACGTAGCAGAAGGTTCGTAGCCACTGTAGCTGCTACACAAAAATGCAATTTCGATTGAATTTCATTTCATTATTATAATATTTTTAAGCAACGGATTACATTTGAAAAGTTGCGTGTTGTCTCCTACGTGCTTCACTAACAGAGCAAAATGTCAATAGCTGTCCTAACAAAATTTAAAACTATAGATTTCTACAATGTGAAGTTATAGTTTAAAAAAAAAATTACGTTACGCACTATAGTACAGAAACTAAATCACACAAAAAAATACAACTACCTTAGAAGAATCTCAAAAGTTACCCTCGTGATAAACAATATGATGTATTTAAAAAAGTTACTTTAAAGGTATAAAAACAACGTAGTGGATTCGATCTAAAAGTAATCGCCCGACACAAATAATAGTGGAAATGTTGTTAAGACCCAGCCATAACCATGATCGAGATGGGAATATGACTTCCCTCGGTGACGCGGACACTCGGCCGCGGGTGTGTAGTGGGACGACCTAGCTATGTATTTATGAACTAAGCAAGCTCACGCTGTATCGGAAATTTTTATTTCAAAATGGTTCACAACCATTGGCAAAAAATAATAATTAAGAGTAGCTCTCACAAATGAGATTGAATCTTTTATCATTAACTATAAATTTTGAAAACTGTTTCTATTATAGCCTCGTTAACTACCGTCAGTCAATCCTCACAGTTTTACCGTAACATTTAATTGACGATACTAATAAACATACACATAAAAATGTCCTGTCATACTTTTGAATTATAATTGGATGAGCTGAAATTTGCACTGAAGGCGTCATCTACAGTCTACAGTAGTATATCATCAATATTCAGGTGTCAGACTCATTGCGTTTGCGTGTGCGTGCCTCTACCTAAATAGCTTTTGAAATTTCACGTGACGGAGAGAGTTTAAATACATAATAATTCAATAAGAAAAGGCGAGAGAAACATAAAACTAAAACCAATTAAAATTCTAATTATTTAAGCATATCACACAAAGATTATGCAAATAGAAATTTCCATATAACATGAGAGTCCTTGTTCCGTACGTTACGTATTATATTAATGTATTAGTATAGTTTCGGCAAATTTTGTTTGTTAAAAAATATTTACATAACAAAGTATTCAAAATTTACGAGGTATTAGATATGAACGATAAATATTTAAATGATTACCTAAAAAGTAGCACAGATACTTGAGATTCCTTAAGAAAGTGATGTGTTTTAACCTCCGACGAAAAAAGAGAGGGGTTTCATAAGTTTAACGTGTGTATCTGTCTTTCTGTGTCTGTGGTATCGTAGCTCCCAAACGGGTGAACCGATTTACGTTTATTTTTTTTTGTCTTATAGATAACTAGCTTTCTGCCCTCAGCTTCGCAAGCGCTTTTTATAATAAAAGTAAATAACTGATTGATTTGTTTCTCAGAAATATAGGGAAATCATTTATAATCGCACCAAAGCCCTAAAGAAATAAAAAAAAGCAGTTTGTCTTTACAACAGTAAAATTTGGTTTTTTCCAGTTCCCGTAGTATCTTCACGAATTCATGTCTTTGCTAGACATTTATATTCCTTACGTTTCTATCTTGAGATGTTTGGGCTGAAAACTTAAATACTCATTGTTCCCTTTTCAATTTCAGGATATCCTTCATTAGTGTCACCCTGTATTGTATAAACAAACTAACCTATATGCTTCATCTCTGAGGCTAAGCTCTGAGGCTTCACTAAAAATAAACAAACTAACCTATATGCTTCATCTTTAAGGCTAAGCTCTGAGGCTTCACTAAAAATAAATAAACAAACTAACCTTTATGCATCCTATATGCTTCATCTCTGAGGCTAATCTCTGAGGCTTCACTAAAAATCCAGTTCTATTGTACCCTAATTAGGTCTACTCAGATTCATCATCATCGTCGTCCCAACTGATTGTCGTTCTTTGCTGTAAATGTGCCTCCCCTACCAGGTTGCCATAATTTCTTTTCTGGCGCGACCCTTATCCAGTTTACTAACATCACCATTTTTTTTTTCAAACAAACTGTTACACTCTGTATCAGCACCCGCAAAACTTTGAAAACACCTACTATATTACTTTATAAGGAAACCTAATTTTCGCCATACATATTGCATCAAGGTCTCCAGGACTAATAAACGCAGAGTTATAATATCATATGTGATGTTTAAGTATTATGAGGAGCTTATTTTGAAATTTTTAAGATAGTGTCATTGAAAAAATGAAAATGAAAAAAGAGATAGTGTCATTACTTTAGATTTTAGCAAAAAGGACCTGTTTTACCCTGAACTCAGGGGCAAAACATTAAAAAAATTAAACCATTTATGAGGTTTGTATTGTAAAGAGAATCTTCAGCGTAAAGTTCAACTTTCTAATCGCAGCAGTTTAGAGCCTGATACAAACTGTTACATCCTGTATACGTCGTTTCAGTGAAGTTATCCCCATATCCCGTCTTTGCGAGATTTCGCAATCAGCGCCCCCAAAAACCTAGAAAACGCCATCCATATCGATTTTTAATACAAATTTATTTCCGCCATCTTGGTTTTCAAAATCGATGTTTTTTGTGTAATTAGCGGCCCTTATAACCTAGAAACATCTCCCATTTCATTTTTTAAGCAAAATAAGGAGCGTTTCGGTTTTTCATAAAAACTTTAACACCCTGTATCATGGCTCACAGGACTAATTAACGCAGTTTTGATATCATATTTCATGTTGTTATATAAAAAGGACCTCCCAAGTAGCACATAAGCGTAAATTTTGACCAAAACGCTCCCTTATGCAGTCACGAGCTTTAATGTAGATGTACTAGAGACTAAAAGGAGTCTAGTGGCTGTATAATAGCAATTTCATACACCACTAAACAGAACAACTGTATAATAGCTGCACACAGGCAGAAAATACACTAAATACTTTTTAATATAATAAAAAGAAACCATTGTAAAGCCCTTAGTTCCATAATATACTACTAGTTGGTTTGGACGATCAAAGCTGGTTAAGCCTTGTATAGAGTCATAAACTAAAACCCCTTTCAAGCTGTGAGATGTATAAGGGGATAAAATATTGCCATTAGCTTGTTTATGGCGATCACTATTTCTATTATAAAGCCACCTGTCAAGCTTGATAGCAGCCGACTAGAAGATTTGATAGAGTATCCACTACAGTTGTTAGCTTTATAATGGCGTCATATGAGTGCATCAGCTGTACAGGGGTGTTGCTGTAGTACACTCAAGTACCAAAACTTTATGTATTTATATCAGCCATTATACAGCCCTTGGAGATAATGAAGAATTGACGGAGAATAAAAGTATCATGATTTCATAACCTCTAAACGTTAAAATTACCGAAAAAGCTTATGGGTTAGTCTAATACATGCCATCCTATTAATGATCGTTTGATTGGATTAAAACAATGCAAAAACTGGATTTTAATACCATCTAAAAAGGTTTTACTCAAATATTGATAGAACCCTAAAATAATTTAATTTATACTCTCAATTTACACCTATAAACAGTCCTTGCACTACCAGAGACTCATTGTACAGCAACCGTAAGGGTGTCAGCTGTTAAATAGAAATAATTTCACTATTAAACAGCAAAATGGATTTGAAGAGAGTTAAGTAAGAACAAATGCTTTAAAAGAAATAACGCCATTTTTTTTACAGCATAACCTAAAAATTAACACCAAAATATTGATATTTGATAAATTTATTTTGATATTCTAGTGCTAGTAAAGAAAAAACATGCTTTGAATTGTTTGCAACCAGATAATATCACAGTAAATTAAAAAACAAAAAATTTCATTTCAGACATCGTATTTATTTTGTGTTATTATTTAGTAAATATTGAATTTTACTAGGGCGCGTGTATAAATTGACCATAATTAGCCTATAAAATAACAATTTCAAGCGCAGTACAATTTATATATTATAACTACTTAAAATAATCAAAAACACATAACTTGATAACTGTCAATAAACTTATAAATTTAACCACCATTACACTTTAAACACAACTTCACTAACACATTGCTCTCTCCTTCTATTTTAATAAAATAACAAAGCATGATAGATTACTAAATAAAAAAGCTATAAAACATCATCTTCGTTCATTCATTCATTCATCTCGCTGTATGAGAGAATTCAAATAGTCTTCGTTAAGAGTGAGAGAGAAGCTTACGCCCCTGTACAGTCATTATGGAGCCCATTTTATGGTTAATCCTGCCATTTAACAGCTACTGTAAAGCAAAGGGCTATTCATTATACTGTTATCCAGCCTTTGTAATGCTTAGGGCTGGTTAATTTGGGGCCAAATTCGGCATTATAAAGGCTGTATAGCCAGCTATACTGCCACTATACAGCCAGCTTATACAGCTCCTAGTATCAAAATTTCCATTATAAAGCCATAATGCAGCGATGTGTGCTAGTTGTGCTTATTTTGAAAATTTTAAGTGTCTAATGTTATAAGTTAAGATTTTAGCAAAAATCATATTTCACCCTGTATAAGAACTCAGGGGCAAGATGCAAAAAAACAAAAACCATTTATGATGTTTGTAATGCAATGACAATATACAGTGTGAATTTCAACTTTCTAAACCCAGCAGTTTAGGAGTTTCATACAAACTGCTACACCCTGTATACGGTGTCCCGGTTAAGTTATCCCAAAATCCCGTCTTAGTGGGTGCCTACGTCACGTAAGGAAGCTACTGTCCAAATTTCATCTTTCTATCTTCAGCGGTTTCGGCTGGGCGATGATGAGTGAGTGAGTGAGTGAGTGAGTAAGTGAGTAGATCAGTGGTATTTGGATTTTATATATATAGATAGATAGATAGATTTTATGCCGAGTGTTCTTAGCCATATTTCATGAAAATCTGTTCAGCCGTTTGGAGATCACCAGCTCTTTCATAGTTGATAAGGGGATCTGACTACCTTCCATGTCCTATCTTTCGATTATAATTTAGAAGGTACCTACCGTATTACTACAATCATATTGAAGGAATATGGAAACACGTTACTATTTGTAGGTATCAATCGTTGTGAAGGACCATTTATATTTCTGACAGAGATCAACGTTTAATATCTTTACCAATATATTAATAAAGATAAAAGATTTAAGTGTTTGTTTGGATGTCATAGGCTATAAAATATTCTCAAAAATTTTGAACGCAAGGCGGTACGAAGTTCGCCGTTTCAGCTAGTGATAAATACCTATTGTGGTTTCAGGTCTGGTAAATGTGCTTACCCTTATACAAAGTTTGAATGAACTGTCTTAAAATACCTTGAAAATACGATCCTTTAGATCGCTGACTAAGGAAGAAACTTGTTAAAAAGCAGATATCTGACCGATAATAAGCATTACTGAGAAATAAACTGTAAGTAAGCTAAGAAGTTGGATGGCGAGATGCATCTTTAAAGTTTCCCTTATAAAGTTTAAAAGCTCGTCCAATGTACTGAGTTATAATAAGAAAAACGAAGTAACCATTTTGTACTGATGGATACTTAGTATTCAGTAACAGTCAGTTAGTGCATTGCATTATACTGTCTAATTCTGCATTAGCCATATTAAGCATAGACGTGCATAAACTCAAGTAGTATCTATCTGTAGGTGGTAGTATCTATAGGTGGGTAGCTATAGGTAGGCAGACCCGCCTTACGCGATTTGATACTGATGATCACATGACATCAGGTACGCATACGCGGCACTTTAACGAGACACACTCTCATGGTACCTACGTGACAAAAATACTCAACTAGTAGCTATGCCAGAAATGATAAAGTAACGTCATTTTATAAGAATGTCAAAACCAGCAAGGTTGTGCATAAATTTCACTTTGCTTTGGTTGGTAGATAACAATTAGAGTAAAACATTTTTTTATTCAATATGTTAAAATCAAATTTATACATATACGACGCTAAATATGTATGTATACACTTACTACCTACTTAATTACATCATCGTAATCTCGTACAGATTTGCTTGATACAGTTCTAAGTACTCACATTTCCCATTTTAGAAGACAGAAAATGTGTATCTTGATGAAGTGCCTAAACACAGAGATACGTGAGGGGCAGCTAAGCGCGATAAAAAGCAAAACACGTACTAGCTTTTAAAGACATTTAAACTCAGTGTGGTCAGAAAATGTCTAGCGTTTTCACTGGGAAAGTGGGGCAATTTACAACACAAGCATGTTAGAGTAAGCTTTTGTTAACTTATTTTTATATTTATAAGAACGGCGTTAATTTTCCCCACAATGATAAAAATAATTACCTATTAATTTATTTTGCGAAAACAGAGATTTGGCTAATTAACAAATCAAACTGACAGATCAAGGCGATTTTGATATACATATTTTTTCATTTGCTGTTCTCTCCCAAATAGGGATAGCCTGTGAAATTGATTTTCTGAATTGAAGCTAAAACTAAATTATTGTGCTTCAACCAAGGTCGCAATACACGGGTAGACTATAGGTATTGACTGAAATTCGCTCATTCATCACAATTTTCTGGAACTATGCCTAAGCATGTTCTACTTCAATAGGAAAACTTATATTTTTTACATTTTATATTGCAAAATATAACTATATTTTTTTTATAATGTTAATAATAAAATAATAATTTATTAACGCATCACACTCTCTAACCTAACTACGAAGAACCTAGTCTTAAGTGTCTCAAATACATCAATACAAAAACACACAAACCTGGAAACGAAAATCTTTGTAAAACAGGTGACTTCTCAAAAGTAGCTCTTTACGACTGAGTTGTCATCTCTAATTCTATAAAAACAATATCAATGGTGGCTTTTGCCGGTCATCAAACCCCCCGGAGCTCCGTGTCACAGTTGACATCGCTTCCCACTGAGCCATTAAGGCAGTGAAGAATAAAACTTTATGCATCCACCTCGTTAAAAAACAAGTCTAGAGAGTCAGATTGCTTCAAAATCTTCCTTCGAGCGTAAACGGCTATGACTGTCCGTCTGTCGGTAATGTAATAAACCTGGATAAATATTCATAATTTCCGGAGCTTAATCGCCATTTCCGAGTTGTTAAGCTTAGAGCTAGTGCAGACATTCTTACTGAGGAAATTACTATAATCTCCTCTCTTTTGGTTTCCTTATTGCCAAAATCGAATAAAATTTCCTGATATCGGTCAATCAAATTTTTTCATGTTTTTTCCGGTCACTTAAGACGCTATATGACTTTTGAATCAAATGATTCTCATAAACTACAGGAGGTAGAGATCTGAAATTTTGTTATCCTTTTTGAGGATATAACAAAGTTTTTCATAAATTAAAAAACGCAATTAAAAAGATATTATATTCAATATTTATTACATTTATTATTTATTACTTTTTCCAATAAAATGTAGAAACCGATGCGGGCGACTGACAATATAACTGTCCCTTTCAGCTCAGCATATCGAAGCTCTGTTAATTTAGTCGTTTGATTTATTTCTTGTATAGGTATGATCTTCTGAAAGAAAAAGATTTTGGGTTTCACTAACCAATTTAGCTCATTTTTGTACTAAAATTAAATATAGTAGTTATTGATGAAATTAAAAAAAAAAACTTTTACTAATAATTTACGAAACATGTATGCATGTTTTTCTGACAAAAAGTTAAAGTTGCTTTCACCATTTCACCTTAAATTCAGTACCAAATTGCTTTTAAAATATTCATTAACTAGAGGCTGCCCCGCGGTTTTTCCCGCGCATATTTCTCAAAACAAAATTCCCGTTTTTTTCCGTTCCCGTGGGAATTTCGGGAAATCCCTTCTTAGTGCTCACCTACACTCCCTAAGGAACCTACATGCAAAATTTCAGCCCTCTACGCCCAGTAGTTTCGGCTCTGCGTTGTCTGTCAGTCAGTCAGTCAGTCAGTCAGTAACGGAAGAGTTTTATATATATTGATTAACTAAATTTCAAATGGCACAGTAAACCAAACTGGAATTTTCCACAAACATACCTCTATTGCCTATGCGCTGCGGGCATACCTATACCTATTCGTGTGCCCTTCACAGTCATTTACAACTGTTTGAAAGGAACACTCGCTGCGTGCAAAGGTATTTTTCTGCGCTATTGACTTGCAAATTACTTGTTTGCGCTGGCTCGACTACTACTGGCCGAATTCAGACAACCCCGTTTGAAGAAAACTTACTTTGGGTCGAACTGACGAACTTGGTATGAATGGATTTGGTTTCCTGAGTTTCATTTGACTGTTTAGTTACAGGATTCTAGTAATCTGTAATTTAGATAGATTTCTCGTTTACCGAATGTTTTCTTTAGTAAGTTAGGATGTCCTCCATTACAGTTGCTGTATATGAGCTGTTGAGGCATTCGCTGCTCCGTGGCACGGTACAGGTGACAGTTTTCTGTGAGAACTTACCACACTTATCTTTATACTGGGTGTTTCTGACAAGACGGTAATAAATCAAAGGAGGGCTTCAGCTCACCATACCTAACAACTTTCCCAAAGCAACATGGGTCAAAATCTCAAAACAAAAATCAGCTGTCCCGTACATTGACCCCGCCAGCTGATCGAACCAATGTATGGACCAGCTATTATTTTTTTTTGAGATTTCGACCTATGTTGCTTTGGGAAAGTTGTTAGTTATGGTGAGCAGAACCCCTCCTTTGATTTATTACCGTCTTGTCAGAAACACCCTGTATAATAAGACATAAATATGTGATAGGTGAACTTTTACAAACTGCTTTTTAATTGCGCACTGCACGTCCACGTGCAACCTGCAGGTACATCGCAATGTTCACAAAGGAGTCCTTGGTATGAAGCCATGTTTAGTAGCCTACAACATCTATGTCTAAAACATATTCCGATAACAACAGATATTATCATGTTATTTATACAACATTCAACCTACCATAGCTATAATACTGACGCAGGTATAGGAACGCTGTGTATCTGCAGACAGCTATGCAATATTTGAGCGTGGCCCTCAGTAATGAGGCCGGGGGACACCGAGGATGCCCTCTAGTCTTTGTACTAATTGCTGCCGCCTTATTAAGGTCGAGATTCTGGAGCAGTTAAAATATACTCTAGGCTGTTTATTCTTACAGCGACGTATTTAAATGTTAATATTCTACGACTAAGCTGGGATTCTCATAATTGTTTACTAGTTTGAACGCGTGTAACAGATCTCTCTCAGGTTGAGTTATTACGTGAAGTAGCAACCTCCTTGAAACTGTTTAAAGTGCACTGCTAACTGCTGGTATAAGTTTACCGAGCGGGCGCTTTTCGCTGAAGTATTCATGTGTATAAAAATAATGTATAACTCAGAGCCCCACTCCATTTTAAAATAAGACCTTGAAAATAACTTAAATGTGGAACGTAAAATTTTCAAGAAGCTTATATTGAAACTTATAATAACCTATAAAGAAATTTAACTCAGAGTGCCTTATCAAGTAAAGGAAATTTAAGTTAAGTACGATAGTCAGCACATACTTAAATGGAAATTTATCCTCCGTTTACACGGAAGGATAAACTTTCCAATAAAATGGTTAACTGAAAGTGTAGCTTACCTTACGTACAGGTAAAATCTAATAAAACGTATTCTCAATCATTATTATCTAGATATTATATTATGGACTATAGTTGTTGAAAATGACAGTTATGAAAAATCATTGTCATTCTAAAGATATCGGACAAACCCACATAAAGTTATTCTGACTATTTATTAACATGATCTGAAAAAATACCCAGACAGAATAAATGTTATTTATGAGTGAAGTTTTTTTAAAAGATAATTGTTTTTATATCAATCAGTTTTGAAACTTGGAAAAAGTTGTTTCCACAGCATCGACATACTTAGGTAGTTGTTAAAATTATTTTTCCTAATGTTAAAAAGTGTAAAATGGAATTTTATCAAATTATATAGTACATGGTCACTCAAATAAGTGAACGAAACTGAACAAGGCAAAGGGAGCAGTGTCGACGGTAGAGCACAGTAAAAATAAAAATAAAAATTAAGAAATAAACTTTATGCAATTCATGTTGTGGCTCGTCATGTGGAAACCCCACAAATTCTTTCTTTGTGACATGATTTTTGATATATACATATGTGATATGTACCTTTGTATATATCAAACTTAATCATAAAAACACAATAATGTTTTACAGCAAAAAAGTTCTTAACGTAGCTACTATACTAGCTACATGGTTTGGAGACACTATGCTTGTCTGACTGTGTGATTCACTGTGATTTTCTTGTGATTGTCTAATCCTGATAAACATGTCAAGTTTCTTTCACTCATTTAAAAATAAAGTTGTGGGTTATTTGAATCAAATCATGATTTAACTTTACAACGAACGAAGGAAATCAAAAGCTATTTGTTCAAACCAACAAATCTCATTGCGCGAATTATCGCGGGGACAAAATTAATCTTGCTACACCGTAGTAAGCCTTGTAAGGATTCACACATAGACTTAGTCTTGTATTTTTATCGTATTTATCGTGCATGCTATGTGTGAATATATTTTACATTTGTTTTGGTTTGAAAGGTACTGGGATTGAGTATAGTAGCTTTAAGCGACAAGGCCGCCCATTGCAATAGTAATGACATCTATCATAAACACTTATAGATGAAATGTATTATGAAATAATTTTAACGTCCTCTTTAAAATATGTTTACCTACCTCACTAAAATAAATAATAATTTGTCCGCAATAAAATATTACTTTGATTTCTATGATATCAAAGCAAGCAGTTCCGTAATTGTCTTTTACATACTTACTCGTTTTCTAATGTAGATAATATAGATTATGTCAAATATAATGTATAGAAATAGAAATAGAAATAGAAAACTTTATTTGTTAACACAGGTAAAAGTTACAGGTGGTAGAGTAATAATTATTTAGAATCACTGTGTTAGGCCATTTTCAGGCATACAAATTTTTAGAAAACTTAAAAATATTAACATTTTAAAATATTTATGTGATAATGGTAACTGTAGGAACCGACAAATATTTAATATTTAGTGGTAATTACTTAACAAATGAAATATATATTTTTTATATAAACCAACAAAAACTTCTTCAAAAAAATCTCTCTCTATATAGAAATGTTCTTATCAGTCAAAAACTCACTTAAATTATAATAACATTTACTTACAAGTAGTTTGTGTATTTTTTGTTTGAATTTAGTTAAATTTAAATTCTGGAATGGTTCAGGTAGTTTGTTGAAAATTTGAGGTGCAAGGCAAATTAAACTATTATGTAATAAAGTAGTGTTAGACTGTTGTATACATAGGTTATGCTTGTTTCTTAATTTTACGTTTACAGATTTTAATGAATTACTAGGAAATAAAGTTTGATTCGTTTTGACAAAAATTAATACTTCATAAATGTACAGACAAGGAAGCGTCAAAATTTCGTATTTCCTAAATAAAGGTTTACAACTGTCTGTCTGACTTTTATTAAACATATAACGAATACAACGCTTTTGATGTTTAAATACAATTTCTTTATCAACAGAATAACCCCAAAAAATTATACCATAACGCAAGAAAGAAGCAATTAAACCATGGTAAGCTGTAATAACTGTTTCAGAATTGGCAATTTTTTGCAATTGATGCAGAGCGTAGGAGTTTCTACTTATTTTTTTACATAATTCTTTGCATTGGGTTTTCCATGATAAATCATCATCTAAATATAATCCTAAAAATTTAGTGCTATTGACTGCTAAGATATTTTTATTGTCAAATTTTATATTAAGTATTGGTTTGGCTTTTCTCTGCGCAAAGTGCATTATTTTGGTTTTATCGAGATTTGCATTAAGGTTGTTTTTCTCCATCCATTCAATGATAGATTGAAGAGTACTGTTGATTTCATTTTCATAACTATTCTTACTATAACATTTAAAGATAACTGTTGTATCGTCAGCAAATAAAACTGTTGGATACTTTACATTTAAAGGCAAATCATTTATATATATAAGGAATAGAAGCGGCCCTAGCACACTTCCTTGAGGAACGCCACTAATTACATTTTTAATATCAGAACAGTATTCATTTTCAGTTGTTGTTGCTAAATCAATACCTGATATAGCAACATATTGTTTTCTATTAGTTAAATATGATTCTAAAAGTTTGAAGGAGTTGCCTCTGATACCATAGCTTTTAATTTTATTAAGAAGAGTTGAGTGTTTTACAAAATCAAATGCTTTAGTTAGGTCCATAAATAAAGCGCAGATATCATTTCTCTGATCCACATTACTTAAAATTGGATGCAGAAGATCATATATTGCCATATTTATTGTTTTAGTTTTTTGAAACCCTTTTTGTTCATTAGCAAAAATGTTGTTTTTAGTAAAATATTCATAAATTCTGTTATATGTAATCTTTTCTATTATTTTTGAGAAGGGTGAAAGTAAGGCTATGGGTCTATAATTTTTCATATTAGTTTTTTCATCTTTTTTAAATAAAGGAATTATTTTTGCGTTTTTTAACTTATCCGGAAATATTCCTTCAGTTATACAGAGATTTATAATATGGCTTAATGGTAGGGCTATATAGTCTGCAACATATTTAATAACTTTTATGCTGATACCGTCAGGACCTATCGAATTCTTATTTTTTTGAGATTTAATTATTTTCAAAATTTCCTCAGGATTAGTAGGACACATAAAAATAGAATTGCATTGATAATTACTATTATTATAGGTGTCATTTAGAATTGAATTCGGAGTTACTAGATTAATAAAATAATTATTAAATAAGTTAGATATGTCTATCGGATCAGTAACTATGGTAATTCCCTCTTTTATTTTCACAATAGGTTCTTTTGGATAGTTTAATTTAGTTTTATTAATTACTGACCATGTGGCTTTGGATTTATTATCAGATGTATTTATGTAAAAATTATTTTGTGATTTTTGGGTTAAACTAATAACTTTCTTCAATGTTTTCGAGTAATTTTTTAATTTGTTTTTATTATTTTCACTGCGATGATTTCTGAAAGACCATAGAAGTTGACGTTTCTTTTTGCAACAGATTTTTAGACCGTTAGAAATCCACTTCGGTTTTTTTTTGTTTGCAATATATACAGTTTTAAAAGGAAAACATAGAAGGTAAAAACTATTAAATATTTCAATAAATAAATTGAAGGCTTCATTTGGACATTTAGAAGTCATAACGTCAGAAAAACGCAAGGCTTTCATACATTCCTTAAACTTTTCAAGATTATCAATGCTATAATCTCTACGCTTAATTTTCCACTGTTTAATGACACTAGTTTTTTTTACAGGTACTTTAAGTATTTGAGCGGTGTGATCAGAAAGACCCAGCTCTACAATTTTACTTGAACTTCTTTTCACATTGTGTACAAAATTATCAATACAAGCTTTACTTATAAGTCTAGTAGGTTCATTAAATTCTAGGTGTAAATTATATTGAAAAAATAAATTTTTAAGATTATCAGAAGAAACATTACTTTTTAAAATATCAATATTGAGATCACCACAAATAATAATTTTTTTGTTCTTATGAACTAACTTATTCAATATTAATTCAGTCTTTTCAAAAAATATATCTAGCATTTGTGTTTTGGTAAATTTCAAATTATGCTTATTTCTACCAGGTACACGATATAAACAAACAATTATAATACTATGTTCTAGCAATTCAATTGCACAGGATTCAAATACACCTAAAAGAGAGATATTTGATAAACAGGAAACCATTTTAAAACTATGAATATTGCGAACCAAAATGCAAGATCCTCCCTTTCTTTCCTTCCTACAGTAATAAGCTGCTAATTTGAAATTTGGTACTGATAGTAGGTCAATGTCATTTTCACACATATTATGCTCAGTTACGCACAAAACATCAATACACTCATTATTTTCATCAAATTCTTGTAAATGTATTGTTAAATTGTCTGACTTATTTATAAGCCCTGATATGTTTTGGTGCATGACCCTAATTGACTGATAAAAGAAAAAACTGATTCTCTTTATTTGTCATTTCCACTTGTTTTACACCTTCTTTCACATAAGTTTGATCGATGTCAAATCTGATTCTATTAGCGATATGGGAAAACACTTTATTTAATCCTTTATTCATTACTTTACCAGTTGTATTCGAAAACATCTCATAAGGCAGAAAGGCATTGGTGTCAATAAGATGACCATATTTATATGAATTTATATCTAGTCTTATAAGGTTATTGAAGATTTCAACTCTGTAGTTGTATATAGGTCTGCCACATATGTACGTAGGTGCACATATAATTATATTTGTATGTGCAATGGCTTGAAGGCTTTTTCGGATGAGGTGGACCAAGCTTTCATTATTCACTGTCTGGGTAAAGTCTGATTCGCCTATAAGAATTATACAGTAATCATTTTCTGTGAAGTCTTTTAGTTTTCCTTCAATTCCCTCTAGTATTTCTGATAATTTAGCATGAGGCTTTGAATAATGACATAGTTGGAAGCTGTTGTCAAAATTATTCTCCATTATGCCAATTATCTTATTTCGGTTATTGTCACTTAGCACACAGATTTTATTTTTTTTGAGAATGGCATGGTCTGTGTTATTGCTATAGGTATTCATTGCTATTTTTTCTTGGTTTGGTTCTAGTATCTTTACCTGCTCAATCTCAGAATCTGACTCAGTTGGACTTATGCTAAGTCTTAGCTTTTGCTTTTTCTTTTTATTTGCTTTCTTGCTTTTGCTGCGAGGCGTTGTCATTTCTGTAAAAGATCTGTCTAAATCACTTGTCTGTTGGCCCTGTTGCAACATAGTTTGCTTAATTAAACTTATTTCAGCTACTGCATCGCTAAGTTTTTCTTTTAAGTTGGATATCTCTTCAAGAAGTTTACTGAGAGTGCCAGTACAATTTTGGCATGTTGACAGTTCCAAGAGGCTTGTAGTATGCTGTAATAGGCTAGTCTCGTCATTTGTTTCACTATCATTGACTATAACTTTCTTTCTGATGGTGACATGTTGCTCTGGCAGGGGTGTATTGGTGTTATTTGTTTTGGGAATTTTACAAATACATGCCTGGCACTTCCAGTTTAGTTTATGGTCTGCAGTCATATAACTAAAGAAACGTTTCTCCGACACGTTACCACACTCCAAATCGTATGACTCTTTGCATAGTGAGCAATTCAGAAAATGTTTTGACAACTCTTGGAAACATCCCGCGCATTGAGTCATTTTTTGAAATCTTTGTCGAAAAACATAGAATAACAGCTGTTCTTAGCTAAATATTAGACATTTAAATGTTTTTATTGAAGATATGACTATGTACGATAGGATTTTACTACAGGTATGTGTGAACCCTTAGTCTTGATTCTTAATGGCGGCCGTAATCAAGGGGATGCCTTGATTACTCCTGATCGGAGGCCTCGTGTAATTGCTTTAATTAATTTGTTGCCTCCAAACGCGTCAATCGGTACGTAATGTGACGCAGAAAGCTATAAAATTGTATCTAAACCTACCTTTGGCTATTGAAAAATGTTAATAAGTACCGACATATGTAAATAAATTGTTTTACTAAACTACTCGGATGGATAATATATTATGAAATTTAACCATAAAGCCCTACCTCTTTCTCTTGTCCCGATTATATCCGTTATAAAGTAGGTTTAACCAGAGAAAACAATACGCTGTGGTGCTGCGGATCATGCACATTCTTTAAAGAAGAAGAGTGTTGTAATGTTACCTATCTAGTCAGATTCCTTATAAAAATTTATTGATCCCAATACTCCCAATAGGTAGCAAATAAAATCATTATTTGCACAAATAGTTTGAAAGAACCAGACAAATAACAGGGATATCAAAGTGACTGAAGTTTTGGCAGCATTCCTGGGAGACCGCGCGTCGATTCCACTGATATGGTTTATCCCTGAAACTGTGATGTAGGATTTAGGACATACCTATACGTCCCATCTGTAAGTAAGATTGATTTGGAGAAACCTCACTCTTCAATATTGTTATTACTTATTACATTAGGGTTTTGTTTGTCATGTTATTATGTACTTCATCGATTGGGGCTTCTCAAAAGCTTTAGAAGGAGAGACAAAAGAGAGGAATTTTTAGGTTCAGTACGCTGCAACCCAAATCTCTATTCGTTGCCGCCAGGAGATACTTGTGCAGATGCAGTGCCGGTGGTCGGGATCGATGGACACTTGGTAAGCACCTTCACCTGAGGTGGTTTTTAAGCATTCGACTTCACATAGGCACCTACGACGTAGCAGTAGGTATCTACTAGGGTTTCCTACCCGGGATCCCGGGATCTGGAATTCCCGGGAAATCGGCCGATCTTCTTCCCGGGAAAAAAATCCCTTCTTCCCGGGAATCCCGGGAAAAAATTACATAGCAAAATTTTAATTAAAATTCTTACGAATAAATTCTCATATAGCGTAACAGTAATGGAATATTCAGAACTTTGATAAATCCTGTCATTTCTCCTAAAAGTAGATACTTAGATTGCTTTAAATCACTTTTACTGCAATTTTAATTGAAACAATCATACACTCAACGGTAACGGTATAAAATGGTACATAATAAGAGGCATTAACACACGAGTGTGGTGGGTATTGAATTTGGTGAGTAAAACGAGCCAAAGGCGAGTTTCATAATAAGATTACATGAGTGGCCTAATATGTGCAACTTCATCTACATGCATATCATAAGTTTTCTACAATCTGTTTAGATTTTTTTCTGGTGGAATACTTATTTCACGGCAAAATACAATACATACAACTACAATAACTTTTCTGATATTTAGAAGATCGTTCGAAACAAATGACTTACATTCAAAGTTTTTTTTAATTCATCAACAATCTAGACTTCTCTGGAGTTTCTTAATGTAATGTTATTACGTAATTAAAGTTTGGTTATCGATTAAGATAAGTAAAAATTAAGATGTACCCACTGATATACGTTTTTTTATATATTATATATTCTTATCGTTTCTGAACATATTGTAGGGAAGTTATTACGGATATAGATAAAAAAAATTAAGCACTTGTTTATTTTTTCTCACAATTCGCAAAACTATCGGGTTTGCAATGGCAATGAACAAAACTTTGAAAAGTGATGGAAAAAAAAACTACTAAAAAGACTTTCAATCTTTATTAATCAAAATGTTTAAATTGTGAAGCCCCCTTTCTTTAGTAGCCGTAAAACAAAAAAAAGTCCCAATCCATACAAAATAGTTTTTTTTTTATTTTCTGTTTTCTGTTAAAAAAATAAAACACATTTTTAAATACTTTTTCAAATTATTGCTTATATCATCATCATTGCCAACCCGATGTTTTGGTGCATTTTGAGAAAAGAAAATCGAAGTGTTTTATATTGGGACCCGAGCCACATTTTTTGCCGTTAAATGTATGGTTATTTTAATAAAAATTGCGATAAAACATTTATTTCAAGTAATCGATCTAGGTATTTAAGTAAAAATAACACGATTTATCAAAGGTTCTGAAAATTCCCGGGATCCCGGGAATCCCAGGAAATTTTTAATTCTTTTCCCGTATCCCGGGAAATGAAATAGGCCGGGAAATTGGACATCCTAGTATCTACACAGTATCCCACCCGTTCGCGATTTGCAAAATTTTATGTATGTTACGAAATCACGTGTTTTGTTATAATTCAAATTATTTCATGTTTTGGTATAATTAATATCACCAGATTTTAGAAGGAATGTTGTTTTATGTGAGTAAAGTTGTATATCAATACATAGTATAAAACAAAGTCGCTTCCTATCCCGCGTCTGTCCCTATGTATGCTTAAAACTTGAAAACTATGCATCAGATTTTGATGCGGTTTTTTAAATAGATAGAGTAATTCAAGAGGAAGGTTTCTAAGCATAATACATGCACAGGCATGTTATGCGGTACGGAGTTCGCCAGATTGACTAGTTTATGTATAAATAATAAATTGTAAGCTATATATTCACTTTCTGGAATAAAATCTGTAGGTATTAGTGTGATATTAGTTTAGCAAGCGAACATTATTATTCATAAGCCGTGTCAGGAATCAAGGACGTGTATAGTGTGCTTGTAGTGTTTGCTTATGGGACACGGCCACACGGCTCCAATAAACATGTCGGTGTGACGTCAGAGCTCCGTCTCGTGTAACCAGCTTCAACCAGACCGCTCTACGACTGAAGCTGAACCAATTATATTTAATTTTTCAATAGTACCTGATGACGTCCATCAATCCACACTAGGCCCACACAGCCAGAAACTTGATCCAAAACAAACATTACCCAGCAGAGACGACACGTGATTACGACACACAATTTTTAATATGAAAACAAAGGCAAATAGTATGTACTGATAATTACTGCTCTACCTGTAAATTCACTATTTGTTTAAATCTAAATACAAGGATAAGTTAACTTACCTTCGTTTATCTGTGGATAAAAACATATAAAGTTGCAACTAACTTTGTAGGATCTAAGTAAACCCTTAATTTCCATTTTTATTCCGAACGTTAAGCTAAGGAAAGTTGAGTGCGAGAGTATCCTTGTATCGCTGGATTAAGAACCCTCACTGAGAGACGCTCAGTTGGTCTCTGAATTGAATGGCGAGATTTATACGGTCTTGTCTTATGAAATAGTATAACATCGAGGTGTCATTGCCCGCATATTGCCTTGACATTTCGCAGAGTCTTACTTATTCGCATTGGATTTGGGGATCAAAGCCTTAGTGCAGCTACCTACTAGGGTAGTATATATACTGGTATATTGGCCTTTCATTCATAGTAAATACTTAATTAGTAAATAGCTGTAAATACAAATTCAACTTTATCACTTAAATATTATGAGACTCACATTAAATTTTATTTTGATTATACCTACAATGATATAAATCAAGCTTGCATGATGATTATATAATTATGAACTTATAAAGAAGCACCTTATATTTTAAAGAACTCAAAATGATGTGCATTTTTGATTAACTTAAGTGATTTCGAATGGCCCTATTTCCTTCGAATGTCGGTATTATTCTCATCCTCCCTAAGCTTTTTAATACAAAATTTTACGAGTGGATAGAGGGTTGCACATTTTCTGTCGTTGTTATTTAATAAAAATATTTTCAAGATTTTCTTTAAAAACGTATGCAGCCTTTAAATAAATAAGTAGGTACTTTATCAGTAATAATATTTAACTTTTATGGTAGCAAAAATAATTAAAGACTGACTTATAAATAAGTTATATACTAGATTCAGTAGCTGGTTCATGCACTTAGGCTGACATTCATAGTCGAGTCGGAGCTCTAACTGGCACTCCAAAGTGTCAAAATGTAACTTTACATAGTTCTCAACTCCAAATTGTTACACACAGTCGAGTTTTGACTTCAAGATAGTGAAGCATAAGTTCTACGGAAAACGGCTCAGGCCAGGAAAATCTGTACTCGGGAACATCTTGTACGAGTGCAAACTCGAACGAGCAGACCCCAAATACTGACTTATACTTACTCAACTCTACAGTTTCACCATAAGTACAAAAGTTATGAAACACAATTATTAAATTATACCGAAACCGATTTCACTGTTTCAAGACGGAAGCTTGTGACAATAAAGTGGGGCTGCAGCCAAGCCAGCTGACAAATAATAGACGATGAGAGTTGTGTAAATATTTGCTACCATTTTCCTCAAGTTGACAAAAAACAAATTGTTTTTGTGCGGCCGAACGCCGCGGGTGGACTTTACCGCGAGAATAAGGCTAGTTCAGACTCTTTAATTAATCTTGTCACTTTTAAGTGTAATAGAAAATATACAAACTTTTTATTTCAGAGTTCGTTGGTTGAACCCTCAGTTGAACTCACCGTAGTGGTTTTGCGTGAGTTTTAAAACTTTTACTAAAGATGTATTTCATTAAAATATAATTAAAAAAACATTGACAATATTTTTACGGAAGGCGATTGGTTAAACTGAGGGACCTCCTACGAACTCATTTTTATATAAAGTATCCGGGTGGATCAAACATTTGGTTTGATGGCTTTTACAAATGTTTTACCAAAGTTTACAATTCACAGTTCAAGGAAACATTTATTAATTTACTTTATTGAACAATTAAAATTCCACTACGGGCCCTCAAATGACACGTTTATCAATATATTTATGAAACCAAACCATGTTGTATAACCTCAGCCTTAAGTACCTAGTGAGGTCGAGGGTGAAAGCCGGTGTTAGACGCAAAAACATTTTCACTTCATCTTTGGGGCCTAGCTCTAGCTAGAGACATATTACAATAAAGCAACGTGCTTTCTTTGGTGCATTTAATTTAATATTCTTCTAAGTCCTATATGTTTGTGACACTCTCTGTACACTACCTACACCTACAAATTCAACGGTAGAGTTTCTAGGTGCAAATAAAGAGCGGGAAAATATAAAAGGTACTTACTATGTTAATTTTTTGTTGACGATAGGTACGTATAGTTAGAGCCAGTTGAACAAGTTCTCATTAGGCCGAAATCAAATGTAACGCATGACTAAAACTGTAATGCGGGAAGCCAGCCAGTGAGGGTATTTTATTAACCGACTTCAAAAAGGAGGTTATCAGTTTGACCTGTATGTATGTATGTATTTTGTCCGCGATTATCTCGAGTTTGGCTGAACCGATTTTGATGCGGTTTTGACAAAAGTACCTATTTGTTACATTCAGGAGTAGTTTTAAGTACCCATTTGTTACATTCAGGAGTAGGTTTAAGTAAACCTATTTTAACCGACTTTGGAAAAGAGGAAGTGCTCCGTTGATGTCAGTTTATTGAAAACGGGTTCCTTTTTTGTAATTTTTTTTTATTATCAGTAGGGATAGGATGTTTCCAAAAAAGTTGTTTGCCTTAAACGAGAGTCGCCAACGAAGCGGAATACATTACGCAATGAGCCCTATTCCTTCTTGTTTTGTGCTCAGGTTCCAAACTTATTTAGAAATGGGAAAGTTTGTGAGTAAAATGTGATAACATATAATCACATTTTTGAGTCTGAGCTGATAAGATGTTTGGCGGTTTTTAAACTCTCTCGGAAAAAGTACTGATAAAGATTCATTAATGAAACTTCACAGTATTCTAGATAAGAAATCCAAATAGCACAATGGCTACAATAATTTATAGTAGGTAATATTCTGTGAAATTCTATTGCGTGGGGTCCGCTAGTAAGTATAAAAATAAATTTTAAGTAGGTAGTCGTTGATTCAGTAGCTATTTCACCTAGACCCCTAGAATGCATGTTGAATGAAGTTGTTGATGTTTATTCGACCGCAAAGTATGCTCGCATTCACACTGTTGATTATATTAACCTCTAGGTTGTTACATACCTAATTCATGCAGACCCGCGGCGGCTGGTGGGTAGGCTACCAACCAACCCAATAAATTATGCCTGAAGGCGTAAATTTACGGGCTTTATCGTACTCTACGGTTCAATTCTTAAAAAAAGCTTTCCAGGCACTAAATCATATAGTGCCCGGGACAGGGGTAAAGATTATAAAGGTTAGGTTTCGTCTTTTGATCCTCTTAAACCAATATCTGAATTTGAATTAAAACAGCGAAGAACTTTTTCGTGTAGAATTTATACTCAAACATAACATTTTTAAATTTAATTCCTATTAAGAATTACTTTTTGGCGTATACCTAATATGTAATTAACTCGTCAAAAATATTTCCAGTCCCGCACCAAGGCACGAGACCCAGTTAAAAATAAGGTTTAATTATCCACAAAGGCAAACGTTGTACAATTAAAATCCAGATTTTGTTTAAAATTTTTCGTGTGTGTGTTGCCAATTTACGGGTGTGGATTCTGCGGTCGTCTCAGGTGTGCCAGCACTGCCAGCCAACCCTCCCAGGGTCAGTTTTTGCTTGTAGAGCTCTGCTACAAGTTTTCATATAATTATTTGAACTCCTAAAAGTGAATCTTTTTTTTTAGCGTTCCTCGTTTTTTCATTGCTTTGATGATTTGCCGCAACATATACAAATATAAACCGATTACACGTCGTATAGTGTAATAATGTAATAATTACCTAATTGTTAATTATTTTTCTGTATCAGTATAAATAAGTATACATACTTATAGGATTACCTACCGCAAATACCCTCTACAAAATCACGATAAGAGTTATAAGTAATTTAAGTCTCACTTAAGACTATAGTTCTTTAACTTTTTAACAGTTAATACATAGGTACTTAGTTTGCAACAAAGTCGCTTGCGCTGTCTGTCTGTCTGTCTAAAACTATACGCAAAGGATTTTGATGCGTTTTTTTATAGATAGAGTGATTCAAGATTTAAGTATACATAAGTACATATGTACTTATAATAAAATACATGCACATTATATTATTATGTTAGGTGGTACAAAGTTCGCCGGGTCGACTAGTAAAAAATATGTTCCAAGTACATATTTTAGAAGACTAATTGTATTTTACTATCTGGGACAAAAATAAGAAAAAAGCTAACTAATACAAGCCAAGAAACCTTTTATTTTGTCCTCGATTTATATGGGAAGTAGAAATGATCACCCAATATCGGCTATGTATGGACAAAGAAATAAAAATCACGTTATTTGCAAATCGTAAATCGGAACATGCCTTCGTTACTTTTATTGGAAGAAGCATAAGTATATATGTATTGGTTAAATATATTATGCCGTTACGTCAACGGAAAAGTGGCACAGAACATGCACAGTAAATATTAGGTAAGTACTTACCTAAATATGTATCGAAAACAAGCATCTGAGATAAGTACCTACTAACCTATTGTTAACGAGCAATTTAAATAACAAATACTTACTTACCTAGACCGTTCCACAAGTGAAAGTTTTATATTATTGTAAAAATAGAAAAGTGCGTGCGACTAATTATACTTACTCACTATTTTTAACCGACGAAAATACAAAAGGAGGAGGTTCTCAATTAATTCGTCGCGTATATTTTTTTATTTATCTTATGTATGATCACGCATAAATTTTTACTGTGTAGACTGATTTTAATAATTCTTTCTTTAATCGACAGAGTATAACCTTGAAGTTAGTCCCATACAAATTTGGAAATAAAATTCCAACTCTAAAGGGTCGAAAAATAGGGGTGACTTTATTGTTCACTCACAGATTGTATTGCCGTGTTGTGATTTACATGAAAACGGCTAGGTATAATTATGAGTCTTTTTTATATGAATGTTAATAATCATAATCTAAGCCGATAGACGTCCACTGCTGGACATAGGCCTCCCTCACAAATCGCCTCACCGACTGGTCGTGATCGAACCTTATCCTGTTAGTCCCTCAACCTTCACCAGGTTGTGTGGCCACCTTGTGGGGTGCGACCACCCTGTGAAGGGTGATTAGCTGGGTTCAAAAAAAAACTTGGCGCCGAATTAAAATTTCTTGGTAATCCAAAATTACTATAAGAAGTGGGTAAATTAAGGCCTAATATAAAATGTTGCCTTTCAGTTTTTTCGGCGGTTTAATTTTTAATTTTTTAAGTTTTTTGTAAACTAAGTACATACCTACATTTAAACCACTGACAAGATACCAAAATGTTTGTCACGAGCTTATTTCTTTAATAATAAAACATGAAATGAGGATGATAAGAGTACCTAAGTATATTAACCATTAAAGAGCGTCACCGTCAAATTTTTTATCGTTATTGTTTAAGATTTGATCCGGAAGCATAGATTGCACTTTAACGCCGGAACATTTTATTGGGCTATAACGTGAAAAGGACCATGACTATAAAACCAAGTCATACATCTTGACTTGACTTTTCAGTGTTTATATTTTTAGTTAGAACGGAAACCATTGAACACACCCAAGGAAGAATGTGTTGGTATGTTTTATCTTTCCTTCCTTACCTTAACAGGATAATGTAACACATTTTTGCTTAAACTAGTCCTTACGTCGTCGGGTAGGTAGGGTGGATAGGTTTAAGTGCGGTCTACTGTACTGTTCCGTTTAATTAACACAGGTTATTGAACACTCTTCCGATTCCATAAAGCTGAAACTGATTTTTTATATCAGATTTAATAAAAGTAATAGGTTTTCAGGAGCCGTAATAAGGCTGGCCTTATCTGGATAAAGCGGATTATATTTCGTTCATCTAGAGCAGTTTAAAACAAAACATCTTGAAGAACGACACACGCCCGCTTTATGCAGCCTTATTACGAGGGCAAATTAAAATAATTCCCAAACTTATGCCCATTTAATCATTCTGTTAGGTACTTATTCAATTTTCAAAATACATCATCAATACATAGTATAAAATAAAGTCGCTTTACGCGTCTGTCCCTATGTTTGCTTTAATCTTTAAAACTATGCAAAGGATTTTGATGCGGGTTTTTTTTAATAGATAGAGTGATTCAAGAGGAAGGTTTATAAGTACAATACATGCACAAAATAGTAATAAGTTAGGCGGTACGAAGTTCTCCGGGTCCACTAGTAATAAAATAAAAGTAAGTAATAAATTAATAGCAGTACTTTTATTGAGGCAATATCTCTATTGAATTACCTATGTATTTAAAAGTTTAAAAATGAGCACAAGAATATACTAAGTATATTTTAACTCGTACAGTTTCTGCAAATAATACTTACATTGAAATAAAAAAAACTTGAACTAAACGGTATTCTTAAACTTTAGGACTTTGGAAGTAGAACTGCCAAAAAAAGATATCAATAAAAATACATTGAAAGGGCAAATAGAAAACTTAAGTTGATACCTGGTACCAATAAATTAATGTCTAAACAGCAATAATTTACACATGACTAAACTACCATACATGAACCGAGCATTACAGTCTGCAACCTGTAATGATTACGTTACGTGATGGGAATGTGCACATAAACAATGCCTGTAATATAACATTTGAAACTATTGTTACAATATAGGCAAGTACTCGCCGCCGCCCCGTTCGATAAAGCAATCTTAATTAAGACTGATTCTTACTTGCGCACACAACACACATAAATAAAATAAGTCATACAGGGTTTACCTCGTGTGTGACTATTAGTGAAACAAGAAACACTAAAAATATTTTTTATAATAAAATTTACAAGTGAAGTGGTGTTGTTTGGGCAAAATGGCCCTGACCTCTGTTGCAAGAAATGCAATAAACTCTGATGATACTGCCAGAATCATTTTGTAATGTAATATTTTTTTTAAAGTTAACACTATAAATATATATATAATAATAAACTCCGCCCAAAGCTGACATATTGTATGAAAATGAGATTAGAGTTGAGTAACAATTTAGATTGCGGGGACCTCTCCAGTACGTTATTACACAACACAATACACACACATACAACCTCTATATGAATGTTGACATTTTAAATTGAATCTGTATCTCAAAACAATTTATATAGTCATAGTCCGGAGACATTTTCATCTGCGGGCCTAGTGTCTTCCATATTCTCTGTAACATTTTCTTTGGTTTCCTCTGACTCCATGGTCTCAGTGTTTTCCTTGGCATCTTCAGCAGGAGCCACCGCGTCCGCTTCCATGCTGCTGGCTTCTTTACATGCTTCGTCCGACACTTCAGTTGTGACTGCTTCAGCAACCTCTGCATCCATTTTATTCGAGTTCTTCTTGGGTTTAGTTTTAGGTTTGGATTTGTCCGGTTTAGTAATTTGTTGGGTCTGTTACATAACAAATTTATTTTTTAAATAATTTATTATTATTTGAAGACATAAATTATTTCACAGTGAAAGAATTTTGAAATCGGGTCAGTACTCTCGGAGCCTATTTAATGCAAACAAAAAACAAAAATATGCGTTCTTGATTCCCTAGATAATCTTGCTTAGAATTTTTAAGGCCCTGTTGTATAGCTGAAGTGGCGCTAGTATCGCTGTCGTTCGCCCCTTAAAACCTATACAAAAGCCTAGTTTCTTTTTACAGTTTCCTGACTGTACTAAGGTAAAATAAGAATACTAGTAATAATTAAAACTGCTAATAATAGAAGTTAAAACCTTTTATCTTATTGCCAAATGTACTTATAGTTACCTCGCTGGTACTGCTAGAGGTCGACATGCGCCGGGCTCTACCAGGTTTGTTCCTCTTGTTGTACTTTTCCTCGAACTTTTGTATGAATTCAGCTTGGTTTACGTAGTCAGCCGGCTTCTCCGCTGCGTAACAGGAGTGTATTTTTATGTCTGAAAAGAAAATATTATGCTAAAATAATGAAATGGTTACTTTTAACGACAAGGTACGTACGATACGATCTGCGGAGCTATTCATTACAAATAATTATTAAGGTAGTATATTCAACAACTTGGTTATGTTTGGTTATTTTTTCTTTCAGTTCAAAATTTATAAAAACGGTGAAATCAAATCAATCCTTATAATTAATATTAAAAACCCTATTTCCATTGTAAGATGTTTTTAGGTACTACTTTCACCTTTCAGACTTGTATTATTTAGAATTTGTAACAACAGTGTAACATAGGCTGCAGCAATGTACAGTGGCGGACACGGTCGGCGTAACGGTTTTTCTGTATTGCAAATTAGCTCTTGTTCTTTGGTAATACAGTCTAGGGCTGATGAAACCAAAGACAAATCTGTTACGGCCTCCTAGTCGGCCACTGTACTAAGCTAAATAATTCTAAGATTCTGCCAGTATAGGAATAAATTTTATAAGCTCAGTGCTCGGTTTAAACTAAGTAAATGTAATAAATAAAGTCGCACCAGATCCCAATACCTCGGGCACCATGTAGGGGTAGAGCCAGCCCACGAGCGGCGTCTCCCCGCTCGCGTAGTGCGCGCGCTTGTGGTAGAACAGCAGCCCGTCCAGCGCGGGGAAGTGATCTTGGAACGGCGGGTAGCTCAGCAAGTAACTGGAATCAAAAATTATTTATCATGAAATCAACTCAAATTCATTTTGCAGTCCTGTACTAAAACAAACAGATATAACATAATATAACTAAGTATAGTATACAAGCATGTGTGTGTGTGAGTGTAAACAGAGATACTTGATTAAAATGTATGTGTTTCCTATGAGCTTTCCTCAAGTATAGGTTTGTTTAATTTATGCTTCTACTAGAAGTTTATTTTAATCTTGTTTTATTGTCAGTAAGATGATGTTAAGTAGACTTTATTCTAAGCATGTTACATTATAAGTACTTACTTCTGGAGTGAGTCAAGGTCACACGTCACTTTAGGTAGTAATTTGAAGATAAGTTTGTTTTGTCTGCTGATATTTTCTAGTCCTGATACTTCTGCAAACTTTGATGTTAGCCAAAAGTGTCTAAATTCAGTCTGAAATTAAAATATGAATAATGATTTAAAAAAATCTGACATCCAACTTTATAAAATCCAAACTAAGATTTCAGAGAAGCAGTAAAGAATTAAAAAAAACGTAAAGGCAAACATTATATTCACAAAAGCCGCGCAGTAAACAGTGTTTGGTGTTTTAAGACTATACATTTCAAACATTTAAAACTATAGCTCATAAAACCTAATTTTAATCTAAAACAGCATTGTAAGTCTTGAATAGCTATGAGTTTATTTTAGACTTACCTCTCCATCAGTCATAGGTGTGCTATTCCAAGCCAACAAGTCCAGAACAAACATGGTTTTAGTCTTTTCAATGTAGAAACAGTCCAGCACACAGATTTGATGACTTGACTTTTGGTAATTTGTCTTGTGACCGCCTGGTAAGGCTGTGGAGCACTCAAATCTGAACTGCCCAAACTTTGTATAGCATTTTGTACTGCCCTGAAATAAAAATAAGATCATTACTATTTCTAAATTAAATATAAAGATTACATCTAAGGTAAGATTATAGTTGATGAGATGAAAATAAATTACAATAATACATTACTTTTTTTTTCTAAAATGAGAATGTAAACAATTCAATTTACCTCATTGGCAACCACCAGCATCCTAACACCTTTAGGACATGGCACCAAATACCAGTTTTCATGAAAGTCTGCTGGTTTTTCAATTATCCATTCAGAGAGCATGAGGACATCCCTATAAGTATTTGATGCCTTGTTGAATCCAGCAACATAAATACTTGGCCTGTACCGCACCTAGGAATACAATTTATTTATTAAATATCACAAAAAGTAAAAATTGTATGACTATTTTTTTATTGAGTTTTTAACAATAATTGGAAACTTACACGTGGCAATGAATAATTTTCCCACTTCACAGTATCTTCAACTGCATTTACAAGCTCCAAAATCCCACGAAACTTATCAAGTTTCTGATTACGGTTACTGTAATAAGAGAAAAAAAAATTGTCTATACATACTGTCCTTTACTGATCATGGCAGAGGAGTTACCTACACAATAACACAAAAATCTATTATTAATAGTTATGTTTGTATTAATATTTGATTCTGATGGCTAAATAGGTAATTCCAAAAGAATTGAGCAGCATTTGAAAAATTTAAACAGCCACTGCAATTGCCAACCCACCTGCCAACCCTGGTGATTACGGTAAATTCCCTCTACAATCAAGGACAAATCCTTGAGACAATCTGTGTCTGTGGGGGAGACCTATGTCCAGCAGTGGACATCTATTGGTTGTAATGAATGAATAAAAACATTTAGAGAAGATATAGGCAGTTTGTAGATTTTTATCTAGTGCAACAATTAAAATGGCAACAATGTACAAGCTACATAAACGAGAGCCAACCTTCTCTGGATCTCCAAAAGTTCCTTTCGCCTTTCCTCCTGTTGGCCTAACCGTCCCCAATTCTTGTAAAGGCTATCGAATGTTGTCTTTCGGTCACCGGCACCATTGCTAGTGGAAGGTTCTCCAAGAGTTGTTTGGAACTGTTCTATCACTTCATCCATTTTCGAGTACCTATGATCTCGTTAAATACTTATTTTTCGACTAGCTCTAGCTGAAAAATGTATAACTAGAAAATAAAAATGCCAGTAGAAAGATTAAAAGCACAGACCAACTAGAGATACTACGTACTTACCTATCAAAAGTACGTATGTTACGATCAAAAGGAACAGGAAGGAAGAAAAAGAAAACGAAATTGATTGACTGAATTACTGATTTAAATATTGAAATTAGATTGATTGAAATCAATATCATCAGGTAGTTGTCGTGTCCCCCATTCTTGACCGGCAAAGGAAAATACTCCACACAACCAAGCAGTTCAATTTTGTTTTAGCTTTCTATATTTCAATCTTTCATTTCCCTAGCTTAGCTTCTCCATGACCTGGGACAGACATCACTCGTTAACTCTATAATTATCTCTGAAATTCAAAAACAAAGGTCCAACATTTTCTTCTCGCTTCGCGCCAAAACTCTCTTTCGCATTCGAAAATATTATTGATTGATAATCATTGACTGATCTAATTGTCAACTTTTACATTCAGTCAGAGAGTTATCAATCATTATTAATCGTTTTTTTTTCCTTGAGGGTTTTTTGAGTGCGGGTTTTGCACAGCCAAGTTTTGCACAGCCAAGTTTTTTGTGTACATGGCTACGTAAAACTTGGATGGCAAAAACATTGACGCGCATGAACAGGCCGTACAAAACTTGCACGAAGGTGTCGTTACCACCCAAGTTTTGTACGACAGAGTTTTGTACGACAAGTTTTGCACATCCAAGTTTTTCACGTACGTGTCGTTCATACCCGGCTGTACAGAGGTGTCGTTGGTGTCCCTTCCGTCACAAATTGGATTATATTTGGACCAATCACAACGCTCGGCACATCAATCATATTGTCTAGCTTTGTTTTCATTTACAAAATTATTAGGCTTACGTGTCTATGGTCAGTTACCTTTTTTTTGCAGGCAAAGGAAGCAATTTATTAAACCTTAAAATTAATAATATTACTATTTTGATTTTAAACCAATAGGTACCTACATTCATTACATACAGCTTGGCACAGATAACTAGAAAATAATGGGGGCGCCACTTTGTATGTGTAGACTTATTATTATTATTATTACGAGCCTGTACTGTCCCACTGCTGGGCAAATCCTCTCTCCCCTTCTTCCACTCATCGCGTTCTTGCGCGGTCTGCCACCAGTTTTTGTCTACTGCTCTCAGCTCATCGCTCCATCTCTTTTTCGGGCGACCACGGTGCCTCTTCGCGTCTTTTGGTAGCAATTCTGTCGCTTTTCGGGCCAGAAAAATCAATATGATTGTCGTTTGATAGGTTTTTGGGGTGCTGATAACGAAAATGACAATCATTTTAAAATCCAAGATGGCGGTCAGTTTTTTTTTGAAAAATCGATGTGGGTGTCGTTAAATAGGTTTTTGGGGGCGCTGATAACGCAAATGACAATCATTTTGAAAGTTAAGATGGTGGACAAAATTTTTTCGTGAAAAATCGATATGGGTGTCGTTTAATAGGTTTTTAGGGTCGCTGATAACGAAAATGACAATCATTTTGAAATCCAAGATGGCGGACAAAATTTTTTCGTGAAAAATCAATATGGGTGTCGTTTAATAGGTTTTTGAGGGCGCTGATAACGAAAATGACAATCATTTTGAAATCCAAGATGGCGGACAAAATTTTTTCGTGAAAAATCGATATAGGTGTCGTTTAATAGGTTTTTGGGGGTGCTGATAACGAAAATGACAATCATTTTGAATTCCAAGATGGTGGACAAATTTTTTCGTGAAAAATCGATATGGGTGTCGTTTAATAGGTTTTTGGGGGCACTGATAAGGAAAATGAAATCATTTTGAAATTCAAGATGGCAGACTTTTTTTTTGAAATATCGATATGGGTGTCGTTTAATAGGTTTTTGAGGGCGCTGATAACGAAAATGACAATTATTTTGAAATTCAAGATGGCGGACAATTTTTGTTTTAAAATATCGACATGGGTGTCGTTTTATAGGTTTTAGGGGCGCTGATAACGAAAATGATAATCATTTGGAAATATAAGATGGCGGACAAGATCTTTTCGTGAAAAATCAATATGGATGTCGTTTGATAGGTTGTTGGGGGCGCTGATAACGAAAATGACAATCATTTTGAAATCCAAGATGGTGCACATTTTTTTTTTTGAAATATCGATATGGGTGTCGTTAAATAGGTTTTTGGGGGCGCTGATAACGCAAATGACAATCATTTTGAAATTCAAGATGGCGCACATTTTTTTTTTAAATAGATATGGGTGTCGTTTAATAGGTTTTTGGGGGCGCTGATAAGAAAATGACAATATTTTTGAAATCCAAGATGGTGGACAAAATTTTTTCGTGAAATATTGATATGGGTGTCGTTCATTAGGTTTTTGGAGGCGCTGATAACGAAAATGACAATCATTTTGAAATCCAAGATGGCGGACAAAATTTTTTCGTGAAAAATCAATATGGGTGTCGTTTTATAGGTTTTTGGGGGCGCTGATAACGAAAATGACAATCATTTTGAAATTCAAGATGGTGGACAAAATTTTTTCGTGAAATATCGATATGGGTGTCGTTTATTAGGTTTTTGGGGGCGCTGATAACGAAAATGACAATCATATTGAAATCCAAGATGGCGGACGAATTTTTTTCGTGAAAATCAATATGGGTGTCGTTTAATAGGTTTTTGAGGGCGCTTATAACGAAAATGACAATCATTTTGAAATCCAAGATGGCGGACAAAAATTTTTCGTGAAAAATCAATATCGGTGTCGTATGATAGGTTTTTGGGGGATAACGAAAAAAACAATCATTTTATAATTCAAGATGGTGGACAAAATTTTTTCGTGAAAAATCGATATGGGTGTCGTTTAATAGGTTTTTAGGGTCGCTGATAACGAAAATGACAATCATTTTGAAATCCAAGATGGCGGACAAAAATTTTTCGTGAAAATTCAAATTATGGGTGCCGTTTGATAGGTTTTTGGGGGCGCTAATAACGAAAATGACAATCATTTTAAAATCCAAGATGGCGGTCAGTTATTTTTTTTTTTAAATCGATATGCGTGTCGTTTAATAGGTTTTTGGGGGTGCTGATAACGAAAATGACAATTATTTTGAAATTAAAGTTGTCAGACATATTTTTTTCGCGAAAAATCAATATGGGTGTCGTTTAGTAGGTTTTCGGGGCGCTGATAACGAAAATGACAATCATTTTGAAATTCAAGATGGCAGACTTTTTTTTTGAAATGTCGATATGGGTGTCGTTTAATAGGTTTTTGAGGGCGCTGATAACGAAAATGACAATTATTTTGAAATTCAAGATGGCGGACAATTTTTGTTTTAAAATATCGATATGGGTGTCGTTTTATAGGTTTTTGGGGGTGCTGATAACGAAAATGACAATCATTTTGAATTCCAAGATGGTGGACAAATTTTTTCGTGAAAAATCGATATGGGTGTCGTTTAATAGGTTTTTGGGGGCACTGATAACGAAAATGAAATCATTTTGAAATTCAAGATGGCAGACTTTTTTTTTGAAATGTCGATATGGGTGTCGTTTAATAGGTTTTTGGGGGTGCTGATAACGAAAATGACAATAATTTTGAAATTCAAGATGGTGGACAAATTTTTTTCGTGAAATATCGATATGGGTGTCGTTTAATAGGTTTTTGGGGTCGCTGATAACGAAAATGACAATCATATTGAAATCCAAGATGGCGGACAAAATTTTTTCGTGAAAATCAATATGGGTGTCGTTTTATAGGTTTTTGGGGGCGCTGATAACGAAAATGACAATCATTTTAAAATCCAACATGGCAGTCAGTTTTTCTTTTTGAAAAATCGATATGGGTGTCGTTTAATAGGTTTTTGGGGGTGCTAATAACGAAAATGACAATAATTTTGAAATTCAAGATGGTGGACAAAATTATTGCGTGAAAAATCGATATGGGTGTCGTTAAATAGATTTTTGGGGTCGCTGATAACGAAAATTACAATCATTTTAAAATCCAAGATGGCGGACATACATTTTTGCGTGAAAAATCGATATAGGTGTCGTTTAATAGGTTTTTGGGGATGCTGATAACGAAAATGACAATCATTTTGAATTCCAAGATGGTGGACAAAATTTTTTCGTGAAAAATCGATATGGGTGTCGTTTAATAGGTTTTTGGGGGCACTGATAACGAAAATGACAATCATTTTGAAATTCAAGATGGTGGACAAAATTTTTTCGTGAAAAATCGATATGGGTGTCGTTTAATAGGTTTTTGGGGAACTGATAACAAAAATGACAATCATTTTGAAATCCAAGATGGCGGACATAATTTTTTTTTTAAATCGATATGGGTGTCGTTTAATAGGTTTTTGAGGGCGCTGATTACGAAAATGACAATAATTTTGAAATCCAAATCCTGCAGATAGGACCTGAACCAGTTGATGACGTCAAAAGAAATATTGAAAGAACCTAACAAAGCTTGGAGAATGTCAAAATCAACTGAATTAAAAGCATTGCTAAAGTCCGTAACCTGACCACTGTCCATGCCCCATCGGATATCGTCTGTAATTTTCGTAAGTGCTGTCACAGTGCTGTGACCAAGTCGAAATCCAGATTGAAAAGGGTTAAGAAGGTTATGACTAGAAAGAAAAGAGCTAAGCTGGTTATAAACAAGGCGTTCGAGAACTTTTGAAAGGAAATGAAGAATCGAAATTGGTCTGTAGTCTGTCAGTAAAGATGGTTTATTTATTTTAGGCAACGGAGTGACTGATGCATTTTTCCACAGAGACGGACACGTCGTCCGTCACTGCCAATAGCATTTGAAGTAATTTGGAGAATGCTCCTCTTAACAGACTCATCAGTAAACTGAAGGAATGAAAAAGGAGCAAAGTCAGGAGTCGGAATTAAGGAAATGTGATTTAACGTTTGCGTTTTCAAAGGACCATCAAATTTTGAAGACGAGAAAAAGTGTTTGTTTAATTCGGTAACGTTTAAATCATTAGGAAGTGAGTTTTGGTGAACTTCCAACTCCTAAAGTCCTAAGAAATTTCCAGACTTTCGCTGGGTCACCTTTTTCAATTGAGTTGTGGATATGATGCCTTGGGGCGTCCCTACACATCTTATTGCAGCGATTTCGTAGAGACTTATACTTGTCTTTGTCTGCATCGGATGGGTCAGATCTTAGTTTGGTCTTGGCACGAGCCTTGCGAACCAAGAGCGACTTTAATTCTTCCGTTAACCACAGGAAGGTGCTTTACCTTAATGGCTCGAATGGGAGCGTGAACGTCGCAAAGTTTAGTGAGAAGATAATTGAACAAGGAGATTTGCTTGTCAACGTCTGCCGCGTTTCCGATCACAATCCAGTCCACTTGTCGTGCATCTTCTAGAAAACGTTCCCTGTCCATGCCACGAAAATTGCGTTGAAAAAGAATTTTGGCTTTTGCTTTCGGAGATCGGAGTTCGTACGATAGGAAAACCATATCGTGGTAAGAGAAAGCGTCAGCCGGTCACTGCCCATGAAAACCAACATGGTGGGGAGAAGATAGTAGCATAAGATCAAGAAGAGACGGGACACAGTTTGGAAAATGATGCGTCGCATCCAGTGGTAGTATATGCATATTTCAAGAATTGACAATTGATTTTACTGAATTAGATCGGGAGTAATTTTTTAACAAACATGTATTTAAAAGCACCCATTATAATAGAATGATGAAATGAGGCGAAGTAATTATTAGAGCAGGATGGACTATAGAAGGCACCCAACAATACCTTGACGTTCGACAGGAGAACCTCCACGAAGAGATGCTCACCAGCATCCGACGGCGGAGGCTGTGTTGAACTCGAGATGATGGAAAAATTGAATATTCGTTCTCAGATAGATAGCAACACCGCCGCCGACGCTACCTGTGCGATCGTTTCCAATCAGTTGGAAACCTGGTAATGTGAATAACGAAGAAGGAAGACATGGTTTTAGCCAGGTTTCTGAAACGATGATGGCATGGATGTTCTTCCCGTCAAACGTAGCTAGCATGTCGGGAAAGTGGGCCTGAATGCTCAGTGCGTTCATTTAAACCACATTGAAGTTGTTCGGTACATATGAGAACCGAGAATTGATGAGGGTGTCGCCAAGGGAGGGAATACTATTGAAACTATCGTTCAACGTGCTATTCAACTATTCACTTGAGTCGCAAAGAGAATAATATTCGTCATCATCACTTTTGTCATCCGATATCATTTAAATATACAATACTATAAAGATAAATAAGGTAATATAATAAATATTTATAGTAAATATATACAGTGTGTCCGGGGAAGTTATAACATAGATTTAAGGGTGTATTCTATGATCAATTTTATCGATGAAAACACCCCATATGGGGGGTCGCAGCCTCTTCCCCCCCTCAGTATGATGTTTTTAATTATTATTTTTTTGCAAAAGTCGACCCCGCCTACTTTTAAATTCACAGTTAAAGATCTAAGGCTCACAGAACCTTCATTAAGGTCTTGACCGAAGGCTAAGTAGTTAGGCTACCTAAGTTACTAACAAAATAACCAAGTGTTTTTTTATTTTATTATTTGATTGGTGGCTATGCAGGGCTTTAACAGCCCAGTATCACTGCGACCTTTACAGATCTATTGTGATCGCCACTACTATTATATTTTATAGTTCAGCATCAAGGCCTGTTGCTTTCAGGAACAACAGTATGTCCTTGAAACTGAGAGATTTTATCTCATCCGGCTGCAACAAATGTTTTCCGAGATGGATTGACCGTTTTTGTATTAGGAGACCACACTCACACAAAATATGCATCGCAGTTTCATCTGCATTTAGGCAGAGTCTGCACATTTTTGTGTCTTTCAACTTTAAGTTGAACATATGCTTCTTCAACTTGTAGTGTCCCGTGAGTGCTCGCACCAGAGTACGTAAGTTGTTCCTATTTAGCGCCAAAGCCTCCCTGGCAGCTTTGCTGTTGAAAGGTTGTATGGTTGCTTTGGAGTGATTTAAACTTAGATCTTTAACTGTGAATTTAAAAGTAGGGGTCGACTTTTGCAAAAAAAAAACAAAAAACATCATACTGAGGGGGGGGGGGTGAGACTGCGACCCCCCATATGGGGTGTTTTCATCGATGAAATTAATCATAGAATACACCCTTAAAATTATGTTATAACTTCCCCCGGACACACTGTATATACAATCAAAATACCACTGATCTACTCACTCACTCATCATCGCCCAGCCGAAACAGCTGAAAATAGAAAGATAAAATTTGGACAGTAGCTTCCTTACGTGACGTAGGCACCCACTAAGGCGGGATTTTGGGATAACTTAACCGGGACGCCGTATACAGGGTGTAACAGTTTAAATGAAACTCCTAAACTGCTGGGTTTAGAGAGTTAAAATTCACACTGTATATTGTCATTGTATTAAAAACATCATAAATGGTTTTAGTTTTTTATATTTTGCCCCTTAGTTCTTATACAGGGTGAAATATGATTTTTGCTAAAATCTAAACTAATTACACTAGAGACTTGTAATTTCCGAAATAAGGTCCTTTTTATATAACAACATGAAATATGATATCAAAACTGCGTTAATTAGTCCTGTAAGCCATTATACAGGGTGTTAAAGTTTGTATGAAAAACCGAAACCGCTCCTTATTTTGCTTAAAAATTAAAGTGAAAAAAAAAATGAAAAATGTTTATTTCGTTAACCAAATAATGCTTTTAAACACTGCTAAAATATAATTATTACCTACATACAAATTTTTTTACATACGACTTAAAAATAAACTTTAGAAATTAAAGTGGGGTAGTTTTAACGTTTTAACAGTGAGCGTATAAATTAGTTACCAGCGACCTTACACTAGGTGTAAACCTGTCTTGTAGGCGCCGCAAACTACGATTGCCAGAGATTTAGCGGGCGCATACGCGGTAGCGTTTCGGAATTTCGGTTAAATCGGTAACTCGTTTTTCAAAAACGATAATATATTAAAATGTAGGGTCTTGGTTTTTTACAAACGCGAATTCTTTTTAACTTTTTTACATACCTATGCGGAAGAAGAGAGAGCTAAACTATCAGTAGGTACTGGCGAAGAAAAATCTTTCATCAACAATAAACAAAATTTTGAACAAAATTTCATCTCAATAGCTTAAGGTGGTAACTCTCGGTATGGTGCGAAATTCAATTTTTTTCGTATTTTTTAATTATTCTGGCAAAAGTAATAAATTTAATAAAGTTAAAAAAAAAATTCGCGCCATACCGAGAGTTACCACCTTAAAGATTGTTTCGTCCTCAGACGAAATTAGTGATTTGATGGTTCCTTTTTGCTTATTAAAGTGATTTGCTCCTTCCCGCCCCGTATATCAAGACACTATAGATCACTTTCTAAGTTATTTATTATACAATAGTTTAAGTTTCACTTTAGGTTTAAGTATTTTATTATAATTAAATTAATTTAAGAACGCAGAAGGCGTTCGTCTCGATAGGGTGTGTCGCGAGGAAGAGGGGTTCGCAAGTTGAAGATGGGCGACCTGTCTTGCTTTGACGGCGCGTAGTCTATACCAATATTATAAAAAGGAAAGATCTGATTGTTTGTTCGTTTGTTTGTAACGAATAGGCTCCGGAAATACTGAACCGATTTGAAAAATTCTTTCACTGGTAGGAAGCTACACTAACCCCGAGTGTCATAGGCTATATAAGACTTTCAAAAAAAATAGGGATCCTTACCTAAACTCAAATAATGTAATCCAAGGTGCAATATTTTTCCGTTGTTTACATATTTTGACAGGTGGTTTGTTGTTGTTGTTTGTTTTTTTATTCGGCCATTCTGGGCAGTCAAAAGAACATAGTCTATAGAGCCAAGTCTTTTGTATTATGTTATATTCTATGGCGTAACGAAGTAAGCCGGGACAGCTCGTATGACATAAAATGAGCTAAGCGCCTGATTAGTTTTCTATGCAAATATTGCTTGAAAGTACGCATTGGTCGCGCACGTAAGGCGCGAACAAAGATATCTGCTTCAAAATTGAGTAAGATGTAAGATTTCATCCGAACAATCATTCATACATACATTGCAATGCAATTTAAATAAATGCTTTTAAAAAACTTTAATTGTTAATAAAAAAATTACTTAAACAAAACGTTTTTTATTTTTATTTTATATATCAACTAGCTTCCCCGCAAGATTTCTTCTGCGTAAAGTATAAGATGCAAAAAAAAACCGGTAAGTAATACTTATGCATGCACCCAATGCAAAAAAACTTTTCGACATCTCGTTGATTGGCACGTAAGTAGTTGATAGTTAAGGGGCTATTACACCTTGCCTAAATCAGTCTCTGAATTCAGTCAGTCCTGATTCAGGACAGTGTAATTGCATTAAGGGAGCTAGCTTCCGATTTAGCCACCGACTAAGAACAAAGACGTCCTAGCTCCAGTGTTGCCAACGGATGAAATAGCAATCCGCCAGATAAGGTTCCTCAAGTGATGAGTTACTCCCTCATTTGAGGGGGCTCGTTACAGTGATGTGAGTGAGGACACCTGTGCACCTCGTATAAAACTCGTAAAACGGCTCGTGAGGAGTGAGGCGTCTCACTATTCCAAAATGAAAAATAAACCAAAATCTTGAGCATTTGAATGATGGAAGTTCCTTGTGTGTGTCGTAGAAGTGTATTGTGATTCGAGAGCATAACAATAATAAACAAACCTTGAAAATAAAGGTAAACTGACGGGAAATTTGGGCTTATGGCAAGGGTTAAGCATTTCAATTAACAAAACCCGTTGTGGTAAGATGTTTTAGGGTGTTGACGAGCGCAGGAACTCTATCCATAAATTAGTATGTTTCGTATTTAGAAAAATCCTATGTCATTTTACAATGAGTCAATATAGGCAAATTTATAAATAGGCACAGTACGCTCAAGCAAGTACCACGACAGGCAGAGTGCTACTTAGCCCATGAATTCAAAATTATTTTTAATTTCAATTATGTAGGTATTGGGTAACATAGGTATTGCAATCACAATTTAAACTAAAACTAATTAAAAATTATTCTCTTTTCTATTTAAACATAACCTTTGCATATATATCTAAATCTACCTGCAAAATATCAATTTGTAATTTATAATTAAGAACAGAAAACTGTGTTTTATAGTTAATAAAATTATTATTATTATTATGTCTATTAATACTTGTAAGATTAGTCCCACTGCGGGAAGGTTTGGGCCTGTTTTTGGGTTGAAATGCCTCACCTCAAAATGAGGACCTCATTTCCTCAATCCTCATTTTAAATTACTGAGTAACCCATCACTCCTCAAACCACCAGAACACCACTTACAATAAGATGTCCCTCTCTAAAAACCGCTAAAATTCTCACTAAGATTATAAAACACTAGAGGCTGCCCCGCGGTTTTTCCCGCGCAGATTTCTCATAAACACAATAATCCCGTTTTTTCCCATTCCCGTGGGAATTTTGGGAAATCCCTTCTTAGTGCTCACCTACACTCCTTAAGAAACCCACGTGCCAATTTTCAGCTTTCTACGCCCAGTAGTTTCGGCTCTGCGTTGTCTGTCAGTCAGTCAGTCAGTCAGTCAGTCAGTCAGTCAGTCAGTCAGTCAGTCAGTCAGTAACGGAAGAGTTTTATATATATTGATGATTAAGGTAGTAACTCTCGGTATGGCGCGAAATTCATTTTTTTTTGCGTTTTTTATTTATTATGAAATTATGACGAAAGCATTCGTTTTTAATAAATTTTAAATTACTTCGCGTATGAAAAAAAACGTTTTCAACATTGTAATACAACGTTTTTGGAAGAGAGACCTACTGATTTGTGTTTAAAGGTTCGAAGGCAAAAAAATCAAGTCCCTTGTATATACACAAAAATCGGCAACTCTGTCTTTCAAAAACGATATATTACAACATAGGAGATGGTTTTTCAATTACGTGAATCACTTTAAACTTTATTAAAAACTAGAGGTTGCCCCGCGGTTTTTCCCGCGCAGATTTCTTATAAACACAAAATTCCCGTTCCCGTGGAAATTTCGGGAAATCCCTTAGTGCTCACCTACACTCCCCAAGGAACCCACGTGCCAATTTTCAGCTTTCTACGCCCAGTAGTTTCGGCTCTGCGTTGTCTGTCAGTCTGTCAGTCAGTCAGTAACGGAAGAGTTTTATATATATTGATTTAATGAAAATTAACCCCCTCGAAAAACATTAAAAAATATAAAGGTTTTTATTTTGAAAGTAAAAATATAGCTAAATAGTATTTTTTATTTTATTTTAAGATAATTCTCATAATCCGCTTTAAAAACCACTAGCCAATAAATGAAAAAAAAAAATGCCACTAAATGGGGGTTCCAATCCAACCAAACCACCAGATTTAGTGGAAAATCCACTAAGGTAGCAACACTTTTTCGATCGCGACTGACTAAGAAAAGGTGTGATAGCTAACTACGCTGCCTAAATAGTTTCCTAAAAAGGAAGCTAATTAGGTTGCTAATTCAGATACTGATTCAGGAGAAATGTAATCGCTCCTTTATATCCCTAGCTAGCTCATCTGTCTACGCTGCGCACTGAGTAATTGACTTGTATAGGCTTGTTCTTGTATTATTATTATTCTGAGGTTTTAGGTTTTAAAAAATTTGCCTTAGAGAAAATCATGAGAAAATGCATAGAGTGGAACCAGTGGAACCTCAGAGTGGAAGTGGAACGAAACGGTAATATTCGATTGATTGATTGAACCTCGGGATTGAACTGTGACTGAGCAGTTCAGTGAAACGTGGTGAAACCAACCATGAAACATGAAACCTAACTTCCAATCAATCAAACAAACCTAACGAAAAAACGAAAACAAGAAAAAAGACGGGAGGCAAATAGGTAATTAATGAAAAATGAAAATACATTAGGTAGGTATCTAAGAACACAGTTGCACAAAACAATTGAAAAATTACGTAGGCCGTTTTTGCCGAGGTCTCTGCGACTTCACCTTCACGCCCTGCTTAGTGGCTTGGGTCTTTGCAGTTGTCGATGGAGCAGCAGCAGTATCATCCGCCGCTGGGGCAGCTGGAGCTGGAATCGCGTCGAGTTCAGCCAGATTGACTACGCTATGGCGAGAGCCGTCCGGTGCTAATACGAACACTACGCCGTTGCGTGTCCAGGCGTTCTTTACGCCATGTCGCTGCCTAGCCGCCATGAAGACGTCGTGCTGGAAAATTTTACTACCAGGGGCCGGCTGACAGCCAAGTTTACATTTTACTACTATCTCGCTTTACAGATTAATCTCAACATTAGATGTTTGCATGCTTATTATCTTACAATAATTTCAATAAATGTAACTCAAACTTAATTTAAAATGAAAATTCTATATTTAATTAACAATATTTATTATTTTCTTCTTTTGGTATAATAATCATTTGCAATTTTTTGAAAATCATGTATATAATCACAGCGTTTACCTTTTAAAATTCTATTCGTGTGCCTACACCATGTTTTCATGTTTGCTTGAGGTTTGTTGTATTGCGATTCAAAGTGAGAATGGCAAACTTTTCTGTATTTGAATATTTTATAGTTGTCTAGTGCCAAAATATCACCAATATAATTTATTTTTTACAAAAATGGAACCCGCCTTTAATATACACTGACACATACATCAACTGAGCCCTTCTCTCTCTCTCATCTCTTCCTCTTTGTCGAAGTCGGTTCAAATAGGTACTAAAACCTTCTCCTGAATGTAACAAATACTTATCCGAAAACCGCATCAAAATCGGTTCAGCCAAACGCGACATAATCGCGGACAAACATACATACATACAGGTCCAACTAATAACCTCCTTTTTTTTGAAGTCGGTTAAAAATACTATACAACCATGTGCGGAATCTGTCTGGTTGTCTCTCCGGGTTTGGCAAACCTGAAATTAATATGAATAATTAAGATTTTTGTTTATTATTGTTAATGGTTACTGTACTTTTAAAGCCATTATTATGTTTGTAAAATAAGTTTATGTTTGTCATAATGACCTAAAAAATAAATAAATAAATAAAGCGTTTATTCATTTCAACATTTACAAGAAAATATTAAACATAATATCCGCCAAACTACAGAGCAGTTTGTTGGCAGAGAGTGCTCTCTAAATTAAATACATTAGTTACCTAATAATTATTATTCAATCCTTTTACAATTCTTAAAGTTAGTTAAGGTAATTAAGTGTTAACTAGTTGATTAAAAAGCTCATCTATTAAATATTTTTTGTATGTTTTCTTTGATACACTTTCTAGAGTTCGCAATGAAACAGGTAATTCATTTAATATAGACACAAGGTACTGTCTTGTTCTTTCTCCATAATAGTTGTTACCTAATCCCGTGGTGTGAGTTTGATCCCCTGAGGAATGCTAGAATCTTTAAGGCTTGTTGCTAATCATCAGTTCCGTGTTTCAGAAGATATGGTTCGTCCGCCCCATATACTTTATAATAAGTACTTTTCACTGAATCAATGATACATTATGAGCTAGGAAAGAATCTGTCTATCGTACTTATTACTTACCTATTTTATGCCATTATTTGCTGTTTAAATAGAATTATGTGGAAACAATACTAAAATTTAGAATGATAGAAAAGAACAAAATAAACAATTTTATTGTAGGCAGGTACTTACGAGTTTAAGAACACCCTGGTACAGCGACCTAGACCGGGAAACTAAAATCTATTTCATCATAACAATGTTTGCCCTGCGGGGATCAAACCCAGTGTTTCCACGTCTCAGTTCAAATCACTTCTAACTGAGCTGAAAATGACATTTATTATTATTATTTTAATGTAATGGACTTGACTCCACTTCAGTGGAGTATTTTGCCAATGTCAAGTTTACAAATTAGATTAAAAGGGTGGGCATAAAGCCGGGCAACGTTGTACGGTTATTATAAGTTTATTCAATTATTGTTTTAAAGCCCGCTTACAAAACACGTGGTTTCAGAACCAACATTAAAACAATAATCCTGAAAATGACAGTCAATTACAAACAACATCACTGTAATGCCAAATATTATAATTTTTTATATGCAAAAAACAGCTATTATGGACAGAATAAGAACATTTGAATTCTATAAAATGTTACATCTAGCAACAAAATACAATCAGATATTCTTTCGTTGTCATAAACAATAGAAAATATTAGGAACATACCCTACTTCACAATCAATACATATCTAGCTTGGAGATTAATGTATCTAGTAAAACCAAAATCATACAAGGCTGGTATGAAAAATCCTCTAGAGTCTGTGGATCTTATTCAGTGGAATGTTTTTCACTACATGTTTTCCAAGAAACGAAGGATGCATTTCCTCATCCTCTTCATCAAATTCTTCAATGTTTGACTGATAACCATCACCTTAAAAGTTGGAGAACATCATCGTACAGGAAACTGAAAATAGTAAAAAATTACTTGTAGATCAGATTATAACAACTAGTTAAACTGTACAAATGTGATGTTAGTTTGCGTTTGGGCGTTCTTTACTTCGTTATTATTGTAGAAATGAAGTCACTATTTAAGAGCAATTAAAGCTTGCGAAAATATTGGCATTCCATACTAATTAACGAAACATTAGTTAGGTATTACCTTGACTCGTAAAGAGATCAAAACCCGTATCCATCTTCACGGCGCGCTTTCAGCTCGGCAGAGTATATATGTTCTGAGGCTTTCAGCTCGCGATGGATCGATCTTTTTTTCTTAGAGAAGAGAGGTAACTGCTTAAACGATCCAGGGCAGTACCTACTAATTGTGTTCAGGTGGTTGGGAAGAGAATAAAAGAAATACATTTTTCTTGGTTTCCAACGTTGTTCTGCGTTCCCTTCAGAGTCTGAGGATCAGACATTGTTTGTTTGTTTACATTTTGTTCACAGAGAAGATAAGCACTAACCGTTTTATGAGATAGTTAGGGTGGGATATGTTTTTTATATCCGAGGGAGCGAAATTTTTTTTAGTATCGCTGTTTTGGCACCACTGACACCTTAATATTTAAATTTCATAGTAATGTACGTAGTCAAGTGCATAATTTGCAAAGCACTAATTTAATTTATATTTAGATAGTTTTCAAAACGATTCGTATTAAAATAAAATTAATTCCCTCTGGGAACAGATTTTTCAAACTAACAAAGCTTACGTTAATAGGTTAATATTTAAATGGATTTTGTATTTGTTTTGTAAATTGTGTGTATAGCTTGTATAGCACTAATTATTAAACTAGGTTTTAAAAAGATTCGTATTCGGATAAAAAAGTTTCCCGCTGCCTATAGGTTTCTATAAACTACAAATATTTCAGAAAATAACATTGAACAAATGATATCTTTATTATTTATTTAGAACAAATTATAAGTACATCAATCAATATATATGTTAAGGTAAATGTGAATAATCGGGAATTATGCATAATTACCGGTTATTATTAATAATTACCAACGCACGCGGTCAATGTGATAAATTATTCACATTGACCGGTAATTATGCATAATTTCCATGCAACCGAGGTAAATGTTGACACAAGCTTAAAGCCCCTATTATATTGGCTGACGCCTAGCTCCCGACTGGTAGTGGCGAGGTAGTGTAATAACATATTTGGAGTAAGGACCCCACCGCCAGGCGGCTAGGCGGTCCCGACCGCCCTAGCTCCCTACGTAGGGCCCTAGCTCCCTAGCTAGGCACCTACATAGAGATGCAAGGTGGTTCCAATATCGATATTTTTAACGAGTTATTTTTAGGAGGTAAATATTTGATAAGTATTCTATAATATATGTGTTTGATATCGATTTAATATATTAGCTGCGATATTATCTACAATATCAGTTTTCCGATAATTCGATGCTACTTCATTTTTAGCCCCGGACGAAAACATCAGAGGGATTTTATAATTTTAACGTGTGTATCTGTCTGTCTGTGTAACTATCAGTGACATCGTAGAGTCCAAACGGCTGAATCGATTTTCGTTTAGTTTTTTTGTATCATAGATAATTTCAGCCCGAGTGTTCTTAGCCATGTCTCATGAAGATGTGATCTGATCTCATGATTGAAAGTATATGGTAAGGTAACCATAACCTGATCGGCCGTTTGAAGATGATCAGCTCTTGAATAATGGATGACCTTCCATTTGTCCTATCGATTAAAAATTTGGTACAGTGTTACTTCAATGATATTTAAAGTATATGGTAAGGTCTGGTGAATCGCTCCCGGGCGCTGAGCTACCTCACCGCCAGTGGTGCACCCTAAATAGGATCCGTACGGGCCATGGGCGAAGCGCGCAGTACAAGCACATGTGCGGCTGGACCGAGTCTCCCCGCTGCGACTGTGGCGCGGAGTTCCAAACCGTGGAGCACATCGCGCGCGACTGCCCCCGGCAAGCTTACCCCGGCGACGCTGATGACTTCGTTACTCTTCCGGCCGACGCAGCCAACTGGCTAAGAAACCTGGACATTTTGACATGCTAGTACTAGCATAGTACTAGCGTATTCAGTGCAGCCATACGAATAAATAAATAAATGGTAAGGTAACCATGACCTGATCGGCCGTTTGAAGATGATCAGCTCTTGTATAATGGATGAGAGGATCTAACTACCTTCCATTTGTCCTATCGATTTAAAATTTGGTACAGTGTTACTTCAATGATATTGAAAGTATATGTTAAGGTGACCATGACCTGATCTGCCGTTTGAAGATGATCAGCTCTAAAATAGTTGATAATATTTTTTTTATTATAATCGCTCAAAGAATATCGTACATTATTGTTTTATTTTTAAAAATTTTTGACTGATTACTTGTTAATTCTATTAATAAGAGTTAAAATTATTATTTTTATTTTATTTGCTCACATACATAATACATAATCTCACGCCTTTTATTCCCCGGAGGGTTAGGCAGAGGCACCAGCTTGAGAGCTGGACCCACGTTTAGCCGAGTTTATGCTTTATTACCAACGTGACAAGAGGCCAGCTTGTCGCCGCGGTTATAACGACCACTAACTGCGGCCGGGACCAACGGCTTAACGTGCCTTCCGAAGCACAGAATCATCTTACTTTTCGGACAATCAGGTGATTCAAGCGTGCAATGTCCTATCCAACCGAAAACAACCACAACGTGATTTTTGTGAGAAATCAATATGTGCCACTGAGCTGCGGAGGCGCCCATTTGCTCACCAAATCCCCAAAATTATTGTTATTCTGATTTTCATTGTTTTAGTTTTACGGTTTTACTAATTTTTGACTAAATGCGTTAATTCTAATCATAAGAGTTAAAATTCTCTTTTTTTTTATTATATTCGCGCATCGAATCCCTAGATAATTAATTTACTTATTTTAATTGTTTAAGTTTTGGCTGATTATTCGTTAATTCTTTTCTGAAGTGTTTAATTTCTTTTTTTTTTATTCGCTCTACGAAAGCGCTCAAACAAACGACGCCGACACCTGCGCTGCCACCGCGCCGCCGCCGCACCGCCGCGACGACGTCATGTGCGATGTTCAGAACTTTTCATGGCTAAACAAAATCGCGTTATTCGCAAGAAAGCTCTATTTCCCACCTCCACAACCTGCGGCGCCACTTTATATGCGAAAAAAAAAACAAATGCGCCATCCAGTCGCCAACAGGAAAAACATTTTGCAAATAGACAATCGACTAGATGAAGCATTTGTTTTTTGTTGCATAGAAAGTGGCGCCGCAGGTTGTGGAGGTTGGAAACAATTTTGCTAAATGTTTTCGCTCTTTTCGCGCATTCGTTTTTTCTTGAGAATTACCCGATTTTTTTGGCAATGAACACAGTCCTCTCGTGATAATTAGGTCCATGGTGTTACTAACAAGAGTACAGTGGAACGATAAAATTTGCATTAAATGCGCGGCGGTGGCGGTGCGGCGGCGTCGTCTGTTTGAGCGCTTATATTATTGTTTTACTGATTTTCATTATTTTAGTTCTACCAATTTTTGACTGATTATTTGTTAATTATATTCTTAAGACTTATTATTATAATAATAAGAGTTTAAAAATGATTTTATTTTTATTCAATAAACACACTAGAGTTAAGAAGAGTGAAATACGACGAGTTGCAGCGTTTTTTATTTCATTTTGTTGTCTAAAAATTTTGTTCATTAACATTTTTACAAAAAAAATCTAAACAATTTTCTTTTCTTATCTTAAAATAAACACTCAAAACTGATGAATATAAACGTATTTTATTACATTTACTAATGGGGACTGGGAATTATTAATAATTACCGGTAAATGTGATTAATTCAGTGGTTTTTATTACATTTACCGCAAGTGCCGGGAATTATTAATAATAACCGGTAATTATGCATAATAACCGCATTATTCACATTTACCGTAACATATATAAAACTCTTCGGTTACTGACTGACTGACATACAACGTAGAGCCGAAACTACTGGGCGTAGCGGGCTGAAATTTTGCACGTGGGTTTCTCGGATAGTGTATGGCAGTACTAAGAAATAATTTCCCAAAATTCCCATGGGAACGGAAAAAAAACAGAATTTATGTGTTTAAGAGAAGCCTGCGCGGGTGATACCGCGGGGCAGCCTCTAGTTTTAGTATAAAAAATATTTACAAAATACATTATGTTCCCGCTGGATATAGACCCACCGTTTTTGCTATTATTATTTTACTATATTATTTACATAAGACTTAACTTGGTTTGCCACAGATAACGGACATATCAGCCCGAATACTGTATAGAGACAGGTATGTCATCCCACCCACGCGATTCAGGTGGCCATCTTTCTAATGTTGTTATTTAGACTGATTCTAACTATCTTATTTCCAAAATCTAAATATTCAATCTATACCAATATTATAAAGAGGAAAGATTTGTTTGTTTGTTTGTTTGTAACGAATATACCAATATTATAAAGAGGAAAGATTTGTTTGTTTGTTTGTTTGTTTGTAACGAATAGGCTCCGGAAATACTGAACCGATTTGAAAAATTATTTCACTGGTAGGAAGCTACATTAACCGCGAGTGTCATAGGCTATATTATATTTTCAAAAAAATTAAGGATCCTTACCTAAACTTAAATAATATAACCCAAGGTGTAATATTTTTTCCGTTGTTTACATAATTTATTTTGACAGGTGGTTTGTTGTTATTGTTTGTTTTTTATTCAGCCATTCTGAGCAGTCAAAAGAACATAGTCTATAGAGCCAAGTCTTTTGTAGTCTCTTATATTCTATGGCGTAACGAAGTAAGCCGGGAAAGCTCGTTTATTAAATTATTATTTTAAGCATTTAAGTATCTATTACATAGGTTTCCTATAAGGTTTATGTACCTTCTAGTATTTCCAAAACCTTTACCAACCAACCGGTTACCTTGAACCTTTTTTTTTTAATAACCACCATTTTATAAACTATCTTACTTATCTATTTAATGCTCTTTATTTATACTTTTGAAGGCTAAAGTTATAATCTGCTAGTCGACATGGCCAACTTCGTACCGCCTAACCTATTACTAGCTTGTGCATGTAATAAACTTATAAACCTTCCTCTTGAATTCCTCTTTCTAATAAAAAAAACCTCATCAAAATCCGTTGCATAGTTTTAAGGATATAAGCATACATAGGGACAGACGCGGGAAGAGACTTTATTTTATACTATGTAATAATTGATTTACAATATACCGGGTGTTTCTGACAAAGCGGTTATAAATCAAAGGAAGGATTCAGCTCACCATACTTAACAACTTTCCCAAAGCAACATGGATCGATATCTCAAAACAAAAATCAGCTGTCCCGTACATTGACCCCGCCAGCTGATCAATGTATGGAACAGCTGGTATTTTTTTTTGAGATTTCGACTTATGTTGCTTTGGGAAAGTTGTTAGTTATGGTGAGCTAAAGCCCTCCTTTGATTTATTACCACCTTGTCAGAACAACCGGTATATAGATAAGCCGTAGTTGTCGCGAACATGAGGCTTTCAGTATGAGAAACTGTGTCGTTTTCCTTTAATTTTTTTTTTTTTTTTTAATTTTCAATAGTTTAAGTTATATTTTTCTATTCTTCTTCTTATTCCTTTTCTCTTATTCTTTTATGCAAGCATACTAAAATGTATAATAACAAGTGCATTAAAATAATTTAATTGTTTTATTTAGTTCAAAATGGTAAACTGAAATGAAATACTACACGAAAACGAAACGAATAATTATAAACGTACAGTGAAGTTTTTATTCCATACAGAAATAGCAAAATAATTGCATCCAGTGATCATTTATCCGGCCGTGATATTCGCTACGCTAGAAACGTTCCTTAGTAATGTATACATATTTGTATGTATTGTATGGAAATGTCCCGCTGGCACAAATTAGTAGTGTATAAATGATTACAGGTTTCATTAATTTAAAAACAACATAACAATATATTTTTTTTTATTTTATTCATCAAATGTTAAAATAATTAACAATAATTTCTTTTTTACAAAGAGAAACATACATAAACTGAGAACTTCTCTTTTTCGAAGTCGTTTAAATAGGTATAAAAACCTTCTCCTAAATGTAACGAATACATATCTGAAAACCGCATTAAAATCGGTTCAGCCAAACGCGAGATAATCGCGGACAAATATACATACAGGTCAAACTGATAACCTCCTTTTTTTAAAGTCGTTTAATAAATACAATAGTCAACGGTGCCAATATAACGATGCTAAAACTTATTTTCGCTTCTTTTTAAATAACACTTAAATATTGCTAGAGTGGGCTCTCTTAAATCGGTAGTGTTTATCTTCTTTCTGTTTGGTTGATTGACCGAGACTGTTTGACAATAATCTTTTGTTCTCATTGAAAATTTAATTCTGATTTGTGTAAATCATTTCTTCTTCCTGATTGGTCAATATAAATTTAGTGCCGACCAACCAAAACGATGTATTTCAAATAGGGTCTATACGCATAGAAATTGTCTTTGTTATGTCCGGAAGGTTTTGTACGACAAGTTTTTACCGTCAAAGTTTTTAGTGGTAACACGAAAGACTGTGTCGTGAAAAACTTCTCGGACGTACAGGAAGTTTTTGCCGTAAAGGTTTTGCACGACAGGGCTTTTACCAGCCAAGTTTTTAGTGAATGACACGAACGACCCTGCTGTACAAAACTTGGCCGTGTAAAACTTGGATGGTAAAGATGCACACCCGGTTTTTTTTGTAAATGCCGCCATGCCTACACCTCAAAAAAAAATTCTGTGATAAAAATATAAACGATTCAAAACTAATTATATGAAAATAATATCAATAAAATAAATTATAGAAACATTTTTACTTAGTGTAGGTATGTAAATGCTTTAATAAATATCGGACATTCCACAAAAATAAGTAACCAAACCTAACGTTATCATGTGCATCCGGTTCCGGTGTTTCCATATTACTGATATTACCGCGTTTACAAGTAATTTTTCAGCACTACCATATCTGATCAACACGTAATAATAATTTTTTTTTGCCAAATCTATTATCTACTTATATCTACTCTACTAAATATATAAAAATTAATCGTGGTTCGTTAGTCTCGCTAAAACTCGAGAACGGCCGGGCCGATTTAGCTGATTTTGGTTTTGAAATGTTTATAGTAGTCTAGGGAATGTTTTAAAGGTGAGAAAATATGGAGGTAAAAACAATCTCATTATTCCATATAAAATTGTAAGGTGTGATACGAAGTTCGCAGGGACCGCTAGTAAACTAAAAAAATAATTAAGGATCCCCTTGATCCACAATTTTACCTACCAACTTAGTTTTTGTGTAAATTGTAGAATTTTTAAATATTTGAGAAGGTATTGGCTCTCTGTTCTCTTGAAAGAGCTGAGCGTGTTATAAAGGTTGCATTTCCTAGAGTCTGGCCGAAACTGAGCCGAATCAGTCGGCCGAAACCGAAGCTCACGTGGTCAAGTATAATATTCTTTAAAATACTGAAATTTTATGCATTTAACCATTTATTCTGCATTATTAGGTCCTGAAATGGAAACATGGTGCATTTATTATTTTGTTGACAAGTTGACAATTTATTTATTTACAATTAAATTTTAAAAAAAATATATAGCCACCAGAGCCACGACCACGAGAAAAAAAGTTAGGCGAGCGGAGCGTGAACACCTATTTCTAAAATACAGTTACGGAAACTGCCACCGAAACCGAACTTTCGGTCAGACACTTGAATTTTCTATTTCTCAACCTATTCATATTTTAAAGTTTTGTTTCCTGTAAAAATAATACATTACACATACAGAAAAAAAAAAAGTTTTATAATACGCCAGTAGATGGCGGTGTTCTCAGCAATATCAGAGAGATGGGAGATCGAGTATTGACTGACTCTTTGGATTGGATAATTTTATGCTAAGTATAAATCTAAATTTCACCCACACCGTCACTGCCTCAGTCAAATTTTAATTTTTATTTTGAGCTATTTTTAAGTATTATATTCTCTGTGGCTATTTAATCATTCATTTCACCTTGACCTATTGCTCCTGACATCGGCATCTGATAACAGCGTAATGAAACTTGTTTTTCTCTTCTGAGCTGACAAATTAAAAACCTCTCTTTCAAAAAAATATTGCATAAAGATTTCTAGTTCATAAATCTATGTTCATAAACTATTATGTAAAATATAGCTTTGTACATGGCTTCGCATTTGGACTTCACTAATATAATAATAACTTATAAGTAACTCTGTCTGTGAGTGTCGCTTTTACGCCAAATCTACTAAACCGATTTAAATCAAATGTCATTGTGTTACATAGCACAAATAGTATAATTAGAGCCTGAGAATGAGAATATATAGTACTAGCCACACCTTTATACTTTAAGTAAGTATACCTTTATTTTTAACGAGCTTTCCCGTTACGCCATAAAATATAAGATACTACAAAAGACTTGGCTCTATAGACTATGTTCTTTTGACTGCCCAGAATGGCCGAATAAAAAACAAACAACAACAACAAACCACCTGTCAAAATATGTAAACAACGGAAAAAATATTGCACCTTGGGTTATATTATTTGAGTTCAGGTAAGGATCCCTAATTTTTTTGAAAATCTAATATAGCCTATGACACTCGGGGTTAATGGAGCTTCCTACCAGTGAAAGAATTTTTCAAATCGGTTCAGTATTTCCGGAGCCTATTTGTTACAAACAAACAAACAAACAAATATTTCCTCTTTATAATATTGGTATAGATAATTACCACCTAAATTAATATAAATCAATTAATCATATCGAATATTTATAAAGTAATACTAAAAAACATAAACGTGGGTCCGGCTCTTGAGGTGGTGCCTCTGCCTAACCCTTCGGGAAATAAAAGGCGTAATTATTATGTTGTTATTACTCAAAAAATTATTTCAAATTAAATCAATGAGGGGTTTTCAAAGTGATATTAAAAAAAATTGTTTCGTAATACACCTGTAGATGGCGTTGTCTAAATAAATAGACATGGGTAAGTATTTCATATCAGTTCAAATTTACTTGAAAGTTTAAAACAAAACAAAACGAAAACTATTTGACTGACGCGTGACGAGTTTCAATTTTATTTTGACTTCTTATGATTGTTTCAACTTGACCTTTAAGCTTTTGCAAGGCGCCATCTGATATAAGCTTTTGCAAGGCTCCATCTGATAGCGGCGGCGTGAGATAAAACTCGGTTTATTTTTTCTGAGATGTCAAATTGAAAACCTCTCATTTTAATTTACTCTACCTATTACCTATGTTTTCTGCTTTTAGTTTTGAGTTTTGTGAGGCATTAGGACATGGCAACATTTTGTAATACGAACAAACTACGAAAATAACCGAACGAATGATTAGTTGGGTCGGTCACGTGGGACTTTTTTGAGCATTCGTGGCGTAGCTTGTTCAGCTGCTTGTCGAAGCGGCTGTCGGACGGTCGCGTTTAGGGTTTTTGTCGTACGATGTAGCGGCCATTTTTGTTCTTGGTTCACAATAGAGTGCGCATATTTTTATGTATTTAGACGGCTATTTAGATTTTTTTCACGATGACTATCATAGTTTTTCTCATTGATACTTCAGCTTCTATGAATCAAAGGGCCTATTTGGGCGGACGCCCAACATTGCTCGATGTAGCTAAGGGCGCAGTGGAGACGTTCGTAAAGGTAGGTGCAGTGTCATCGACTCCTCAACTTTCTGTAAATTGATTCTAGTACCTAGTTTGTTTTCTAATATGAGTTAAATTAATCGATTTTATAGGTACGGCAACGGTCTCCTGAAAGCAGAGGGGACAGGTATATGCTTCTTACTTTCGAAGAGCCACCCGCGAACATCAAGGTTAGTATTCAAGAAACACGTTTTTTGGTGATCAGCTGCATCATTGTCGGCTATTTCATACTCATAGGAAGCCGGTTCCAAGCGCTTTACCTGCGGAAAACTTTAAAATCGGCAGTTGGGAATATTTACATAGTTTCGCAGCGCAAAATTGACTGAAATAGACAGCACGCACGACGTAAACAGGACGGCTGCCGCCGCTGTCCGTCCGTCCGTCCCTGCCCCTGCCGCTCGTTGCTGCCTTCGCGATAATTTTTTATAGCGAGTGTTCGTGACTGCGCGCTTCGCGATCTCTCATTGGTCCGTAATGAAATGGCTATTTGGTGGGAAATATAAAAACTAGCTAGTAGGGGGCCGTGGCTGCTGTTCTTGCTGCGCCAGCTTGGGCCTATTTCTAACTTTCTTTCAGTCCTTTAACTATAATATTATAGTTAATTATGAACCTACAGACTTTTATGTACTAACAATATATAATTAAGATATCTATTCAAAGTATTATATAAGACAACTATCACGGCTCACATGGAGTATAACCCATTCTTCCCTACCTAAATAAATAATTTATTTGACAAGAATTATATTTAAATTAGTGAAAAAAAATAAGTTTGTATACCTACTTATTTACAGGCTGGTTGGAAAGAGAATCTAGCAACATTTATAAATGAGTTGAAAAATCTGCAATGCCTTGGATTAACTACCATGGGTGCTGCACTGAAACATGCATTTGATGTTCTCAACATAAACCGTATGCAGACGGGGATAGATACTTACGGCCAAGGAAGATGTCCATTTTACCTAGAACCTTCTGTCATTGTTGTTATAACGGATGGAGGAAAACTCTCCAGTAATGCTGGAATAACTGAAGAGGTGAGTAGAAAACATTTAATCCTCTCAACAGATGTGGTACATACGGATCTGCACCAACATTTCTAACATTCCCCAAAATTCTGTTTTGATTACAATAAGATCACTTAGTACATAAAATTAAATTTTCTGCACACTAGGCTAGCCAGTATTGTGGACTGGGACAAAACAACCACCCCTTCTCAGAGTAATCTGTTCTTATTATATCTATCCTACCTTTTATTCTTGTTAGATGCTTAATTATGTACCCTAGTTTCAAACCTTATTTTCAAATTCATAAAATAAATTAACATTTGCAAGCCTTAGTACTTACTACATACTGATTATTTTAGTACTCATTAACTTGTACTTGCAAAGCTTGGTCAGTGATTTCATTTATTTATACAAGCTTACACATTATTATGTGATGTATGTTCTTACATTGTACTTACTTTCATGTAATAACCACAGCATAATATCTTATCTTAAATGTTGTTGCGGGCAAAACACTATAGTTAGAGTTATTCAAGAACTGGTTTTTGTGAGCTTAATAAACACTACCTACTCTATGTTGTAGATACATATATTTTTTTATACTTTACAATTATCATAAATTCTTATTGAAATCCAATAAGGTATGATGTACTTACACTGATTTATTGATAAGTATTATTTAATGTATAAATGATATTATAACAAAACTAAAGGCTGCCCCGCAGTTTCACTTGCGCAGATTTTTCATAAAAAAAAATCCCATTATTTCCCGTTCCCATAGGAATTTTGGGAAATCCTTTCTTAGTGCTCACCTGCACTCCCTAAGGAACCAACATGCAAAATTTCAGCCCGCTTCGCCCAGTAGTTTCGGCTCTGCGTTGTCTGTCAGTCAGTCAGTAACGGAAGAATTTTATATATATTGATTGTTAATTCAATGATATTTATTTTTGAAACTCACAAATACTAATGTTGCATTTATTATAATGTATTGTTATTTTCTTTGCAATAGTTAGCTTGCAAACTGACTCTAATAAAAATATATCGAAAGTAGGTAAGGTACCTTACTTATACAGTTTTAATATACCTATACTGTTTTACTTTTACAGTTCAATCTGCCTATGAACTGCCCAATACCAGGCTCAGAGTTGACCAGGGAGCCATTCCGTTGGGACCAGAGGCTATTCTCATTAGTGCTCCGGCTGGCAGGGACTCCTGCAGTAGAGAGGGACACTGGATTAGTGCCTTCTGACTCTTCACCAATTGATGCTATGTGTGAAGTAACAGGAGGTAACAAAAAAACTTTTAAAATATATTTTTTTTAAATATAGTCTTTTCAGTCTAGAACCTGAAACTTAATGTATTAAGTACTGTAATGCCTTAGTTGCCTTTGCTTAGTACACCAATCGATCAATACTATAGCGCCGATAGAAAAACAAAATTGTAACCCCTTATCCATGGCGGATAGCAAAAATGCGATTCTGTAGTAGACTGCTGCAGATAATCTTATATGTATTTTCAAGGCACTGTTGTATAGCTTTTAGGTTTCTCACCATTGTATAATATTTCAGGACGGTCCTATTGCATCACGTCGCACCGCATGCTGATGCAGTGCATCGACAGTCTGGTGCAGAAGGTGCAGAGCGGCGTCGTGATCAACTTCGAGAAGATCGGGCCCGACCCGCCGCCGCTCGACGCGGGCGCCGCGCGCGACGGCGAGGACGACCTCAATCACGACGTCGACAAGGACGTAGATGGCGATGCTGACAGAAATGGGGTATTTGCTTTAATTCATTAGAGAAAATCTTCTAAACCATTAGTTGTAGCGTATTCAAACTAAAATAATTGAAAAGATCTTAAAAAATTAGCACTGGACTTCTTTTAAATGATAGCTGTAAATAAAGGCAATCAAAAGTTACATAAGACTGTTTTTTGGCTCTCCTGAAAAGTCTTGCTTTGCCCCTTACGATAATTGGCATTTCCATGATCGATAATGTTTATTTAATTAAACCATAGACAAATCTTTATTCACACACACAAACAAAATTCTATTGTACCTACAAATAGAAATACATTAAAATAGTGAACCATAGCTAAATCTATGAAAGCATGTATTGTACATGTGAAAAGGTTCCGACTCAGCATGTGCTGCAAGAAATGCAACACTGATTATCCTGTCAGTGAGTTGAGACCTACACCCTCATTAAAACATAAACCCCTAACCCATTAAAACTCTTTGTATTTTTAACCCCCGAACGAAAAATTGAGAGAGGGGTGTTATAATTTTAACGTGTGTATCTGTCTGTCTGTCTATCTGTGTATCTGTCTGTGGCATCGTAAAGCCCAAACGGCTGAACCGATTTTCGTTTAGTTTTTTTTGTATCATAGATAATTTTTCTTTTAGCGTTGGAACGGAGGGCCATACCAAGCCGGCGCGCCGCCAGCGGGCGCGGCGGCGGCGGCGGCGGCGGCGGCGGCGGGCGGCGCGGGCGCCCCGCAGGCCTGGCACTCCTGCCGCCGACTCATTTACGTGCCGCGGACTGTCTCACAGAAGGGCTTCGCGGTCGGCTTCTGGCCTATTCCCGAGTCTTTCCGACCGGACCCTAATGCTCCTACCTTGGTAAGTTTAAGTTTTAGTAACCTTTTTGATTTAATTTTTCGAATGTTTTTTTATATCGCCAAATTATTATCCATTGCTGAATAATGTCAATGTGTGCAAAAGTGTTTACGTTTCATTGCACGCCACTGTACTGTACTTATTTTGCGTAATTGGGTTAAGGATAATTTATTTTGAAATATATTTTAAACCTGTTTATTATGCAACTGTTTACTGAAAATTTGTTCTAACTATGCCGCACACTTCTCACATTAGCACCTGTGTGCAGAGCACGCAATGTTTATACACATTATAACTATGTGTAGGTACTTATTCAATTTTTTTAGGTTTAAAGCCTTACATTACACAGATATGAGCGTAAATTTCTAAACCATGAAAAATTTATAAAATAAATGTGAACCTGTGTATGAGACAAGATTTTTATTTATTTATTTTAGTGCTTAGTATTTTAGGGCTTTTGTAAATTAATTAGTTGTAATCCTATGCTATGGCCTTAATAATCTACTGATTCCTAGAAATGTGTATTGCTCCCGCTAGTGCTAACATACACCGAGTTTAGAAAAAAAGTATTTATTTACAGCAGCAGTGGTAACATGACGAAAATTTTGTCGACTTTGTCTTATCTATCTGTCACTTTTGTCGATCGTCTCCATACATTTTCCCGCATTTAAATGTCAAAAGCGATTAAAAGTGACAGTTAAATTCGACAAATAGTCCGTCATGCTGCGGTGGCAGAACACACACATAAAAAGTTTGATGTTTCTTGGTTCAAGCTTTTGTGTAATCATTTGTTTACATTGAGTCTTTGACCTGATATCGTGTACAATCGTTATCTATGGTTAAGATAACTAAAAGTTATGTTATCTTTAAGATTACAAAATGTTGTGCTTCCCTTTATTATTATTACTTACTTTTCCTTTATTATTTATTACTTACACTAAAATAATATCCGATTTATGGGGGAGGCCAATGTCCAGCAGATGATGACTTGGCTGAAATGATGATGATAAATTGATGATCATGAAATGAAACCTATTTCAATTTTATAAATGCGAAATTTAGTGAGAATATTTAGATTTTTGTTCCACTTTCACGCATTTTTTAAAATTATTATCTTATTCGTCAGAATAGCTTATTATAGGTGTTGTCCTCCTGTTGGAACTCGAATCTGAAAAAAAAGAAAAAAAAAATTGCGCTTTTGAAATACGAATTCTCAACAACCGTAACGTACTTATACTTATCACAAATACAGGCAGCTTTAATAAAAAAATGTTGCATCGCCAGATGCCGGACGACGCAGAGTAGGCAGTCCTTTCAGATCACTCAAGACCGGTCGTTGTGGTGATTTATGGCCTGGCCTATATTTAGCAGTGGACGTCTTTTGGCTGGAATGTTGATAATAAGGCTAGTAATGATGTTCCAGCCGCCGCGGTCCGCGCACCCGGCCGTGAAGTTCACGTGCTCGAGCCAGGAGCCCATGGTGATCGACAACCTGCCCTTCGACAAGTACGAGCTGGAGCCGAGTCCGCTCACGCAGTTCATACTCGCCAGGAAACAGCCCACCATTTGTTGGCAGGTAAGATGTTTTTAAGATTACGTTACGTTTAAGCTATTCATCTCAAGAAACTACATGGCATAATTGCATTTGTAAGAAATACCTAGGAACTTCATGTCTTACAAGCTTGTGAAATGTTATTATTGTACATACATTTTTAAAAACAAATATTTATACTGTTTTCAAGGATATTTTGGTACATAAAGTAATTTATATAGTGGTGTGTGCGTGTCTAAAGTCACGCTCACATATACATAATTATAATTCGAATAATTATTCAATATTTTTGTTTTACTTTTTCGTAGGTACTTGTCTAATTAGAACCATTACAACTGTTTCCGGTTTTCATCATGCTACCTATTTCATCAACAAATATCTGACACATTCATACGATTCAATAAATTAACGGTAGCCTCATTTGTAATGACAAGATAGTTATCTCGAAAAAAAAAAAGTTCATAAAAAACGGTCGTACGCCAGGTGTTCGTGGCGAACAGCGGCTGCAAGGGCAACGAGACGAGCCACCCGTTCGGGTACCTGAAGGCGTCCACCAACCTGACGTGCGTGAACCTGTTCGTGCTGCCCTACAACTACCCCGTGCTGCTGCCGCTGCTGGACGAGCTGTTCAAGCTGCACCGCTGCAAGCCCACGCCCGAGTGGAAGCTCGCCTTCCAGCAGTACTCGGACAGGATGCCCTCCTACTATGTCGCGGTGAGTACCATACGGCAGAGGCTCTCTAACTTTTGTTACTTCAACAGACTTT